>JAPVLO010001152.1:0-165608 GCA_027257055.1 Cephalopachus bancanus | reverse complement strand
ACTTTGAAGTCTTGGCCTGCCTCCTCAGTGTTCCACCGACCCTCAAGGCTGTGGGATGTTGCTCTGTCCCTTTCTCAGCTCTTTGCCTTGTAGTTCTTCCTGGACTCGGCTAGTCTTGGGGAGTACCTTCCTGTACTGCCCTCAGCTTTGATCACACCCTGAGAGTTCCTTGAGTAGCTCCTTTTTTTCTTCATTGGCTTGACCGGAATCTGGTTATCCCATGGAGACGGAGAACATGGATTTTGCTGTCAGCCAAACCTGGGCTCAGGTTCTAGAACTGACACAACCTTGCAACCTTGGGCTAGTTGTATAATTATTGTAGCCTCTGTCTTTCGCTTGTGAACTGGAGTTGATAGTAACCTACCTGTTGCCTTGAGTTGTGCGTGGCTTTGAGCGGCTTATGTACTGTCTGCACATAGTAAGTGTTCTATAAAAGCCAGCTGCTGTTATTTTATTTATTTATTTATTTATTTATTTATTTATTTATTTATTCGAGTCACCCAGGCTGGAGTGCCGTGGGAGGCTCACAGCCACTGCAGCCTCAATCTGCTGGGCTCCGGCAATCCTTCTGGCTCAGCCTTCCAAGTAGCCGGAACTACAGGTAGGCGCTACCACACCCAGCTAATTTTTGATATATTGTAGAGACAAGGTCTCTCCAAATTTGCCTGACTGTTTTGAACCCACGGGCTCAGCAGCACTGGTCTTGGCTTCCCAAATTGCTGGGATTATAGTCTGAGCCACCGAGTCCAGCTCTGGTGCTTTTTGATGTTGATGTTGTTTTCTGCCTGTTTGGTAGTGCTTTCTGTCTAGCTTGTCTTCAGCTGTTTTCCTTCAAGAGTCCCAGCCCAGAGTATGCTCTGCCCCTGCCAGTCCTTGACTCAGGGACTCCCCATTCTGGTTCTTACTTTTCCAGGAGTACATTATTAAGAACAAATGTAGCACAGACCCTCTGTTTGCTTTGTGGTGGGGGCAGGTGCAGACCATGGCCTCGTTGTGGCCTTTGGGTCCCTGAAGTTGATGCCTTTTCTCTTGGGTTCCCTTGAAGGTGTCCTGCATTGGCCACTATCCCAGTGCAGTGGTGGCAGTCGTGATAGCTTCTGTTGTGGAGTCACACTTCACTTGCAGCATGCATGCGGGGGCACTTCCCCAAAGATTGCAGGGGGGTCAGTGAGGACATGACTTATGTGCCTTTGTGGTGGGGTGTGATGTGGTCAGGCCTGCCTGGCTCAAGAGGCCATCTGGCGGCTTGGGGGGTTTTTTTGTGGGGTCCGGGGGAAAAAAGGGGAGGCCGGGGCCCTTCGCACGGTGAGGCAGGGCATTCGCACTCACAATGCTGGCTAGCTCTGTCCTTAACCAGGAGAGCTGCTATGGTTGCTAGCGGTGAGCAGATGGGAGGCTTTCACTTTTCACCTGAGTCTTCGTCTGGTTTAATGGGCAGAAAGATACTCTTGTGAAAACCAGGAGACACTGGGAGTCTGGCTTGGCCGGGTAGAGCTCTTGTTCAAGGTGTCTGGTGGGGCTGTGTGGAAGTCACCTCTCGGAGGCTTTGGTGGGAGACCTGCTGGGAGGAGAATTGCTGCCTTGGGAACCTGAAGACCTGGGCATGTACAGCCATACAAATAGGCTGTTCTTAGGATGATAACACTTGCGCCAACTGCCAGTTGCTGAGTCCTCGCTGTATTCCGGTTGCAGGGCAGATTCCGGTTGCAGACCTCCACATTCAGGTCTCATTTTGTCCTCACGGTTCCCGATCTGAGGAGGATTTGGGTGGCACAAAGGCAGGCAGGGTGCTGAGGACGGTGTTGTGTCCACCCAAAATCCATATGTTGAAATCCTAGCTTCCAAAGTAATGGTGTTTGGAGGTGCAAACTCTAGGAGATGAATTTTTTTTTTTTTTTTTTGAGTTGGAGTCTCACTCTGTTACCCAGGCTGGAGTGCAATGGCACGCTCACGGCCACTACTGCCTCCACCTGCTGGGCTCAGGTGATCCTTCTGCTTCAGCCTTTCAAGTTGCTGGAACTACAGGCATGCCCCATCACGCCCGGCTAATTTTCTTGATTTATTGTGAGAGATGAGATCTTGCCATGTTGCCCAAGCTGGTCTAAAACCCATGGGCTCAGGCAATCCTGTTGCCTCCGCCTCTCAAAGTGCTGGGATTACAGGTATGAGCCACCATGTCCAGCCCTAAAAGAAATCTCTGGAGCAGCTCTCATAACTCAAAAACTCTGGCCAGGGATCTACCCTTAGAAAACCATCTCATTTCTGTGTTTGAGAGAAGGCATGTGTGTTCTGTGTCTGTCTCCTCACAGAGCTGTGTGAACAGACATGAGTTAAGGGCATGTACCTTAATGTGGCTGATAATTTGAATCACATCCTGCAAAATGTTGGTGAGTTCCGGTGGTGTTTTTTGGCTAGCCAGCATCAGTCTGTGGATGACAGTGCATAGATTCACATTTAGAAGCTACGTCTTTGCCCTTTGTAGTGAAGCCAGAAAGCTGTCCAGTCATGACAGCCACTCAGCCCATGCACATACCAACGCAAAATGACCAATTCTGTTTTCCTGGTATGTGGTCACTCCAAGACTTGAATTGTTCTGCAGCTGTGGTGTTGGTTGGCAACAAAAGTGCATGTAACATACCCTCGTGCGCATCCTCCTGGAAGCTATGTCCCACAAAAACAAGCATTGTTGCCTTGTGGTCAACGTCAGTAGACCCATCAACCTGGATTGCACACCAGTGTGGCTCACTAGTCCTCTCCAGCTGTTGTGCCCCAGTATCCTCTGCTGTTCATCCGATTGTGTGGTTGTGGTGCTAACCAAAAGGGGAGCACGTGTCACCTGTTGAACTGCGGCCTCTCCTAAAAGTTCATGACAGATGTCCTTAGCAGTGGCAGAATCAACTCTTTACCAGTGTGGGCAGCCACGAAGAGTGATGCTTTCAGTGCAGATGCTTTTGACGAAGCGGTGGTCTTCAGTAATTGCTTCTATTCTTTGTGTTCACCATTTTTTCTTTTCTTTTTTTTTGAGTTGGAGTCTCACTCTGTCGCCCAGACTGGAGTGCAGTGGCCACTCCTGGCCACCGCAGCCTCTACCTGCTGGGCTCCTGTGATCCTTCCACCTCAGCCTTCCAATAGCTGGAACTACAGGCGCACACTACCACGCCCGGCTATTTTTTTGATTTTTGTTGTAGAGATGAGGTCTCGCCAAGTTGCCCAGGCGGGTCTTGAACCCGCGAGCTCAGACAGTCCACTCACCTCAGCCGCCCAAAGTGCGGGATTACAGGCTGAGCCACCGAGCTCGGCACCATTTTTTCTTTTGAAAAATTCCATAGGCTTGTCTTGTAATGTGGGGTGCTTGGTCTCCATGTGGCGATGCAGTTTTGAAGGTTTCATGGCACTGTAGAGCTGGTTGCCACGTTGTATGCAAAGTGGGCTTAGAGAGTGTGAATCACCTGTTGCAGTGAGCCTGTAATGTAAGGAGGACTTTTGGGTTTTTATTTTAAATGCAGCTTTCCTTTTGTTGGCAGTCTTAAAGTCTTCTGTTGTCTCATCATGGGGTCTTTCTCCCTTTCCAAAGAAGCTCTCCAGTGACATTTGTTTTTTACTCATTTTGGCGAGTGTTTGCTTGTGGGCCTCCCAAAATTGTGACAGGGGCAAGTGTACAGTGTAGCTGTACAACTGAAGTACGTCAACCCCTTTTCCACTCACTGACAGAGTTTTGATAGGAGTCTGCAAGCAACTGATGTATTATGGTTTCTGTGCGGTGGAACCTTGCTTTTAATGTTAATCTGTGTTTGCAGCTGCTCTCCTGCGCTGGCATCCCTGCCTCAGCTCCACCTCAGGTCATCAGGTCTTAATTTCTCATGAGGAGCGTGCAACCTGGGTCCCTCGCATGTGCAGTTTACAAAGGGTATGTGCTCCTGTGAGCATCTGATGCCACCACTGATCTGACAGAAGGCGGAGCTCAGGCGGTCTTGCGAGCAATAAGAAGCTACTGGGAGCTGGGCTCGGTGGCTCAGCCTGTAATCCTGTGCCTTTGAGAGGCTGAGGTGAGTGGATTGCCTGAGCCCGTGGGTTTGAGACCCGCCTGGGCAGCAAGACCTCATCTCTACAATAAATCAAAAAAATCAGTTGGGCATGGTAGTGCATGCCTGTAATTCAGGCTACTCGGAAGACTGAGGCGGAAGGATCGCCAGAGCCCAGCAGGTCGAGGCTGCGGTGGCCAGGAGCAGCCACTGCAAAAAAAAAAAAAAAAAGAAGCTACTGGGAATACAGATGAAGTTTTGCTCACTGACCTGCCACTCGCCTCCTGCTATGTTGCCCGGTTCCTGATAGGCCGTGGCTGGTGCCAGTAAGAGTTGACGCTATATGTCAGGATGAATTCCAAATAAATCAGAGACCATAGTGTGAAAAATGATGCTATACAAATGCTAAAAACAAGGGTTTTTTTGTTTTTGTTTTGAGTTGGAGTCTCACTCTGTCACCCAGACTGGAGTGCAGTGGCTGCTCCCGGCCACCGCAGCCTCGACCTGCTGGGCTCCAGCGATCCTTCCGCCTCAGCCTTCCAAGCAACCGGAACTACAGGCACGTGCTACCATGCCCGGCTAATTTTTGATTTATTGTGGAGATGAGGTCTCGCCAAGTTGCCCAGGAGGGTCTCGAACCCACGGGCTCAGGCAATCCACTCACCTCAGCCTCCCAAAGGCACGGGGTTACAGGCTGAGCCACAGAGCCCGGCTGGTTTTTTTGTTTTTGTTTTGAGCTGGAGTCTTACCTGTTGCCCTAGCTGGAGTGCAGGGGCATGATCATGGCTCACTGTAGCCTCGACCTTCTGGGTTCCGGTGATCCTTTCACCTTAGGCTCCCGAGTAGCTAGGACTACAGGTGTGCACCACTGTGCCCAGCTAATTTTTGTATTTTTTGTAGAGGTGCAGTCTCACTACATTGCCCAGACTGGTCTCGAACTCCTCGGCTCAAGCAGTCCTCTTGCCTCAACCTCCCAAAATGCTAGGATTACAGGCATAAGCCACTGCACTCAACCTGTGAATTTTTTTATAAACTAGGAGTGGGAAAACTTTTTTTGGCTTACTTTCTTTTTTATTTTAAATATAGATGGGGTCTCGCTATATTGCCCAAGCTGGACTCGAAATCCTGGCTTCAAGAGATTCTCCCACCTTGGCCTCCCAAAGTGCTGGTATTACAGACATCTGTCGTCATGCCTGGCCTCATAGGGGATAAGTTTTCTAACTATGACTCAGAATCTAGGAACAGTAGTGGATTGAGAATACCAACAGCATTAACAACAGCAACAAATTGCATTTCAAATATTGCTGTAAGCAAAGTCAAAAACAAATGACAAACAGAAAAATATGTTGAACTTATGCATAGTTAAGGGCTTTTATCTCTGATATAGTAAAGCTCCTAGAAACTAAGAAGAAAAGACAAAATAACATGATAGAAAAAAATGGACAAGCCGGGCTCAGTGGCTCAGCCTGTAATCCCGCGCCTTTGGGAGGCTGAGGTGAGTGGATTGCCTGAGCCCGTGGGTTCGAGACCCGCCTGGGCAGCGAGACCTCATCTCTACAATAAATCAAAAAATCAGCTGGGCATGGTAGCGCATGCCTGTATTTCCGGCTACTCGGAAGGCTGAGGCGGAAGGATCACCGGAGCCCAGCAGGTTGAGGCTGCGGTGGCCGGGAGCGGCCACTGCACTCCAGTCTGGGCGACGGAGTGAGACTCCAACTCAAAAAAATTAAAAAAAAATAAAAATGGACAAAAGACAGGAATGGTTTATGGAAAGAAATGAAAATGGCCCTTACATAATTGAAAAGATGCTTGCATTTCTTACAGTAAAAGAAATAGTAATTAAAACTATATCGTGATACCATTTCTCACTCACCATCTTGGCAGAGTGACGCCCCGGACTTGTGTGGTTTTAGCCCTAGAAGTCCTGTGTTGCTGGAAACACCTAGTCCTTGGCACAGTGGAATGGCTGGTCCCCTCACATGTTGGTAAGAATCCAAAAGTGTAGCCATGTACTAGTTGACAAGACAGTGGCGAAACTGGCTGTCTTCTTGCCAGCAGGAATATGAAACGGTGCAGCTCCTGTGAAGGAGGCTCTGGCTCTATCTTGCAGATTTGTGTGTGTGTGTCTGTCCTTTGACTTAGCAGTTCATATTTGGCAATCTGCCTCAAAGATACACTTGGAAAAACATGAAAGGACCTATGCAAACGGCTACTTCTTGCAGAATTCTTTGTAATCACCAGAAAGCTAGAAACAACCCATGTGTCTCCATTAGGGAAGTGGCTGAATAAACTGCAGTGAATCCACACAATGGAGTACTCTACAGCCACAATGAAGAATGTGACTTTTTGGTGGTACACGTCAAGATATGATTGTTGCCATTGGCACAGATGAGAGGTATTTTTGTTTGTTTGTTTATTTTTGATTTTTTTTTTTTTTTTGAGTTGGAGTCTCACTTTGTCGCCCAGACTGGAGTACAGTGGCCGCTTCCGGCTACCGCAGCCTCTACCTGCTAGGCTCCGGTGATCCTTCCGCCTCAGCCTTCCAAGTAACTGGAACTACAGACGCATGCCACCACCCCCGGCTAGTTTTTATGATTTATTGTAGAGACAAGGTCTCACCAAGTTGCCCAGGCTGGTCTCGAACCCCCGGGCTCAGGCAGTCCTCTCACCTCGGCCTCCCAAAGTGCTGGGATGACAGACTGAGCCACTGTGTCCTGACAGACCCTATCTTTAAAAACAAATACATAAACAAAAATAAAGTCAGTAGAAGTGTTTACTTAAAGGAATAATGATCTCTGAGGAAAGCAAAGCACAGAATATGTTTGTAGTATGCTGTATTTTGTGCAATGAGGGTTAGAAAGTATATATATTTATTTTTATCTTTAAAAAGACACTTGAAACAATAAACCAGAAAATTAATGAAAATAGTTATCTTCATTGAGAGGAAGGGGGCAGGATCAAGTGACAGGGATGGGGTGAATCGTCTGTGAGGTACTTTGTTATAGGATTCTTTTATAAAATTTGGAAATTTTTGACTGTAACTTCTTCATGTATTTTTATGCCCTATTCTCATATCCTTCTGAGATTTCAGTTACAGGTATAGACCTCTTAATATTGTCAGTATTGTCCCACAGGTCACTGAGGCTCTGTTTTTTTTTTTTTGAGTCGGAGTCTCACTCTGTTGCCCAGACTGGAGTGCAGTGGCCGCTCCCAGCCACCACAGCCTTGACCTGCGGGCTCTGGCTATCCTTCTGCCTCAGCCTTCCAGGTAGCTGGAACTACAGGTGCATGCTACCACGCCCGGCTAATTTTTGATTTATTATAGAGATGAAGTCTCGCCAAGTTGCCCAAGTGGGTCTCGAACCCGCGGGCTTAGGCAATTCACTCACCTCAGCCTCCCAAGGTGCAGGATTACAGGCTGAGCCACCAAGCCTGGCTTGTTTTTTTTTTAATCTATTTTTATTTTTATTTTTTTGAGTCAGAGTCTCACTGTTTAGACCAGGCTGGAGTGCAGTGGCACACTCACAGTCACCACAGCCTTGACATGCTGGGCTCAGGGCTCTGTCAGCCTTCTCAGTAGCTGGAATTACAGATACGCACCACCACACCCAGCTGATTTATTGTAGAGACCAAGTCTCACCAGGTTACTCAGGCTGGTCTCAAACCCCTGAGTTCAGGCAGTCCTCTTGCTTTGGCCTCCCAAAGTATTGGGATGACAGGCTTGAGCCACCATGCCCAGCCTTTTTTATTTTTTCAAATGTCAAAGATCCCATTTATTCTGGCAACCCAGAAAGAAAACATGTCAATAAAAAGGAAACAGATCCATGCACTCAACTCTTGGGGATGGGGTGGGGTGAGAGATGAGGAGTGGATAGGAGGCCAGAAGGGAGGGTGGGGAGGGGGGGGAGGGGGAGAGGGGGAGGAGAGAGAGAGAGAGAGAGAGAGAGAGGCAGGCAAGGGGGGAGAACTGGGGAAAAGAGAACCCAGGGGTCGGATCCTAAAAACAAAGAGGCAGAGAAACATCCATAGAAAGGAAGAAAGACAGGAATGGAGTGTCAAAAGCAGGGATGAATAAAGAAGAGGCCGGGCATGGTGGCTTGCACATGTAACCCCAAATTTTGGGAGGCAAAGGCAGAAGGATCGCTCGATGTTGATCGCTTTTTAAAAGTCTTTTTTCTTCCTCTTCTTCAGATTGGTTAGTTTCTGTTGATTTACCTTTTTAAGTTCACTAACACTTTGATTTCTAACTTTTATACTCTCCAATATCTGGCATAAATTTTATTTCAGGTATCGTACTTTTTAATTCTAGGATGTCTTTTCTCTGTTGCTTCTATTTCTCTGCTGAGATTCTTTATCTTTTCCTTTCTTTTTTTCTTTTTAATTTTTTTTTTTTTTTTTAGTCGGAGTCTCACTGTCACCCAGACTATAGTGCAGTGGCTGCTCCCAGCCACCGCAGTCTCAACCTGCGGGCTCCGGCCATCCTTCTCTCTCAGCCTTCCAGGTAGCTGGAACTACAGGTGTGCGCTACCATGCCAGGCTAATTTTTGATTTATTGTAGAGATGAGGTCTCGCCAAGTAGCCCAGGCGGGTCTCGAACCCGCGGACTCAGGCAGTCCACTCACCTCAGCCTCCCAAAGGCGCGGGATTACAGGCTGAGCCACCGAGCCTGGCTATCTTTTCCTTTCTTTTTTTTGAGTCGGAGTCCCGCTTTGTTGCCCAAGCTGGAGTGCAGTGGCATGCCCATGGCCACCGCAGCCTTGCCCTGCTGAGCTCACGCAATCCTTCCACCTCAGCCTTCCAAGTAGCTGTAACTACAGGCGTGCGCTACCATATCCGCTAATTTTTTGATTTATTGTAGAGATGAGGTCTCACCATGTTGCCCAGGCTGGTCTTGTAGAGATGAGGTCTCACCATGTTGCCCAGGCTGGTCTCAAACCCCTGGGCTCAGGCAGTCCTCTTGCCTCTGCCTTCCAAAGTGCTGGGATACAGGCATGAGCCACTGCACCTGGCCTTACCTTTTCATTTCTTTTGACCATCTTTTACTTTATTTATTTATTTATTTATTTTTATTTATTTATTGAGTTGGAGTCAGCCACCACAGCCTCAACCTGCTGGACTCCGGCGATCCTTTCGCCTCAGCCTTCCAAGTAGCTGGATCTACAGGTGCATGCTGCCACACCCGGCTAAGTTTTTGATTTATTGTAGAGATGAGGTCTCACCAAGTTGCCCAGGCGGGTCTCGAACCCGCGGGCTCAGGCAATCCACTCACCTCATCCTCCCAAAGGCGCGGGATTACAGGCTGAGCCACCGAGCCCAGCTTCCATCTTTTACTTTAAATCCTTGAACATATATATTAGTATTATAAATGTTTTAAAATCCATTTCTAACAATCCCATAATCTGAGATATCTTGAGGTCTGTTTCTTCGAGAAGTTGTTTTTTAATTATTTTGAAAAAATTATGGTCACATTTTTCATTTCTCTATATGTCTAATAATTTTCATGGTATAATGATACCCGAATTATGGTCTTTAAGTTTTCTTCTGGTGGGCGATTAAATTATTGGAAGACCTTTTTGATTCTTTCCAGCTTGGTTTTATTCTTTGGTAGGGTAGGCCTATTTTTGCTTTGATCTTCGTCATAGTGCATGGCTTTTGTGCTTTTATTCTGGGTTTTGATTTTTACTCTGAAGGTGCAAAAAGGCCATGAAACAGTAAGTAACTCATTCAAGGTTTCAGAGCTAACAACACAGAGAGCATCCAGACCCATGCATTCACACACTAGTCCAAGAAAAACTAAAGTCCGGAAAGTCAAGACCCATAAATAAGACAGCGTGTCCTTTCCGGGTCCCATTTCTCCTTTCTGCCTTGCTTGGAACTGCAGTAGTTCCCAGAATGGTAGGATGTCTGGTGTCTTGATTCCGCTCCCAACCTCACGACTGTCCACTGAGTGGGTCTGTCGGACTAGGACTTCTTAGGTAGTTTCATCTTTGGAGCCACTTAAATGTTTCATATGATTAAAAAGCAAAAATAAATGAAAAACTGCAGCCCCTGCCACCAAATTGAACAGCAACACAAACAAATGAGTGATATTAAACTGGTAGCATGATCACACAGGGGAAAGAAATGCTTCCATTGACTTTAAGTTGACTATTTAGACTGTGTATCCCTAGTGGGATGTATTTTAAGTCAGTAGAAGAAGTTTGTCTTAAATTGTAGTTGGTGGTTTTTTTGTTAGTGTTAACTGTCATTTTGAACAGTTGCTTTTATATTGTAAGTTAAAGCAAATTAGTAATTATTTTAATCTTACTAGAAAACTGAGCTGCCTTTTTTTTTTTTTTTTTTTTGAGTTGGAGTCTCACTCTGTCACCCAGACTGGAGTGCAGTGGCCGCTCCCGGCCACCGCAGCCTTGACCTGCTGGGCTCTGGCAATCCTTCCGCTTCAGCCTTCCAAGTAGCCAGAATTACAGGCATGCGCTACCATGCCCGGCTGATTTTTTGATTTATTGTAGAGATGAGGTCTTGCCGCCCAGGCAGGTCTCGAACCCACGGGCTTAGGCAATCCACTCACCTCAGCCTCCCAAAGGCGCGGGATTACAGGCTGAGCCACCAAGCCCGGCTTGAGAGCTGCCTTATTTATGGGTCTGCCTTTCCGGACTTTAGTTCTTTCTTTGGACTAGAGTGAGATTGCATGGGTTTGGATGCTCTCTGTGTTGTTAACTGTGAAACCTCAAATAAGTTACTATTTTGTGGCCTCAGTTTTCTTGGCTATAAAGGAGCGCTGGTAATAGCGCGTACTTTTACAAGATTGCTTTGATGATTCAGTGAATTAAAATGTATAAAGTGCTTACAGTGGCAGCTGGCCAGTATTCCATAAATGCCAGCTTTTGTGTTTATTACCCAGAACACAACACGAGAAGTAAAGGGATGGAAATATGGGAGAGAGTACAAAATGAAAAGGTCTAGGGTACATGTTGATGTTCTTAAAGCAGGGGTGGGGAGGAAGAATGAGGAGGATAAAATATTCAAAGAGATAATAGTTGAGGCCAGGCATGGTGACTCATGGCTCTTTGGGAGGCTGAGGCGGGAGAATTTGCTTGAGTCCAGGAGTTTGAGACCAGCCTGAAATGCACAGCGAGACTTTATCTCTACAGAAAATAAAAAAATTAATTGGGCATGGTGGCACATGCCCTATAGTCCCATCTACTTGGGAGGCTGAGACAGAAAGATCTCCTGAGCGCAGGAGTCAAGGTCACAGTGAGCAGTTATTGTGCCATTGTACTCCAGCCTGGATGATAGAGTGAGACCCCCAACTCAAACAAACAAAAATAAGGAGATAATAGTTGAGTATTATATAAACATTTGTAAAATTGAACTCCAAGAGCCAAACAAATCCTGAGGAGACTAAATAAATCTACTACCTAAATACAAGAAAAACCAACCCGCTAATTACATCTTGACCAAGAGGGTTTCTCTAAGGAATGCAAAGATGGCTTAGTATTAATAAATCTATAAATCGTATTCACCACGGTAACAGATTGAAGGAGGAGAAAAAGCCCATTTCACCAGATGAGGAAAGGCATTCGTAAATTTCAGTACTCAGTATAAAACTTTTAGAAAACTAGCATACCAACAGTTTCCTTAATGTGGTGATATAGTACTTAGTGGTAAAATTTTATTTTATATTATTTTATTTTATTTTATTTATTTATTTTTTTGAGTTGGAGTCTCACTCTGTCGCCCACACTGGAGTGCAGTGGCCGCTCCCGGCCACCGCAGCCTCTACCTGCTGGGCTCCGGCGATCCTTCCGCCTCAGTCTTCCAAGTAGCTGGAATTACAGGCATGCGCTACCACACCTGGCTGATTTTTTGATTTATTGTAGAGATGAGGTCTCGCTGCCCAGGCGGGTCTCGAACATGCGGGCTCAGGCAATACACTCACCTCAGCCTCCCAAAGGCGCAGGATTACAGGCTGGGCCACTGAGCCCGGCTTGTGGTAAAATTTTAGATGCATTTCCTTTAAAGTAAACAAGAGTAGATGTCTACTCTTACTGTTGTCTGTTCAGTTTCACAATGGTGGTCCTAGCCAATCCAGTTCAGAGTAAAAGAAGCAAGAATTATACAAAATTGTCATTTTTTCCAGATTTCCACATAGAAAATCCAGTAGTGAGAGTTCAGCAAAGTTGCTGAATTACAAAACTGTGATATTAAAAAGACTTAGTTTGTAATAGCATCTGAAACTGTAAGGAACCTAGGAATGTGTCTAACAAAAACAATGTTCAAGACCGTTATGGAGGAAGTTATTAAACTGTCCTGAAAGAAATAAAACTTAGTAAATGGTGAGAGATGTTATGTTAAATGGCTGGGAAAATTTACTGTTTTTTTTTTTGTTTGTTTGTTTTGTTTTTTGAGTTGGAGTCTCACTCTGTCACCCAAACTGGAGTGCAGTGGCTGCTCCCGGCCACCGCAGCCTCGATCTGCTGGGCTCCGGTGATCCTTCTGCCTCAGCCTTCCAAGTAGCTGGAACTACAGGCGTGCGCTACCACGCCTGGCTAATTTTTGATTTATTGTAGAGATGAGGTCTCTCCAAGTTGCCCAGGCGGGTCTCGAACCCGCGGGCTCAGGCAGTCCACTCACCTCAGCCTCCCAAGGCGCGGGATTACAGGCTGAGCCACCCGAGCCCGGTTTACTGTTTTAACAATGTTAATTTCCCCAGTTTCAGTCTTTAAATTTACTACAATTCCAATAATAATTCTGACAGGTTCTTGTATGGAATTTGTGGAGTTGATCCTAACACTCAGTTTTAAGAGTTAGGAATAGGTGGGACTCGGTGGCTCAGCCTGTAATCCCGCGCTTTGGGAGGCTGAGGTGAGTGGATTGCCTGAGCCCGCGGGTTCGAGAACCCACCTGGGCAACTTGGCGAGAGCTCATCTCTACAATAAATCAAAAATCAGCCGGGTGTGGTAGCATGTGCCTGTAATTCCAGATACTCGGAAGGCTGAGGCGGAAGGATCGCCGGAGCCCAGCGGGTCGAGACTGCGGTGGCCGGGAGCTGCCACTGCACTCCAGTCTGGGAGACAGAGTGAGACTCGAACTCAAACAAAAAAAAAGAGTTAGGAGTAAAGGGTGAAGAATAACTAAGATGAGCGTGAAAAAGACTTAGAAGGGAGGGCTGCCCTAACAGACTTCCAGAACTTACTGTGAGGCCTGTTTAACAGGTAGACCAGAGAACGACCTTGTATGAAGTGTATATAGTAGAAGTGTCGGTATATATGATGAGGACAGACACTGTTGCTTAGTAAGTAGGGCTGGGAGATTGATGATCCTTTGGGGAAAACACTTAGATTTTTTTTTTTAACCTCATTCCACTCATTAAAGTACATTTTAAGTGGATTTGAGATGTAAATTTGAAGATAAAAAGCTAAAAGTTTTAGAAGTACAGAATATCTTTATCTCCTCAAGATGGGGGAAGAGTTTTGTAAAAATAAACTGGAAACAAAAAATAAGTGATAATTTTACTACATTAAAATTAAACACTTTTGTACATCAAAGATGCTATAGATGAAAATGAAAGATAAGCCACAGATTGGAAGAAGATAAATGCTGTTCATATAATCAACAGACAACTAATAACTAGGCTGCATAAAGAATTCTTTTTGAGTTGGAATCCCAGTCCGTCTTCTAGGCTGGAGTACAGTGGCTCGCTCAACCTGCTGGGCTCAGGCGATCTTTCCACTTCAGCCTTCCTAGTAGCTGGAAGTACAGGCACACGCCACCATGCCCAGCTAATTTTTTGATTTACTATAGAGATGAGGTCTCGCCAAGTCACCCAGGCTGGTCTTGAACCCCTGGGCTCAGACAGTCCTTTCGCCTCGGCCTCCCAACGTGCTGGGATTTTAGGTGTGAGCCACCGTGCCCGTATTTATTTTTCTTTTTTTCAGAGTCTCACTCTGTTGCCCAGGCACAGTCACATGATCATGACTGCCACAGCTTCAAAGCCTCAGCTTCCTTGGCTTAGGCCATCCTTGCGCTTCAGCCTTCTTAGTAGCTGGAACTACAGGAACACGTCTCCGAGTCCAGCTAATTTGTTGGTTTACTGTAGAGACGAAGTCGCACCAAGTGGTCCAGGCTAGTCTTGAACCGCTGGGCTCAGGCAATCCTCTCACCTCTGGCTCCCAAAGTGCTGGGATTACAGGCCTGAGCCACTACAGCTGGCTTATGAAGAATTCTTTTTTTTTTTTTTTTGAGTTGGAGTTTCACTCCATCGCCTAGGCTGGAGTGGAGTGGCATGCTCACAGCTATCCCAGCATCGACCTGCTGGCCTCCGGTGATCCTTTCACCTCAGCCTTCCAAGTAGCCAGAACTACAGGTGCACACTACCAGGCCTGGCTAATTTTTCATTTATTGTAGAGACTGAAATAGGGACCGAGCGCTTAATTCACAGACACCGACACCAAAAGTACAAGTTATAAAAAGGAGAGGTTTATTAGCCAAGAGCTGGCCGGTGGCCACTTGCCTGCTGGACATGCAAGTCCCACAGCAAGGGCCCCCATTAGCTGTAGGGGCTTGCTTAAATGGGGCAAAACCACATGGGGACTTTCCAAGTGGGCCAAACCACAACATCCTGGAGGCCTAGTTACATTTCAAGCGATGCTAGCTGGGTTCACAGTAGCGAAATAAAAGCTGTTAAACAGTTTAACCTAGCCAGCAGGTGCTGTTGCCAGTTTCCAGGAGAGGAACTTCTAACTGTGCAAAGGCTGAGTTTATGCTTAGCCTAATTTTTGACATTGTAGATGTCTTTTTAAGCTCCCTTCCACAAGACAAGGTCTCGAACCCATGGGCTCAGGCAATCCACTGGCCTCGGCCTCCCAAAGTGCTGGGATGACAGGCTGAGCCACCAGGCTTGGCTCTAAAGAATTCTTTTTTTTTTTTTTGAGTTGGAGTCTCACTCTGCCGGCCACCGCAGCCTCAACCTGCTGGGCTTTGGCAATCCTTCTGCCTCAGCCTTCCAAGTAGCTGGAACTACAGGTGCATGCTACCACACCCGGCTAATTTTTTGATTTATTGTAGAGATGAGGGCTCACCAAGTTGCCCAGGCGGGTCTTGAACCTGCGGGCTCAGGCATTCCACTCGCCTCAGCCTCCCAAAGGCGCGGGATTACAGGCTGAGCCACCGAGCCCCAGCTTCTAAATTTTTAAGCAGTAAGTAGGAATTTACCCAGCATAAAAACAGGCAAAGGTATGAGCAGAAGAAGAAACCATGGAAATGCAAATTAAAATGAGAATTTCACTTTACACTTATCAAAATAGCAAAAATGAAAAGCCTTACAGTATTAAGGGTAGACAGTTTGGGGGTATGAGAATACTTCACAAGCAGATGGGAGTGCAAATTGACTTAGTAAAGCACTTTGGAGAATAACTGAGCGGTATCTACTAAAGTTCAAAGTATCTGTCTTGTGACTCAGCGGTTCCCCTTCTAGGCAGACAAAAGCTGAGAAACACACTATGCAAAAGGAGACATACTCATGATATGCAAGCAACTTTGTTTATGATGGTGGCAAATTAGAAACAGCTGAAAAGTACCTCAGTCAGAAAATGGGGGGGCTTTTTATGTAAAGGCATAATGTCTATGGCATTAAAAATAGAAGAATTAAACTACCTGTATCAGTGTAGTTATAATGTTGAGCGTAGACAACTGGAAAATACATGTATATATTATAAAAGTATTTGAATATATATATATGTATATATATATATTTGAACATATATACGTAAAAGTATTTGAATATTATATATTGAATATATAAAAGTATTTGAATAAGATAAAAAACTAGCCGGGTATGGTAGTGTTTGCCTGTAGTTCTGGCTACTTGGAAGTTTGAGGCAGAAGGATCACCGGAGCCCAGCAGGTGGATGTTGGTGTAGCTGTGAGCATGCCACTGCACTCCAGCCTGGGTGATGGAGTGAGACTCCGACTAAAAAAAATAGAATAAGATATTTAAAACTAGATTATTAGAACGTGATAATTCTCCAAAAGGTATAAGCAGAATCTTGTGAGAGCACTGAGGAAGGACTGAGAATGGTTGACAAAGGTGGTTATAGTTGAATTTCAGATGTGAAGAGCAGACAGGCGCTTACCAAACAGAGAAAGTAGGAAGAAGGCAAAGGTGTTAACTGGGAGAGACATATCTAGGTAGAAGTGAATTTTGATGCATTTAGATAATGGGTAGGGATGAGGAAAGAGTGCTGGAATTACATTGCACGGTGGTCCCACTTAATATGAAGTTGTAGAAGGACAATGTATTTGTTGTTCCCTTTTCCTTTTTTTCTGTCTTTTTTTGGATTAAGAGTTTTGGGGTTTTTTCGAGACAGGGTCTTGCTTTGCCCCCAGGCTGGAGTGTGATGGTGGGATCACAGCTTACTGCAGCTCCGAACTTCTGACCTCAAGTGATCCTCCCACCTCAGCCTCCCAAGTAGCTGGGACTGCAAATATGTTCCACTACGCCCAGCTACTTTGTTTTATTTTTGTAGAG
This sequence comes from Cephalopachus bancanus, assembly GCA_027257055.1. Taxonomy (NCBI): domain Eukaryota; kingdom Metazoa; phylum Chordata; class Mammalia; order Primates; family Tarsiidae; genus Cephalopachus; species Cephalopachus bancanus. Next base: position 149,057 of record JAPVLO010001152.1, on the reverse strand, counting down.
ATGGCAGTCTTCTCTCTGTTTCCTGGGCTGATTTGGAACTCCTGGCTTCAAGTGATCCTCCTGCCTCTGCCTTCTGAGTAGCTGATATTATAGGTTTGCACCACCATACCCGGCATTGTCTATTAATTTATCTGTATCATTTCTGCATTGGTTTTGTTTGACTTTTCTCATTATGGTTTGTGTTTTCCTGTTCTCTTACGAACCTGTACTTTTTGATTGGATGCCTAGACATTGTGAATTTAATCTTGTTGGATACTGAGTATTTTTGTATTCCTCTAAATATTCTTGACCTTTGTTCTGGGATGAGGTTCAATTACTTTAAATTACTTGGAAACAGTTTGATTCTGATGAGTCCTTCTTTTAAGCTTGTTGGGTAGAACCAGTGTAATGTTTAGTCTAGGGATCATTTGCCCCATGACTGAGGCAAAGTCTTCTGAGCACCGTGTCCAATGCCCCGTGTGTTATGAGGTTTTCCATTCTGACTGGCAGGGAAAGGAACTATCTTTGTTCCTGAGTGAGCCTTAGAATTGTTCCCTCCAATCTTTTTATTTTTTTATTTTGTTTTGAGTTGGAGTCTCACTGGAGTGCAGTGGCACGCTTTCAGCCACCGTAGCCTTGACCTACTGGACTCAGGCAGTCCTTCTGCCTCAGCCTTCCAAGTAGCTAGAAATATAGGCAGCTGGGCTCGGTGGCTCAGCCTGTAATCCCGTGCCTTTGGGAGGCTGAGGTGAGTGGATTGCCTGAGCCTGTGGGTTCAAGACCCACCTGGGCAACTTGGCGAGACCTCATCTCTACAATAAATCAAAAATCAGCTGGGCGTGGGGTAGCTCATGCCTGTAGTTCTGGCTACTTGGAAGGCTGAGGCGTAAGGATCACCAGAAGCCAGCAGGTCGAGGCTGCAGTGGCTGGGAGCGGCCACTGCACTCCAGCCTGGGCGACAGAGTGAGACTCCAACTCAAAAAAAAAAAAAGAAAGAAAAAAAGAAATATAGGCATGCTTCAGCACGCCTGGCTAATTTTTTAATTTATTGTAGAGATGAGGTCTCGCTATGTTGCCCAGACTGGTCTCGTACCCCTGGGGTCAGGCAGTCCTCTCACGTCAGCCTCCTAGAATACTAATTGTGAGTCACTGCGCTTGGCCCCTATAATCTTTTTGAGTGATGCTTTCCCTGGCTTGGAAACCGTCCTCACACCCATGGGCTGGAAGGGCAAGTATCCTCTGCAGATCTTTGCCATGCTCTGAGAGTTCTGCCCTGGCCAGTGTTCTGCCTGTGAACTTTTGCCACCTTGGCCTCTCTGGACTTGCAGCTCTGTTTTTTTTTTTCTTTTTTGACTTAGGAGACTGCCAGGCTCCGCCTGGTTTTTCTTCCCTGGGCTGTGGCCTGGCTTTCAGACAGAAAGCTGGGCTTTTATAGGGTTCCTCTTGTTTGTTTCCCTTCTGTCAGGGATCACTGTCCTTCATTCCCTGCTGTCTTGAAAACCATTGCTTCATTTATTTTATCCTTTTTTAAAAGTTGTTACAGGTGTGAAGGTAAATCTGGTCCCTGTTATTCCATCTTGGCCAGAATCAAAAGTATCAAAAACATAGGTTTTTGAATGAAGGCATAAGTTGCTCTAGAAATAAATATTCATGGGGGCCTGGGAGAATGTGAACCCCCTTTCTGGTTGGGATGCCAAGGGTGGCTTTTTCCTGGGTGGACTTTCAAGAAACTGGAGTGTTTAGGGAAGGAGATGGGGGCAGGGCTTGGGAGAAAGATTTCCTAGAAAAATCCAGGGCCGTAGAAGGTGATCATGGGGACATGGTAAGAAGAAAAGGATTGAAGACCCTCCCTTAGTGATGACAGAGTCTGGGCTGGAGAACACAGATGGAGAAGGCTTATATCCTGAGGGAGGAGGATGTAGGAGATGGTAACATTTCCAAGGAAGCTGCAAGCAAAGGATGGGGGTGATGGTCAGGACACGTTTCTGCTAAGGAGACGGCAGTGCTCTCTCGTTCCTGGGGCCTTCCTCCTCAGGACCACGGCACCCCTTCTTCCTTCCGTTCACACTGAGTAGAATTTGTCAGGAAGATGCATGTTAGGAAACCGTTGATTCAAGAGTAGAGTAAATAGACCCAGGATCAATATTATGGAGACATTTCCTTATTTTGAAAAAGTGTTAAAAAGCCAGTTTTTAATTACTTAGCTTAATAATTTTAATTATGAAATGTTAAGTATAAAAAGAATTACCCATTTTAGAAGATGATAACACTGACTTATTCCTGGGATACTGGTACAGCTTTGAATACCCTTTGATTTTTATATGAAGTTTAAAAACACATAAAAGCAGAGAAAGCATCATAATGAATACCCATGTACTTATTACTCAGCTTCAACAGTGATCAGTCCTTTTTTTAACTTTGAAAAACAATCTGATTTTACTGATCTATCAAAATACTTTCCAGATGTTACCAGGTGCTTAGATCTGTAAAAAAGTTAACATCCAAAGTCATGTTTTAAAGAAGGAAGTTTAAATGTAGGACCTATTTCTAAGAACCCTTCTCAAAGGTCAAGGCATTGGCAATCCTAATTTTAAGCTAGGTGTGGTGACTCACGCCCCGTAATCCCAGTACTTTGGGAAGCAGAGATGAGAGGATTCCCTGAGTCCAGGAGTTTGAGACCATTCTGGGCAACTTGAGGAGACCTCGCCTCTACAGTAAATAAAAAAATTGACTGGGTTTGGTGGCCTGCACCTGTGGTTTCAGCTACTCGGAAGACTGGGGCAGAAGGATCACCTGAGCCCAGCAGGTCAAGGCAATGGCAGCTGTTAGCCGTGCCACTGCACTCCAGCCTGGGCAACAGAGTGAGACTCCTACTTAGTAAATGAATGAATGAATTCTAATCATTATTGGAAATTTAAGGGATAGTGGTTTCAAGAGCTAAAAGTCAGATGTTTTAAAACAGAAATTATTATAATTTCTGAGGGACTCATACCTGGCAACTTCAGTTAAACATAATACTCCACTTATCCCCCAAATTACTAAATGCAGTATTTCATCTTGGAATAGGAAAATTATAAAATGAAATGTATAAATTATATTACAGCTGGACATGGGGTACATACCTGTAGTGTCAGCTATTCAGGAGGCTGAGGCATAGCAATTGCTTGAGTCCAGGAGTTCTGGGTTGCAGCATGCTATGCCAACTTGGTGTCCACACTAAGACTGGCATCAGTGTGCTGACCTCCTGGGAGTTGGGGACCGTCAGGTTGCCTAAGAAGGGGTGAACTGACTCAGGTTGGAAACAATAGGTTAGAACTCCCTTGCCTGTGGGATTGTGCCTGTGACTAACCACTCCTCTCCAGCCTGGGCAAAATAAGTGAGGCCCTGTTTCTTTTTTTTTTTTTTGAGTTGGAGTCTCAGTCTGTTGCCGAGGATGGAGTGCAGTGGCATGCTCCTGGCCACTACAGCCTCAGCCTGCTGGGCTCAGGCCGTCCTTCTGCCTCAGCCTTCCAACTAGCTGGAACTAGAGGTGCACACTACCATACCTGGCTAATTTTTTGATTTACTTTAGAGAGGAGGTCTCACCAGTTGCCCAGGCTGGTCTTGAACTCCTGGACTCAGGCAATACTCTTGTCTCAGCCTCCCAAAGTGCTGCAAGGCCCAGTTTCTTTAAAAAAGAAAAAAATTATGTATTATTGCATCATTTTAACTGTCATTTTGCTTAGAAGGATTATGAAATCAAAACCAAAATTTTATATTCAAGAGATAAATGATAAATGATCTCTTTCATAGCTTTATTTATGTTCATTCCATTATTTGTTGTTTTCTACCCCTAAATTTTAAAATCATGACCAAAGGTCAGTTCATTGACCCAAACTGAACAACCAGTAGGTCCTGGCCAGCGTGTATGTCCTTTAGCAAGCCCAGTACTCAGAAGGGTGGGAGTAGAATTCCAGAGTGACTCGGAGGTCACGTTCCCAAAATCTTAAGGGGGGATTTAAAAAAACAGCGGAATTTATTCATGAAAAATTGTGTATTTACTCTTACATGTTTAAATTTCCGTCATCTTCAAAGTATTCTTTGTTTGATGCAGTACACCCAAGACACCTTTTCCATTGCTCAAGGCAGTGTTTGAGTTCGTTGATTTTATGTCTTTTAGTGCTTCTGCTATTTTTTGTTTCACCTCTTGCACATCAGCAAAACGTTTCCCTTTGAGAACTTTTTTCATCTAGAGAAACAGAAAAAGTCACTCAGGGTAAAATAAGGGTAACAGGGAGAGTGGGACTTAGGGTTCATGCTGTTTTGGTCAAAAACTGCTAAACACTCAGCGCTGTGTGCGCAGGTGTGCTCGTAAATCACCCACCATGAAACGGGCAAGTACATTGGAAGAATCTCCAAAACAATAAAGTAAAATTGACTGAAGCCGGACACAGCCCTTCACAGTAGTGCTAGCTGGTACACTGATGCTGAAGGGTTCCTAAAACACTTGCCTAGAGGGGAAAGCCTGTGCTACAAGGGGCCCGCCCTCCCAAAGTCAATTCTGGGTTTTTGGTGTCCCCCTCATAGTAGATGATATTTGTGTACATAGAAGCATGTACCACATGCAGACAAACTTAAAGTTCAAATTGAGGTAAGATAAAAAATGCTAGCCGGGCTCAGTGGCTCAGCCTGTAATCCTGCGCCTTTGGGAGGCTGAGGCGAGTGGATTGCCTGAGCCTGCGGGTTCAAGACCCGCCTGGGCAGCGAGACTTCATCTCTACAATAAATCAAAAATTCAGCCGGGCATGGTAGCGCGTGCCTGTAATTCCGGCTACTTGGAATGCTGAGGCGGAAGGATCGCTGGAGCCCAGCAGGTCGAGGCAGAGTGAGACTCCAACTCAAAAAATAAAAATAAAAATAAGATAAAAAAATGTTTAATATTAGCAGAAGCTGCATAATTTAAACCTTATTTTGCACTTATTTCATATAAAATGATTTTTAAGTTTTCTCACAAAAAAGAAATTCTCAAGCCAGTAATATATCTGATTTAAGTCACCCCTCATAATTAAGCTGCTTCTTTCTTTTTTTTTTTTTGAGTTGGAGTCTCACCCCGTCACCCAGGCTGGAGTGCAGTGGCATGCTCACAGCCACGCCAGCGTCAACCTGCTGAGCTCCAGCAATCCTTCTGCCTCAGCCTTCCAAGTAACCGGAACTACAGGTGCATGCTACTTACTACACCTGGCTAATTTTTTATCTATTGTAGAGATCTGTTGCCAAGCTGCCTGGGCTGGTCTTGAACCCAGGAGCTCAGGCAATCCATTCGCCTCAGCCTCCCAAAGTACTGACATTACAGGCTGAGCCACCAAACCCGGCCTAATCTGCTTCTTTCAAAGCCATTATTAGTAAAGAACGTTTTGAAATGAAGAAAAACATTTTTTTTCCAAAATCTGCATTTTGTACTTAGTGTGAAACAAGTTCTTATTATTTTATTTTTTAAATTTGGAAATAACTGATATATGGATACTATTTGATATTTTTTCAGATATCAAGAAATGTCAAGAGTCATAAATAGAACTTTCTAACACAGGCAGAAAAGTCTGCTAACATTTACAAACTACCAGCTACTCTTATTTTAGGCATAAAAGATGACTGAGGATTAGCAGTTATGATTTGTTTTTCAGTACAAATACAAATGTAAATCTTGATTTTTTTTTTCTTTTTTTTTTAGAGTCAGCGTTTCACTCTTTTGTTCAGGCTGTAGTGCAGTGGCACGATCATGGCTTACTGCAGACTTGACCTCCTGAGCTTAGACTACCCTTCTGCCTCAGCCTCCCCAGGAACTGGGACTCCAGGCATGTGCCTCCATTCCTGGTTAATTGTTTGATTTTGTTGTTGTTGTTGAGACAAGGTCTTGCTGTGTTGCCCAGGCTGGTTTTTAACTACTGGACTCAAGCAGTCCTCCTTCCTTAGGCTCCCAAAGTGCTGGAATTATAGACATAAGCTCCTGTGCCCAGCAAGCCAACATTTTATTTTTTTCATTTATTATTATTATTATTATTATTTTTTTTTTTTTTAGTTGGAGTCTCACTCTGTCACCCAGACTGGAGTACAGTGGCTGCTCCCGGCCACCGCAGCCTCGACCTGCTGGGCTCCGGCGATCCTTCCGCCTCAGCCTTCTGAGTAGCTGGAACTACAGGCGTGCGCTACCACGCCCAGCTAATTTTTTCATTTATTGTAGAGATGAGGTCTCATCATGTTGCCCAGGCGGGTCTCGAACCCGCAGGCTCAGGCAATCCACTCACCTCAGCCTCCCAAAGTGCGGGATTACAGGCTGAGCCACCGAGCCTGGCTTTTATTATTTTTGAGTCAGAGTTTCACTTTGTCTCCAGGCTAGAGTGCAGTGGCATGCTCACAGACGCTGCAGCCTCAACCTGCTAGGTTCAGGTGATCCTTCCACCTCAGCCTTCCAAGTTGCTGGAACCACAGATTAGCACCACCACGCCTAATTTTTTGGTATATTGTAGAGACAAGGTCTTACCAAGTTTCCCAGTCTGGTCTCGAACCTCTGGGCTCAGGCAGTCCTCTTACCTCCGCCTCCCAAAGTGCTGGAATTTTACAGGCGTGAGCCACCACTCCTGGCAAGCCAATATTTTAGATAGTCAATTTTACTCCCAGGTTTCAAATCAAAACAAATTAATGAAAATTACCCAACCAGCACTGGCAGTAAGTTCCATATTTCAATTTTTTTTTTGAGTTGGAATCTTACTCTGTTGCCCAGACTGGAGTGCAGTGGCCGCTCCCGGCCACCGCAGCCTCGACCTGCTGGGCTCCGGCGATCCTTCCGCCTCAGCCTTCCGAGTAGCCGGAATTACAGGCATGCGCTACCACGCCCAGCTGATTTTTCGATTTATTGTAGAGATGAGGTTTCGCCAAGTTGCCCAGGCGGGTCCCGAACCCGTGGGCTCCGGCAATCCACTCACCTCAGCCTTCCAAAGTGCTGGACTGAGCCACCGGGCCCGGCTCAATTTTTTTTTTTTTTTTGAGAGAAATGTTTTCCATGTTGCTCAGGCTGGATTTAACTCTTAGGTTTAAGCAATTCTCCCACCTCACCTTCCTGAGTAGCTGGGACAACAGGCATGGGCCACCCTACCTAGCTACCAATGTTATTTTAAACCCAACAATTGCGAGGGGGGATCCCCCCCAAAGAATTTATTTATAAAAATTTTGTGTGTATTCTTACATGTTTAAACTTCAGTCACCTTCAAAGTGCTCTGTTTTATGCACTACTCTTTCTACTACTCTAAACAGTTTTGAACTTGTAATTTTGATACCTTTTAGTGTTTCTGCCTCTTTTTTTGTTTTGTTTTACCTCTTCCACATCAGCAAACATTTTCCTTTGAGGACTGGGAAACAAAAAAAAAGTCGCTCGGGCATGGTAGCGCATGCCTGTAATTCCGGCTACTTGGAAAGCTGAGGCGGAAGGATCGCTGGAGCCCAGCAGGTCGAGGCTGCGGTGGCCGGGAGCGGCCACTGCACTCCAGTCTGGGCAACAGAGTGAGACTCCAACTCAAAAAAAAAAAAAAAAGGTCGCTCAGGGTGAGATTGGATGAATACGGAGGTTGGGGTATGGGATTCGTGCAGTTTTTGGCCAAAACCTGCTGAATACTCAGTGCTGTGTGGACAGGTGCATTGTCATGGTGGAAGAACAACTCAGGATGTTTCTTCTGCAAATCGTGACACAGCCTTATCAAAACTTCCAAATAAAAACTTTGACTGACTGTTTGACCCAGAGGAACAAATTCCAAGTGTACTACAAAGGGCTCGCCCTCCAAAAGTTATTTCTGGGTTTTTTGGGTCTCCCCTCGTACAGTGTGGCCAGTAATTGCATATATCTGCTTGTTTTAATTAAATAAGCACTGGTCAGTTATATAAAAGAATAATTTGCAAGAATGGTGCTTGGCACCGGGTTACCTTAATGCTTCTGAAATAAACAGAAGTGTCAAGAAAATACAAACTCTTAAGAACTTCTTAATTTGTAATTTGAGTTACCAAAATAGTTTTTAATTTTTTTTTCTAGAGAGACGAGACCTTGTTCTGTCACCCAGGCTGGAGTTCAGTGGCATGATTATAATTCACTGTTGTAGCCTTGAGCTCCTGAAGTTAAGTGATCCTCCTGCCTCAGTCCTCCCAAGTAGCTGGAACTACAGATATATGCCATCACGGCTAATTTTTAAATTTTTTGTAGAGACACGGTCTCACTGTGTCACTAATCATGAGTGAACTCTTGGACTCAAGCAATTCTTTTGCCTTGCTTGCCTTGGCTTCTCAAAGTCTTGGGATTACAGATGTGAGACACTGTACCCAGCCAAAAGTATTTTAAATAAATGTTACTTTTCCATTAATAGAGTCTATGGAATTGAGTTCTGGCTAACATGGTTTATTTTTGATTTTTTGAGTGGGGGTTCTCAACTCTTGTCGCCCAGGCTGGAGTGCAGTGGCATGGATCACAGCTCCCCACAGGCTTGACATTCTGGGCTCAGGCAATCCTCCTGTCTCAGTCTTCCTAGTAGCTGGAGCTCCAGGCGTGAGCCACCATGCCTGACTAATTTTCTGACTTTTTGTAGAGATGAGATCTTGCTGTGTTGCCCAGGCCGGTCTTGAACTCCTGGACTCAAGTGATCCTCTCACCTCAGCCTCCCCAAATGCTGGGATTACAGGGGTGAGCCACTGTACGCACCCAACACGGTTGATTTTTCAAATAAATCGCTAGGCCACATGGTAAGTTACATTTGCTTTTAATAGCTTATGGACCTGTAATCCCGTGCTTTGGGAGGCCGAGATGAGTGGATTGCCTGAGCCCATGGGTTCAAGACCTGCCTGGGCAACTTGGCAAGACCTCATCTCTACAATAAATCAAAAAATTAGGTGGGTATGGTAGCGTGCGCCTGTAGTTCCAGCTACTTGGAAGGCTGAGGTGGAAGGATCACGGGAGCCCAGGAGGTCGAGGCTACGGTGGCCGGGAGTGTGCCACGGCACTCCAGTCTGGGTGACAGAGTGAGACTCCAACTCAAAAAAAAAAAAGTTAATGGAAACAGTGATCAATGCTTCGCTATTCTATCCTCCCTTTTAAAATTTTTTTTGTTTCTCTTTTTTTTTTTTTGGTGGTCTGTTTTAAAATCGAATTCCAGAAATAATGTTGTTTCACCCATGAATACTTCATTTCTCTCTAACAGATCAGGACAGCTTTTAATTTTTAAAAATATAACTATCGTGTCATTATAATAATTAAGAGAATTCACAGTGATTCCTTAATGTCATCAGTTATCAGTCCACATTCAAATTTCCCCAATAGCTTCCAAAACGTTTTGTTTCTAAAAGTTGTGATGGGCCAGTTCGGTGGCTCAGCCTGTAAACCCAGCACTTGGGAGGCCAAGGTGAGTGGATTGCCTAGTCCCCAGGTTCGAGACCCACCTGGACAACTTGGTGAGACCTCATCTCTACAATATATAAAAAATTAGCCGGGCATGGTAGCACGTGCCAGTAGTTCCGGCTACTTGGAAGGCTGAGGCGAAATGATCGCCAGAGCCCAGCAGGTTGATGCTAGAGTGACTGTGAGTGTGCCACTGCACTCCAGTCTGGGTGACAGAGTGAGACTCCAACTCAAAAAAAAAAAAAAGTTGTGATGTGTTATCAGTGAGCTGTCAAGTCAGCTTCTGACCGGAATGTGTTTCTTGGTGACAGTAGTCTATAGTTATGAAACTGGAAACTTCTTAGCAATTTTTCTCATGTCCTTGGATTTTTTTTTTTCCCCCGAGAAAACAGATTTATTGAGAGGACATAAAAGCTCCCACAATGGGAGGGGACCTGAAGGGATTGCCCGATCCTTCTTCATAGTGACATTCCGGATTCTTCAGTGTGACATTCTAACCACTGAACCAGTTAACTAGACATAGAATGGGTTTATATCATTGGTATCACTCTCTCTAGAACAAGCAAAGAGAAAAGGGAGTTTTAGTTCCTTAATTGTAAAGCTTTCTGATAATTCATATAGTAAGTAAAGATACTGGTATTTGCTTGTCTTTTCTTTTTGACTGCCGTTGTGGTCAGTTAACTTTACAAAGGAAGAATTTTTTAAGAGACGGGGCTTTACTTTGTTACTTAAGCTATAGTGCAGTGGCATGGTCATGGCTCATTGCAGCCTCAACCTCCTGGTTGAGCAACACTTCCATCTCAGCCTCCCAAGTAGCTGACACGGTAGATGTGTGCCACCACACCTGACTAATTTATTATTATTATTATTATTATTATTATGTTTAGAGACACGTCTTGATATGTTGCCCAGTCTGATCTCAGACTCCTGGGCTTAAGCAGTCCTCCCGCCTCAGCCTCCCAAAGTATTGGGATTACAGGTATGTGCCTGGCTCAAAGGAAGAACTTAAAATACGTTTTTTCTTCTTATTTTTCAGGTAAAGAGATTATAGATCTTACACTGAACGAAAAATTTTTTCTTAGGGTTGCATATACTCTAAGAAAAAACCACAAATGTTTTTCTATTTTGCCTGAATACAAGATTTAAGCAAGAAGTTTCCACAGAAGGTAAGATAACTTTCCTTTTCAATTCGATTCTGCTTTGTTGTGTAATTTACACAAATATACTATATGGGTGGAAATTCAAAACTAGTGATAGGCTGGGCATGGTGACTCACACTTGTACCCCCAGCCCATTGGGAGGCCAAGGTGGGAGGATTGGATGAGGGTTCTTGACCGGCGTAGGCAACATGGCAAGGCCTCAGAGACCACTACAAAAAATAAAACGTTAGCTAGGCATGGTGACAGCACCTGGAGGTCAAGGCTGTGGCGAGCTACAGTCATGCTACTGCATTCCAACCTGGGTGACAGAGTGAGATCTCAACTCAAACACACAGCGCCCCCCCCAAGATGAGTGACAGCAAAAAATTTAGCTAATGACCTACTGCCTTTGGGTTGTTGGTTGATCCTCTTATGTCTGGTTTTGAGATGTTCTGTGTGTCTGTGGGCAGGCTGCTTGGTCTCTCCAAGCCAAAGCGTAATCTATATGAAATGAGGATGGCCATGCATCCTGTCTGTCTGCCTTGCACGGAACATATGAGAAAGGGCACAGTTTCTACTCGGGGCAGACATTCATGTACAAGGTAAAAAAGGGAGGAAGGAATTCCTACTTTCAGCAATATTGGATGCTCTTAAAAGGCTCTCCCATTACAATCCATTTAGATGCTGGATAAATGTTAATAAATATAATTTATTATGAGCGTGTTGCTGCATTAAAAATAAAGATACTTGGCCGGGTGCTGTGGCTCATGCCTATAATCCCAGCACTTTGGGAGACCGAGGTGAGAGGATTGCCTGAGCCCACAGGTTCAAGATCAGCCCGGGCAACTTGATGAGACCTTGTCTCTACAATATATCAAGAAAAATTCGCTGGGCATGGTGGCATATGCCTATAGTTCCAGCTACTTGGAAGGCTGAGGTGGCAGGATCCCCTAAGCCCAGCAAGTCGAGACTGCGGTGGTCGTGAGCATGCCACTGCACTCCAGCCTGGGCAACAGAGTGAGGCTCCGACTCTAAAGTAAGTAAATAAATAATTAAATAAACTCTACAGGAGGCAAAATAGCAAAATAAAAGAAGGAGGTTGACAAGACCTCATCTCTAAAATAAATTTAAAAATTAAGACAAAAAAAAAAAAAAGAGGAACATTAAGCATTGTGATAGCTCTCTTTTGTTCCTTGCTGAAAAAAACATAAATCTTCAGAGGATACCATGTTCAATGTAAGCCCTCAGGAGTTTTTTTGTTTGTTTATTTATAGATGGTGTCTTGCTCTGTTGCCCAGACTGGAGTGCAGTGGTGTATTCATAGCTCACTGCAGGCTTGAACTCCTGGACTCAAGTGATCCTTCTGCCTCAGCCTCCCCCAAGTAGCTGGAATTACAGACTCTCTACCATGCCTGGCTTATCTAAAAAAATTTTTTTTAGCCGGGCTCAGTGGTTCAGCCTGTAATCCCGTGCCTTTGGGAGGCTGAGGTGAGTGGATTGCCTGAGCCCGTGGGTTTGTGACCCGCCTGGGCAGGCGAGACCTCATCTCTACAATAAATCAAAAATAGGCCGGGCGTGGTAGCATGCGCCTGTAGTTCTAGCTACTTGGAAGACTGAGGCGGAAGGATCGCCGGAGCCCAGCAGGTCGAGGCTGCGGTGGCCGGAAGCAGCCACTGCACTCTAGTCTGGGCGACAGAGTGAGACTCCAACTCGAAAAAAAGAAAAAGAAAGAAGGTATTACTATGTAACCCCAACTAGTTTTGACCCCTTGGCCTCAAGTGATCCTCCCAAGTAGCTTGGATTATGGGCAGCTACCACTCCATCCAGCACTCAGAATTTCTATAGATTAAATTTAAGCAGATTTGAGCTTGCAGTCAGAAAACACATACACACAGTACAAACCGTTATGAGGAAGCATTAGCATAATCAGATGCCCCAAGGCCTACAAATATAGACTAATCAGATGCAATATATATAATAATTTAGTATGAAATGTTTGAATAAATTCAAAAGAGAATAAAAATTATTAACAAAAATACAAGCCGGGCTCGGTAGCTCAGCCTCTAATCCTGCACCTTTGGGAGGCTGAGGTGAGTGGATTGCCTGAGCCTGTGGGTTCGAGACCTGCCTGGGCAAGCAAGACTTCATCTCCACAATAAATCAAAAATCAGCTGGACGTAGTAGCGCGCGCCTGTAGTTCCAGCTACTTGAAAGGCTAAGGCGGACGGATCGCCGGAACCCAGCAGGTCGAGGCTGCGGTGACCGGGAGCGGCCACTGCACTCTAGTCTGGGTGACAGAGTGAGACTCCAATTCAAAAAAAATACAATCATAAAAAAGAATGAAATCATGTCATTGGATGCAACACAGATAGAGCCAGAGTCTGTCATCCTATCCTGAGTGAGATAACTCAGAAACAGAAAACCAGATACTGCATGTTCTCACTTAGAAGTGGGAACTAAGCAGTGGTATACGTGGACGTAAAGATGGAAATATCAGATACTGGGGACTCCAAAATGGGAGAGCTGGAGAGGATTAAAAAATTCCCTTTTAGCCGGGCTCGGTGGCTCAGCCTGTAATCCCGCGCCTTTGGGAGGCTGAGGTGAGTGAATTGCCTGAGCCCGCGGGTTCGAGACCCGCCTGGGCAGCGAGACCTCATCTCTACAATAAATCAAAAAATCAGCTGGGCGTGGTGGCGCATGCCTGTAATTCTGGCTACTTGGAAGGCTGAGGCGGAAGGATCGCCGGAGCCCAGCAGGCCGAGGCTGCGGTGGCCGGGAGCGGCCACTGCACTCCAGTCTGGGTGACAGAGTGAGACTCCAACTCAAAAAAAAAAAAAAAAAAAAAATTCCCTTTTGGGTGCAGTGTTCACTATTTGGGTGGTGGGTACACTAGAAGCTCAAACCTCACCGTTATACAGTCTATCCATGTAGCAAATCTGCACAGAAAATAATAATAATCAGTAACAAAAAGCAAAGTATTAAAATGATCCAAGTAGAACTTTCAGTGAAAAATGTTGAAACGAAAAACTCAGTAAATGGATTGAACAGCTAAAACACAGATGAAGGCGGAATTACTAAACAGCAACGTATCTGAAGAAATCCAAAGTGCAGCACTGAGAGATGGGAGGTGTTAGTGTTAGTCAATGTGTATTTGGAATTCCAGAATGAAAAAATAGGGAAAATGAAGGATAAACATTAGTCAAAGTAGTAATAGCTTTAGGCTTTTCAGAAATGAATAAAAGACAGAAATCTATAGATTTAGGAAGCACAGTATATCCCATTCAGTATTTAAAAAAAAAAAAAGCCACATCCATGCATTGAAATTATATACCTAAAATGGGACTTCAACTAGGTTAACAACAGATGTCTTATCAGCATGAATAAAAGCCAGTGGAGAGTAGAATAATTTCTCAAAGTGATGAAATAAAGTGGCTCCCGCCTATAATCCCAGCACTTTGGTAGACCAAGGTGAGAGGATTGCCTGAGCCCATGGGCTCGGGTTTGAGACCAGCTGGGCAACTCAGCGAGACCTCATCCCTACAATAAATAAAAAAATTAGCTGGGTGTGGTGGCACGTGCCTGTGGTGTGGTTTCAACTATTTGGAGGATTGTCTGAGCCCAATAGGTTGAGGCTATGGTGGCTGTGAGCGTACCACTGCACTCCAACTTGGACAATGGAGTAAGACTTCGACTCAAAAACAAAAAAGAAGAAGAAAAGAATAATGTGTCAGGCAAACTTTACAAGAAAAAATGGCAAAGTTTTTTGTTTTTGAGAATGGTAGGGTAGGTTATTTGGACTATCTTCTACTTAGTCACCCCCTCATGGAAAACAGTTAAAATTGTTACATTAGAAAAAAAATCAAATAACTGACAAAATGGCAAGGAACTTCTAGATCAAAATCTACAGAAAGTAGGAACTGGAAAGGAGATTTAAACACAGTGGATTGGAATCTGCCCTTTGCCCTGAGGACAGTTGCTGATCCAGACAAGGTAGGGCTTTGATTTCAGAGGACTTGCAGAGTAAAAAGAACAGTGGTTAAAATCTCAAACCCTCTAGAGGCAGAGAACCTGAAGGAAACCCTTCCTACAGCAAAGGAACTCTCAAGGACGTTACCCTCAAGGTGAGGGCCAACTAGAAGGGCACAGTGGAAGCACACTGTTCCCTGCTCCCACCTGGTTGTCTTTTTGTTAAATGTAGCAGGAGCAAAAAGAAAAGGGAAGAAATCCTGTCTCTGAGAATTGTGACTATAAACTGGTTTTCGTGAGGCGTTTCAGCTCAGGTTTACAAGGGCTGGTAGTTGAGGGAAATTGAGCATGAATTTAATTTGAGATGTTTTGACTTGGTAATGCCTTCAGCACCCAACAGGGCACACTAAAAACTTATCTGGAGGAGTTACCTTCGTCCTAAAATATGCAGCGTCTCTGAGATTTTTTTAAAGGACTCTGATTAGTAGTACAAAGATAAAAATGACTAAACATAGAAAAAACAAGACACTCTAAGTTAAAACCAGTAGAAACAGACCCTCAAAGACTTAAAACATTGAAATGATCAGAAACAGACTGTAAAACAAGTGTGGTGCTTATTTTTTAAGAAAAAAATTTAACAAAATAAAAATATCTGTAGGAAAGAATAAAAGACAATTTAGAATATCTGAAAAAGAACCAAATAGAACTTCCAGCCAGGCGTGGGGCTCATGCCTGTAATCCCAACACTTTGGGAGGCGGAGGCAAGAGGATTATTTGAGCCCAGGAGTTTGGGACCAACCTGGGAAACTTGGTGACACCTTGTCTCTACAATAAATCAAAGCATTTAGCTGACTGTGTTGGCATGTGTCTGTAGTCCTAGCTACTTGGGAGACTGAGGCAGAAGGATTGCCTGAGCCCAGCAGGTTGAGACTGCAGTAGCCTTGATCATGCCAGTACACTCCAGCCTGGGTGATAGAGTGAGACTCCAACTCAAAAAAAAAAAAAAAAAAAGAAGACGAAGAAGAAAACAAAAAGAACTTCTAGGAATAAAGAATACAATATCAGTATCCACTGTTAAAAATTCAGTGTATGGCTGGGCACGGAGGCTCCCATCTGTAATCCTAGTAATTTGGAAGGCTGAGGCAGGAGGATAGCTTGAGCCCAGGAGTTCAAGACCAGCCTGGGCAACATAGTGAGAGACCTTCTGTCTACAAAAATAAAAAAAAATAAACCGGATATAGGTAGTGTGCACCTATAGTCCCGGCTATCCGGGAGACTGAGACAAAAGGATCGCTTAAGCCTAGAAGGTTGAGGCTCAGTGAGCCATGATTGTGCCACTGTACTTCAGCCTGGATAACAGAGTGAGACCCCTGACTAAGAAAATAATGATAATTTAGTATATGGCCAGGTATGACAACTCCCATCTGTAGTTCCAGCACATTGGGAGGCTGAAGCAGGAGGATTGCTTGAACCCAGGAATTCGAGACCAGCCTGGGAAACACAGCAGGACTTTCTCTATAAGAAATTTTAAAATTTCAGGTATGGTGGTATGCACCTATAGTTCCAGCTACTCAGGATGCTGAGGCGGAAGAATTGCTTGAGTCCAGGCGGTGGAGGCTGCAGCGAGCTCCAGCCTGGACAACAAAGTGAGACTCCAAAAAAAAAAAAAAAAAAGCAAAAAACAAGGCATGGGTTTAATAATGAAACGTGTATAGTGAAGAGAAAATTTGTGAACCAGAAAAAGGAATTCAGAAGGAATTACCCAGAATGAAGCATAGAGAAGATGATGGGAAATGGAGAATAGCAGTTAAGAAGCATGGAGCTTAGAGGGGACTGTCCAATGCACGTTTAATTGGTGTTCTATAAAGAGAAAAGAGAGGCCAGGCACGATGGCTCAAGCCTGTAATCTCAGCACTTGTGGAGGCTCAGGCAAGAGGATTGCCTGAGCCCAGGAGTTCGAGACCAGCCTGCGCAACTTGATGAGACCCCCTCTCTACAGTAAAAAAAAGAAAAATAAGCCAGGTGTGGTAGCTCGTGCCTATAGTTCTAGCTACTTGGAAGGCTGAGGCGGAAGGATCGCCACTGGGGTGGCCATGAGTGTGCCAGTGCACTCCAGCCTAGACGACAGAGTGAGACTCCAACTCAAAAAACAAAGAGAGAGAAAGAAAAAAAAAAAAGTATGGGGCAATTTTATTATTTATTTTTTTCTTTTTCTTTTTCTTTTCTTTTTTTCTTGAGTTGGAATTTCACTCCATTGCCCATACTGGAGTGCAGTGGCATGCTCCCGGCCACCACAGCCTCAACTTGCTGGGCTCTGGTGATCCTTGCGCCTCAGCCTTCCAAGTAGCCAGAACTACAGGCACATGCTACCATCCCCGGCTAATTTTTTATTTATTGTAGAGACGAGGTCTCGCCAAGTTGCCCAGGTGGGTCTTGAACCCACGGAATAAGCCAGTCCACTTGCCTCGGCCTCCCAAAGTGCTAGGATTACAGGCTGAGCCACCAAGCCCGGCCTGGAGCAATTTTATTATTAGAAAGGTAAAGACTTTTCCAGAGTTGGTGAAAGAAGTTTACAGATTTAGGAAGACAAATGAATGGCAAGCAGGAAAAATAAAAATAAAAGTTGGAGCTGGGTGCCATGTCTCAGCACTTTGGGAGGCCAAGGAGTACAAGACCAGCCAGGCAACACAGCGAGACCTCATCTCTACAAAAAATAGCCAGGCATGGCGGCACATGCCTGTAGTCCCAGCTGCTCAGGAGGCTGAGGCGGAAGGATTGCCCACGCCCAGGAGGTCGAGGCTGTGGTGATTGTGCCATTGCACTCCACCTGGATGAAAGAGTGAGACCTCAACTCATAAATAAATGAATAAATAAAATGTGGGGCAGGCATGGTGGCTTACATCTGTAGTCATAGTATCTTGAGAGGCCAAGACGGGAGGATTCCTGTAGACCAAGAGTTTGAGACCAACCTGGGCAACCTAATGAGACCCTCATATCTACAAAAGTTTTTTTTAGCCAGGGGTGGTAGTATACGCCTGTAGTCCCAGCTTCTCAGGAGGCTGAGGTAGGAAGATCTCTTAAGCTCAGGGATTCATGGCTGCGTTGAGCTATGATTATGCCACTGCACTCCAGCCTGGATGACAGAGTGAGACCCCATCTCAAAACAAAAAAACAAAGAAATGTGCAGCTGGTCAAAAGAGTAGAATTGCAAAGCGTCAAAGACAAACAGAGGTCTCAAAATTAGCCTAAAGACTAAGATTTCCTCATCTGAGCAATGTTCAGGCCAGTAGCTGGTTCAGTGCAGCAGGGGAAGCCAGAACCACTGGAGTCGTGTCCTCATTGCACTGAAAGAAAGCAGTTGCTAGCTTCCAACTCAGCATCAAGCAAAATGGTCTCAAGAATGAAATAACAGTATTTTCAGGAAAATAAAAACAGAGGTTGTCACTAGCCATCTGCTGTTGCTGATTGTTGGCATCTCGCCAAAACTCATGTGGAACCTTAGTCCCCGATGCAGCAGTGTCAAGAGGCAGGGCCTGTAGGAAGTAATTAGGTCATGAGGGCTCCCCACTCTTGAATGGGATTAGTGTCTTGTCAGAGGACTTCAGAGAGTCTGCTGGTCCCCTCTGCCATGTGAGGACACAGTGCAGGCGCCATCTGTGAAGAGGGGCTCTCACCAAACACCGAGTCTGCTGCTGCCTTGGTCTTGAGCTTCCGCCCTCCAGAGCTATGAGAAAAAGTTTTCTGTTTATAAATTACCCAGTCTAAGGTATTTTGCTGTGGTAATGGGAACAGACCAAGACACAGTCTTTTACCAAATATAATCTAAAGAATGGGCTTTAGGCAGAAAACAGTGATCCCCAGTGGAAGATCTGAGATTCAAGAAAGGATAAAAAGCAGGCTGGATGTGGTGGCTCACACCTGTAACCTCAGTGCTTTGGGAGGCTAAGGTGGGTGAATTACTTGAGGCTAGGAGTTCAGTAGCAACCTAGGCAGCATAGTGAGACTCTGTCTCTACAGAAAATTTAAAACTTAGCCCAGCGTGGTGGCACACACCTGTATTCCTAACTACTTGGAAGGCTGAGGTGGGAAGATTGCTTGAGTCCAGGAGTTTGAGGCTGCAGTGATCTATGATCACACCATTGCACTCCAGCTTGGGCAACAGAGCCAGACCCTGTTTCTTAAAAAAATAGTAATAATTATGAATGAGAAGCAAATATGTGAGTAAATATAAATGAACATTAATATTTTAGTGATATAATAAAGCCTATGTGAAGAAATCAAGGTAGAGTTATGTGATAATGGAAATATCTGTCTTAGTCCACTTGTGTTGGTATAAAGGAATACCTGAAGCTGAATAATTTTTGGACAAAAGAGGTCTATTTGACTCATAGTTCTGCAGGCTGTGTAAGAAGTGTGGTGGCAGCAGCTGTTGTGGCTTCAGGCTGGTATGTAAAGATTAGAGAGAGATGGAGTGAGAGAAAGAGAACAGTGAGAACTCCCTTGAGAATGGCACTAAGACTGAACACCTCCCATCAGACCCCACTCCAACATTGGAGATCCATCTCCCGCTTTTTTTTTTTGAGTTGGAGTCTCACTCTGTGCCCAAGCTGAAGTGCAGTAGTACGCTCCTGGCCACTGCAGCCTCAACCTGCTGGTCTCTGGCGATCCTTCCGCTTCAGCCTTCCAAGTAGCTGGAACTGCAGGCGTGCACTAACACGCCAGACTAATTTTTCATTTATCGTAGAGACGAGGTCTCACCAAGTTGTCTGGGCTGGTCTTGAACCCGTGGACTCAGGCAATCTACTCACCTCAGCCTCCCAGAGTGCTGGGATTACAGGTTCAGCCACCGAACCTGGCTGGAGATACCTTTTTTTTTTTTTGAGTTGGAGTCTCCCTGTTGCCCAGACTGGAGTGCAGTGGCCGCACCTGGCCACCGCAGCCTCGACCTACTAGGCTCCAGCAATCCTTCCAAGTATCTGGAACTACAGGCTCATGCTACCACACCTGGCTAATTGTTTTGATTTATTGTAGAGATGAGGTCTTGCTAAGTTGCCCAGGCGGATCTTGAACCCGCGGGCTCAGGCAATCCACTCACCTCACCTCCCAAAGGCGCGGGATTACAGGCTGAGCCACCGAGCCCGGCTTGGAGATATTAACATGAGACTTGGTGGGGCCAAACAGACCCTATTTAAGCCATAGCAAACTGGGATTGGAATTAATTATAAATTTTAATAGGAGTGCAATTTATAAGTTCTAAGGAACCACTATAAGAATAGAAACAATGTACAACTTCCAAAGTAGTGAAAAGAAAGTAGTTTTATTCTTTTTTTTTTCCTTTTTGAGTCAGAGTCTCACTGCCACCCAGGCTGGAGTGCAGAGGCACACTTACGGTCACTGCAACCTCGACCTGCTGGGCTCAGATGATCCTTCCACCTCAGCCTTCCAAGCAGCTGAAACCACAGGCACATGCCACCACATCTGGCTAATTTTTTAATTTATTGTAGAGTCATAGTCCTGCCAGGTTGCCTGGGCTGGTCTCAGCAATCCTGTCACCTCTGCTTCCCAAAGTGCTGGGATTACAGGTGTGAGCCACCGTGCCTGGCCAGTTTTATTCTTTATTCTTTTTTTTTTTTCTTTTTGGGTCAGTCTCACTCTGTCACCCAGGCTGGAGTTCAGTGGCACACTCACGGCCACCACAGCCTCGACCTGCTGGGCCCAAGTGATTCTTTTGCCTCAACCTTCCAAGTAGCTGGAGCTACAGGCATGCTCCACCAAGCCTGGCTATTTTTTTTTTTTTTTTTTTGAGTTGGAGTCTCACTTCGTCGCCCAGACTGGAGTGCAGTGGCATGCTCCTGGCCACCGCAGCCTCGACCCACTGGGTTCCAGCAATCCTTCCGCCTCAGCCTTCCAGGTAGCTGGAACTACAGGCGTGCTACCATGCCCAGCTAATTTTTTGATTTATTGTAGAGATGAGGTCTCGCCAAGTTGCCCAGGCGGGTCTCGAACCCGCAGGCTCAGGCAATCCACTCACCTCAGCCTCCCAAAGCACAGGATTATAGGCTGAGCCACCGAGCCTGGACGTATTTTTTTTTTTTTTTTTTTTTTTTAGAGACAGGGACTTGCCACGTTGCCCAGGCTGGTCTCAAACCCTTGTGCTCAAGCAATCCTCTTGACTCCGCCTCCCAGAGCGCTGGGATTATAGCCATGAGCCACTGCACCCGGCCTATTCTTTGTTCTTGTAAAGAAAAATTGCAAAAAATTTAGCAGCCATGGTGTATCGAGAAATTTCCCTGTGAAGGTAGAAAGTGTTTTTCCTTTGACCGCTTCGGTTGATGATCATGATAGCGGTCTTGGCCAGTCCAGTAATTAGAAAAAGAGAGGCCAGGCATGGTGGCTTTTATCTGCAGTTCCAGCACCTAAGAAGGCTGAGGCAAGAGGATTGCTTGAGCTTAGGACTTGGAGAGCTGCCTAGGTAACATAGTGAGGCCTTGTCTCCACACACACACAAAAAAAGCCAGGTACAGTGGCTTGTGCCTGTAGTCCCAGCTGTTTGGGAAGCCAAGGCAGAAGGATCGCTTGAGCCCAGGACGTCAAGTCTGTGGTGAGCTGTAATGGTACCACTGTACTCCAGCCTGGGTGACAGAGTGAGACCCTGACTCAAAAATTTTTAGAAAGGGGAAGAAAAGACAAAAGACTTGAATGGAAGAAACAAACTTATTATTCATTGATAATACCATTACATATGTAGAAATCCAAAATGATCTACAGATAGCTTATTAAACCAATTATTTACCAAGTTTCTAGATTTAAAATGAAACAAATTAATTGCTATGTATCATTAACAAACACATTGAATTGAAAAAAGTAGTGTATTCAGTAGAATATAAATAAAAGGTACCCAGGAATAAATCGAAGAAAAAATGGTTAAGACCACTCTAGAGAGCCCTATAAAATTTTTAAAAAGTTAAAGAAGACTTGAACAAAGGGCCACATATACTCTGGTTTTGAATGGGAAAGGTAAGTGTTGTAAATAGGCCAGTTCTCCTCAAACTGATGAAGAATTTCAATGCAATCCAAATAAAAAACCCAAAGGTTGTGGGAGAGGGGGAAGGTGTGATTTTGAGAAGGTGATTTTAAAATCATATGAAAAGTTCTGTCAATACTTAAGACACTGTTGAAGAAGTCCAGTTCATTCCATGTAGCAAACGATCTTGCTGAGACATTGTTTTTTTTTGTTGTTTGTTTGTTTTGAGTTGGAGTCTCACTCTGTCGCCCAGGCTGGAGGGCAGTGGCATGCTCCTGGCCACCGCAGCCTCAACCTGCTGGGCTCCAGTGATCCTTCCGCTTCAGCCTTCCAAGTAGCGGGAGCTACAGGCACACTCTGCCACGCCGGGCTAATCTGGCGAGACATTGTCTTGAAAGCTGAGATGCTGGTGTTTTTGATATTGGTAGGGTGCCCATCAGTCCTGGTTTCCTGGTTTTTGGCTGTGGTTCTGGTCTCATTATTTTATTTTTTTTTTTTTGAGTTGGAGTCTCACTCTGTCGCCCAGACTGGAGTGCAGTGGCCGCTTCCGGCCACCGCAGCCTCGACCTGCTGGGCTCTGGTGATCCTTCCGCCTCAGCCTTCCGAGTAGCCGGAATTACAGGTACGCACTACCACGCCCGGCTGATTTTTTGATTTATTGTAGAGATGAGGTCTCCCTGCCCAGAGGGGTCTCAAACCCGCGGACTCAGGCAATCCACTCACCTCAGCCTCCCAAAGGCGCGGGATTACAGGCTGAGCCACCGAGCCCGGCTTGGTCTCATTATTAATAGCATGCACTTTCAGGCCGGGCATGGTGGCTCTCGCCTGTTATCCCAGCACTTTGAGAGGCAGAGGCGAGAGGACTGCCTGAGTCCAGGGGTTCGAGACCAGCCTGGGCAAATTGGCAAGACCTCATCTCTACAATAAATCAAAAAGTCAGCTGGGCATGGTGGTGAGTGCCTGTGGTTCCAGTGACCTGGAAGTCTGAGGTGGAAGGATCATCTGAACCCAGCAGCAGGTTAAGGCTGTGGTGGCCGTGAGCATGCCACTGCACTCCAGCCTGGGCAACAGTGAGACTCCTACATACATACATACATGCTTGCATACATACAAAATATTAGTGTTAATACTCACCCTCTCATTTCCCACTGGCAGGAAAACAGCAGCCCTGTATGGCTGCTTGTCTCAAGCACAGTAAGAAAGGAGGCTGTGTCTTAGTTACTCTCCATAATGAAGAAGAAGGCCTAAGGAACCCACTGAGAGCAAGAATTACAAGAATAAGACATGCCTGGGGGCTTGGGCTTTGAAGCTGCCTGGTGCTCCTTTCTGACTACCACTTACTTCCAAAAGAGAAGCAGTGTTTCTCCACCATGGTGAGATGCTATTCTCTAGCTTGGAACTGTGTATCTGGGGAAATGTGGGCAACCAAAAATAAAAACAGAAAATTAAACTAAAGAATACAGCCAATCCTTTCCCAAAATAGCAGAATGAGACTTCCAAAAGGACTCATTATGAAAGTGCTGGGGTTACAGGTGTGAGCTATCTTGCCCGGCTAAAACTAATTTAAAAAGGAAAGGGATGAACCCTTCTGAGCTCATGGTATGTGTCAGTGATATCCAGTCCCTTCATTCAGTCAATTCAAATACTGTTTATTGAGCACTTATATGCCAGGCATATTATTGTGTAGCTCCTATAACATTTTAAATAAAGTATCCTTTTGTATGAAGCTGAATATCTTAGTCTGTTTTCTCTTGCTTCGAATGCCTGAAACTTGGTAAATTTATGAAGAAAAGGAGTTTATTTCTTCGAGTTATGGAGGCTGAGAAAGCCAACGCTGAGGGGCACATCTAGTGGGGCACTTCCCTCAGGTAAGGGCTCTCCGAGGAAGCACAGTGCATCAGAAGACTTGGGGCTGAGTGTGCTAGTGTGCTAGTCCGGGGCTCTCTTCCTCTTCCTGTAAAGCTATCAGTTCAGCTCCCATGATACCTGTTAGTTCATTGATCCAGGGTAGCACCCTCATGTTCCAGTCATCTCTTAAAGGCTCCGCCTCTCAATACTGCCACATTGGGGATTAAGTTTCAGCATGAGGGGACGTACATTCAAACCCTAGGATTCAGGGGGAAGCTTGCTCACGTTGTGTTAAGGTCCAAGCTGAGCTGCTACAACAGAGGCTCCAAAGAACCACGACTTGAGTGAGGTGGAAGTACATTTCTTTCTCACCTAGCGGTCTGGTCTGGTGGCAGCCTTCCTTGGCCTGTGGCTTCCTTTCATGGATCTGGAAGGATGGCTCTGGTTCTTGGTCTCCCAGTAGGCAGAAGGGTCAGAAGAACTCAGGGAATTCACGCCCAGTGAGAACTTGGGAAAGGAGAGTGGCATGTACCCAGCCAAACTTCTGTTGCTGTTGAAGAAAGGGAGAGTGGAGATTGGGGACAAATAGGATTCCTCCCACAACTGACTAGAGTCTCACAGGTGGGGCTGTGTATCCAGGCCCCATGTTCCTGTCTGCCCTGTTCTTCTGCACAACACCTCCGTTTGGGCAGAGGCAGCCTTTGGGAACCTAATGTGTGCGTGAAATCAGGGACCTATAGAGGATGCCAGCTGCATGTCAGGCCTAGAGTTATGCCCTGTCCTAAAGGAATATATTAGCATAGACTTGTGTAAATTATCCTTTATTATTATTATTTTTTTAATTGAATCAGAGTCTCACTGTGTCACCCAGACTGGTGTACAGTGACATGGTCACGCCTACTGCAGCCTTGACCTGCTGAGCTCAGGTGCTCCTTCTGCATCAGCCTTCCAAGTGGCTGGGACTACAGGCATGTGCCACCACACCTGGCTAGTTTTTTTATTTTATTTTAGAAATGAGGGCTCGCCATGTTGCCCGGGCTGGTCTCGAACTCCTGGGCTCAGGCAGTCATCTCACCTCGGCCTCCCAAAGTGATGGGATTACAGATGTGAGCCACAGTGCCCAGACCTATACTTAATTACTTTAATGTGTGTGGTTATTTCCTTTTTTTGCTTCTGATTCTGGATTTTTATTTACCTGTTCGCCCTACTCTACCCCCCTTTTAAAGTTAGACATTTTTCCTCTGGTCTTTTTTACCTCGTGGAGTCTGCCTAGTACAGACCTAGTCTGCTCTTGTTTGTTCTTTGATTGATTGTACAAATATTCATTGTGCTCGAAGGACTCATATTGCTATTTTTTCCATGCCAAAGGGAACTCAAGCATTCAGCCTATCCTGTGATATGTTGGTAAATGTTTAACTGGTTTTCTGGGGGAGAGATAAAACCTCTTGGTTTGTAACATTTGCTGATTTCCATGGTGTTAATACTCCTACCACATCTGACTTAAGTTACCACTGTGATGCCCTGAAGGTGGAATTGGGAAGAAAGATCATGCAGGCACTGCTCTGGCCACCTCAGAGCACATACTCTGTGGGCACAAGTGATCTTATCGTTGTTTCCTTCTCTTCTTCACGCTGAGGGTTTTTGAGAATAAAATGTGCTGGAAACTGTTCTAAGCCCTTTATGCAGAATAACTCAGTTACTCCCTGCCACAGTTCTATGAGATGGGCATACTTATTGTCTCCATGTTGCAGGCGAGGAAACTAAGGCATGAGAGATCATGTGACTGGCGTCTGGTCATACAGCAGAGCCAGGACTTTGATCATAAATCTTTAAAAGAAAAAAAAAGAACTGATTTGTGGCTAGATAGGTAATAGGGTATCTCTTAGCAACGGTCTCTACCACAGAATGTTACTTTTTGAAGGACTCTTTCATGGAACTATGGGCAGCATTTCTGTTTGAAATCTTCCTTCTGTCTGACGATTGTGGGGAGGCAGAACTTCAAGTTCTTTTCACTTGACTGTTAGATAAGAGTCAGAAGATGTCAGTAGTACTATACTTGACATTTAAAACTGACTGCTAAGGATGTTTTTTAGGATGTGAGAGGAATTCCACTGCTGTTGATACTCCAGGTATAACTAGAGATGCCGTAAATCAACAAGCCAGTTCATCAGCCAGGTATTTGTTCTAAAGATGCTGTCAGCGGTGACCTTGGGGTCATGTAGGGAAGGAAATGTCAGGCCTCCCTGTAGTTAAGGACCAACTAGGAAGACGCTAGCATCTCTGTGAAGGGTAAGGTATCATTGCTTGGATAGGAGAAATATTTGAAAAAGAAGTATGAAATGTTCTGGAATCAGTTTACATTAGTTCCTTTAACAGTGAAATTAGCTGTCTCCAGCTCCTGGTCTCCAGCGATTCTTCCACCTCAGCCTCCCAAAGTGCTGGGATTACAGACATGAGCCACTGCCCTGGCTTTGATTAGGATTGCATTGACTGATAGATCAGTTTAGGGAAAATAGCCATCTTATCAATAATGCATTTTCCAAGTCATGAACATAGTATATTTCTCCATTTATGTAAGTCATTGCTAATTTTTCTCAGCAGTGTTTTATAGTTTTCAATATATAGGACTTGTAGATATTTTATTAAATTATCCTGAAATATTTCATGATTTTTACATGTTGTTATAAATAGAATTTAAAATTTTTTCATTTTTCAGTTGTTCATTGCTAGTATATAGACATACAGTTTTTTTGAGTTAGAATCTCACTCTGTCACCCAGGCTGGAGTGCAGTGGCACACTCACAGTCACCCCAGCGTTGATCTGCTGGGCTCCTGCGATCCTTCTGCCTCAGCCTTCCAAGTAGCCGGAACTATAGGCATGCACTAGCCCAGCTAATTTTTAATTTTATTGTAGAGACAGGGTCTCGCCAAGTTGCCTGGGTTGGTCTCACACCCGCAGCCTTAGGCAATCTGCTCGCCTCAGCCTCCCAAAGTGCTGGAATTACAGGCTGAGCCACTGAGCCCAGCTACTTTTTTTTTTTTTTTAATATTGAGCTTGCTAGTTCACTCTCATTAATTCTAGTAGCTTTTTTCTTATAGATTTCTTAGACATTTCTGCTTACACAATTATGCCACTTGCGAGAAAAGACAGTTTTACATATTCCTTTTCAATCTGTGTGTGTCTTCTTTTTCTTGTCTTAGAGTACTGCCTGGGACCTCCACTATAATCTTAAATATGGTGGCTAGAGTCCTTTATTCCAATCTTAGGGGAAAAGCATAAAGTCTTTTGTACCATTAAGCATGCTGATAGCTGTAGATTTTTTAGTAGATACCCTTTATCAGAGTTAGGAAGTTTCCTTCTATTCCTAATTTATTGACGTGTTTTTTCTTCTTCTTTAGTTTTGAGTCGAGGTCTCGTTCTACCACCCATACTGAAGAGCAATGGCACAATCACAGCTCACTGCAAACTCGAACTCCCGGGCTCAAGCAATCCTCTCTCCTCAGCCATCTGGGACTACAAGTGCATGCTGCCACAGCTAATTCCTTATATTTTTTTGTAGAGATGAGGTTTTACTATGTTTTCCAGGCTAGTCTCAAACTCCGACATTCAAGCCATCCTCCTATCTTGACCTTCCAAAGTGGTGGGATTACAGTTCATGGGCATGAGCCGCCGTGCCTTGCCTGTTGAAGTGTTTTTTTCTTTAAATCATGAAACTATGTTAGATTCTTTTCAGATTACTCAAACCCAACCATATTAATAATTGCATTAAATGTAAATGCTCTAAATACTCCAATTAAAGAGCAGAGAATGACAGACTGAATAACAAATCAGGTCTCAGTCATGCTGTTTATAAGACAGACACCTTAACTATAAAGACACAAATAGGCTGAGAGTAAAAGGATGTTAAGGAGTATACCAAACATGAATCACAAGAATAGTGTACTGTGTTAATACCAGGCAAAGTGTACTGCTAGAGATGATAAGGGACATTTCAAAATGATCAAGGAGTTTGTTCATCAAGAAGACAAAGCAGCCAGGTTCGGTGGCTCAGCCTGTAATCCCGTGCTTTGGGAGGCCGAGGTGAGTGGATTGCCTGAGCCCACAGGTTTGAGACCTGCCTGGCGACTTGGCGAGACCTCGTCTCTACAATAAATCAAAAAAATTAGCCGGGCGTGGTAGCGCGCCTGTAGTTCCAGCTACTTGGAAGGCTGAGGCGGGAGGATCGTCAGAGCCCAGCAAGTCGAGGCTGAGGTGGCTGGGAGCGTGCCACTGCACTCCAGTCTGGGCGACAGAGTGAGACTCCAACTCAAAAAAAAAAAAAAAAGACATACCAATCCTAAATGTGTATGCACAGAATAAAAAATTCAAAACACATGAAAGAAGATAGACTCAAAAGGAGAAATAAATCCACAGTTATAGTTGAAGACACAGCCCTCCTCACTCATTAATTAACAGAACAAGTAGACAGAAAATCAGTGGGTATATAGAGACTTGAATAGCATTATTAACCAGCCTGACTTAATTGAACCTTCCCAACAGCAGCAGAATAAAAATTATGTTTTAGTGCATGTAGAACATCCACCAAGATAGACTATATTATGTGCAATGCTGTTGGTTAGCAAATTACAACCTGCAGACCAAATTTAGACCAGTGCCTGGTTTTGTACAGCTTGTGAACTAAGAATTGTTATGTTTTCAAAACATTGTCTAAAAAGAATTAGAAAAAGAATGTGTCACAGTGACTCTATGTGGCCCACAAAGCTTAAAATATTTACTATTTAGCTCTTTTACTGAAAAAGTTTGCTGACTCCTGTGGTAACCCATAAAACAAATCTTAATAAATGTAAAAGACATGAAATCACACAAGCATGCTCTCTGACCACAATACAAATTAGAAATCAGTAACAGCTGATTATCCCAAAATAATTGGAAAATTAAACATATAGTTCTAAACAGCCTATAAGTCAAAGAAGATATCATAAGGGAAGTTGAGAAGTATCTTGAATTCAGTGAAAATGAAATCATACAGAAATCTGTGGGATGCAGCTAAAACAGTGCTTGGAGGATAATTTGTAGCTTCGAGTGCTTATAATAGAGGAGACAAAAGGTCTAAAAATCAGTAATTTCAGCCTCTACCTTAAGAAGCTAGAAAAAGGAGAACAAGGTCGGGTACGGTGGCTCACACCTATAATCCCAGTACTTTGGTAGGCGGAGGTGAGAGGATTTGCTTGAGTCCAGGGCTTCGAGTCCAGGCAACTTGGCGAGACCTTGTCTCTACAATAAATCAAAAAATAACCCGGTGTGGTAGCATGTGTCTGTGGTTCCAGCTACTTGGAAGACTGAGGCAGAAGGATCACCTGAGCCCAGCAGGTAGAGGCTGCAGTGGCCGTGAGCAGGCCACTGCACTCCAGCCTGGGCAACAGAGTGAGGCTTCTACTCAACAAAAAAAAGAAAAAGAAGAACAAATTAAGCCCAGAGTATGCAAGAGGAAGAAGATTACAAAGAGGAAATAACTGAAATAGAAAATGGATGAATAGTAGAAAAAAAGCAAAGGCAAAAATTGGTTCTTCAAAAGACCAGTAAAATTAATAAACCTGAGCTGGGCAGGGTGACTCATGTCTGTAATCTCAGCACTTGGGGAGGCCGAGGTGGAGGATCCCTTGAGCCTGGGCAACGTAGCAAGACCTCATCTCTCTAAAAAAAATTAGTCATTGCCTTACTAGACTCTGATGTGGCCATGTTTCCTGACTTTGGCCCCCTCCTCTGCCTTGGAGAAATGAATTTTCTCTCTCTCTCTCTCTCTCTCTCTGTCTCATTTACTTTCTAAATAAACTATATTTTCTAACCAAAAAAAAATTAATAAATCTCTAATGGCACCCAGTGAAAAAAGAGAGAAAGGACTAGCATTAGTATGTAGGAATGAAAGGGGGAGCTTTACTGCAGAGCTTACTCAACACTAATTGGTCGAACACTAAGCGAGTAACAAGATAGCATCACAGACAGCTTCATGCCAGTGACTCAACCAGTTTAGGTAGGATGTCAGATTCTTTTCTGTTCCTTTAAAGAGGTGGAATTCATAATTGACACATCACCAAAGAAAGGTTTAGACCCCTTGGCTTCAGTAGTGAACTCTATCAGACATTTTAGGAAAAAATAATGCCTTGACAAGGCGGGGTTCCCTTCTGTCCCAGGATTGTATGTCATCCAGCATTTGAGTCATTCTGCAGGGCATTTAGGAGAGAGTGGCATCTGATATGTATGTGTGGAGACAGCCATCTTTTCCTGAATGTACTTCAGTAATCGTTATTTCTGGTCCTCCAAAGTTTATTGCTTCCACCCAGAAATATTCATCCATGCTCCTTACAAGAGGAATAAGGGACATCATAGGTCCCAGAAGGAAAACTGAATATTGTGTCAGTGTGTACATGGAGTCCCTTGTACTGCAAGTCAAAGCAGCCCCACTTGGGGGCCTTCTGAGCTTGCACCACCTCTGGGCTTTTCATACCCAAGTGCTTGAGCAGTGCCCACCCTAACAGCATGTGCAGGTGTGTGGCTGCAGGGCCACACCTCTAGCTTGGTCTGCACAGTTTGTGTGGGAATATACAGTGTCTTTGTGGTGCAAGGGGTCCAGGAGGCCAGGGAAGTGCCCAGAGGACCTGGAGGCGTGTTTTGGAATGCAGCCTGGTAGGTGTAGGGTCCAGCAGAGGTTTTGAGGCCGAGGTGAGAGGACATGCAGGTATTGAGTCTATGGTCAGTCTTTTATTCTCCTAAGTAAAAATGTTAGGTAAGATAAATTCCATCTACTGTTGCAATTTTGTGAGTAAAGTTTTTTTTGTTTGTTTGTTTGTTTTTTTGAGTTGGAGTCTCACTCTGTCGCCCAGACTGGAGTGCAGTGGCCACTCCAGGCCACCGCAGCCTCGGCCTGCTGGGCTCCGCGATCCTTCCACCTCAACCTTCCGAGTAGCTGGAATTACAGGCGCGCGCTACCACGCCCAGCTGATTTTTTGATTTATTGTAGAGATGAGGTCTTGCTGTCCAGGCGGGTCTCGAACCCCCGGGCTCAGACAATCCACTCACCTCAGCCTCCCAAAGGCGCGGGATTACAGGCTGAGCCACCGAGCCCGGCTGTGAGTAATGTTTCATGTAACATTGAAAGGATTCATAATCTCAGAGTTCCAACTTTGCTTAAGAGGTAGGCTTTTTGTTTTCTCTTTGTATCAGAACAGCAAAAACTTTGTTGCTGACCAGGCCTGGCCGGTAGACGGACCAGTGAAGCTCTTGGGGGATGACAAACTGTCTAGTCCAGGCAACAACAGCAAGAGCCAGGAGGTCTGGGGATGCAGAGGATGGGCTGGGTCAGGTGGCTGAGGCAGGACCTGTGAGGGAGGCGCGGCTTCCTGATGGCCCTGGGCACTTCTCAGCACCTGGAGAGGAGGAATGGAGAGCCAGGCTGTGGGGGATGGAGAGGCCTGCAGGGTCAGGCGGAGTGAGCTGGAGTGAGCTGACCGTCGTTTGACTTGCTGAGTCTGTGTTCCGTGAGGCCCTGAGGGGAGATGTCCAGCGTTCCTTCTGGGTGGAGGGCATCCCTGACACTAGAGACCTCCGGACGCGTCTCCTGATGTAGATGGGGGCAAGCAAGAGCACTGGGGACGTGTGGAGCATGACCATGGGGTGGGGCTGGGGCATCGTGGGGCAGGAGGCACGGTGGGGGCAACCCAGAGGGGAGCCTGGAGACAGGACCTGGGGCCAGGAGCCCAGCTTCAGAGCTGCCAGCCCCCGGGCAGTCTGCTTGCTTTTTGAGCCTGACCCAGAGCAGGCCGGCGAGAGCAGTCACTGCCCTGAACCCCAGGATCTCTCTCGGTGTTCGTGTTGTGGATGACCTCTTGGACTCGGATGTAGACTTGCTGAGGGCATATTCCCAGAGGGGAGCGAAGTGACCCTTTTGTCCTTGCTTGTAGCTCCGTG
The DNA here is from genome assembly GCA_027257055.1 of Cephalopachus bancanus. Taxonomy (NCBI): domain Eukaryota; kingdom Metazoa; phylum Chordata; class Mammalia; order Primates; family Tarsiidae; genus Cephalopachus; species Cephalopachus bancanus. The sequence continues at coordinate 117,726 of JAPVLO010001152.1, read as the reverse complement.
GCCGTCACGATGTTCTGGAAGTTTGACTTGAACACCACGTCCCATGTTGACAAGCTGCTGGACAAGGAGCACGTGACACTGCGGGAGTTGATGGATGAAGATGACATCTTGCAGGAGTGTAAGGCTCAGAACCAGAAGCTGCTGGACTTCCTGTGTAGGCAGCAGAGCATGGAGGAGCTGGTGAACCTCATCACGCAGGACCCGCCCCTGGACGTGGAGGAGAAGGTCCGCTTCAAGTATGTACTGAGGCTGTGGTCGGGGCCAGGGGGCCGCAGGCGTGTCCGAGCATGGCCAGAGCCAGGGTGTTCTGGCGGCCGAGGCGGCCTTAAACACTCACCCCACGTGGGAGGCGAGGAAACCACTCCTGTGGGATGCTTTGCTTGTGGCGTTTCAGGGCTTGGACTCTCTTGTGTGTGGGTTTTCTTACTCCGAGTTGTAAGTAAGTTTACTGAGTGTTGGTGTGTTTCAGGGTGTTCTGAGTGACAGCATGCCGAAAGAAAAAGACGGGTCTCGTGACAGAGCAGGCAGGATGGCAGCGTGAGGCCACACTGTCAGCAGGGTTGGTTCCAGGCTGGCAGAGTGGCCAGGCAGGAGAGATGTGCACGATCTGACCACGTAGTCCCAAAATGCGCTTCAATCTCGGGCCTTCAACTCGAAGGCAATACGTGATTGTCAGGAGTGTATGCCCTCGCTCCACATTCTCAGAGGTTTTTCCCTAAACATCCATTCAGCAGTTGGCCGGGGTGTTGGCAGACGGTAGAAAGGAAAGTGGCAGTGTGGCAACATGGTTGAAGCCACAAGGGTGGGTTAGCACAGAGGAGCATGAATAGGAGGGCATTTGAGTGACAGGCAGGACAGGGAGACCCAGCCTCCCAGCTCCATCCATGAGTGCAGATCTGTGAAGAGGCCGCATGGCCAGTGGAGTCCCCAGGTGGCACAACAGGGATCAGGCCAGACCCCGCAGCCGCCCAAGGAAGCGTCAAATACACATGCGTGGTGGTAGCATCTTAGAACACGTCAGCAAACTGTGGCCTGCAGGTTAAATCCTATTGTGTGGCCTGTAAGCTAAGACTGGCTTTACCTTTTTTTTTTTTTTTTTTTGAGTCAGAGTCTCACTTTGTCACCTAGGCTGGAGTGCAGTAGCACACTCGTGGCTACTGCAGCCTCTACCTGCTGGGCTCTGGTGATCCTTCTGCCTCAGCCTTTCAAGTAGCTGGAACTATAGGTGCACACCACTGCACCTGGCTAATTTTTTGATTTATTGTTGAGACAGGGTCTTTCCAAGTTACCCAGGTTGGTCTCAAACCCCTGTGTTCAGGCAGTACCTTCACCTTTGCCTCCCAAAGTGCTGGGACTACAGACATAAGCCACCATTTTTATTTTTATTTTTATTTTTGAGTTGGAGTCTCACTCTGTCACCCAGACTGGAGTGCAGTGGTATGCTCCCGGCCACCGCAGCCTTGACCTGCTGGGCTCCAGCGATCCTTCCTCCTCAGCCTTCCTAGTAGCTGGAACTACAGGCGCACACTACCACACCCGGCTAATCTTTTTTGATTTATTGTAGAGATGAGGTCTCGCCAAGTTCCCTGGGCAGGTCTCGAACCCACGGGCTCCCAAGGCGCAAGATTACAGGCTGAGCCACCCGAGCCCGGCCCTATTTGCATTTTTAAATGGTTGGAGAAAAAAACAAAGGAAGAAGAACATTTTGTTAGCATAAAAATGATGTGAAATTCATGTTTCATTGTCCACCAATAAAGTCTTCCACATACAACACAGAGCTGCATAGTTGCACGAGAAACCATCGGCAATATTTACCATCTGACCAGAAAGTCTTTGCTGGCTTTTGCCTTAGAAGGAAAATAAAGCAAGATAAGGAGATGGGGCATACCTGTGGCCAGGAGTGGTCCACACTTCATTTAGGGTGGTCAGTCAAGTTCTCAAGGAAAAGGGGAGCCATGTTGGTGATGAGGAAGAGTTCTAGAAAGAATGGACTCATAAGGAGCCAAGGGATTCAGGAGAAGGGAGCCAAAGCCGGAGGCTGGTGCAGCCCAGCCTACACTGGTGGTGACACCTGTGGTCTCAGCATCACCCCTCCCACTCCCAGAAGTGTCCCAGTTTGGTGACCAGTTGGAACAAAGCAACAGGTGTGGGGCAGCAGAGAGTGAGAGTCTTCTGGCCCAGGACAGAGGATCTCAGAGCTGCATGGATGAGCCAGGAGCTTCGGCGTTTGGGAGAAATTAGCACTAGATAAGTGTAGAACCAAGCAAACAAAACAACTATTATTAACTCCAGGGAAAACTTTTATAACCACGCAGATATAACCAGAGTGAACAGATCCACTCAGCCGCAAATGTTATTTGCATATGCATACTAAGGTAAACACGAGCTACCCATTTAGCCTGAAAATTATGGTGTGATGTTGCAGGGAGCACAAGGGAGAGGGAAGTTGGTGATGTGAAAGCTAAAGCTTCACCTTCCATCGAGGAAAGTCCATGTGTGTTATTTAGAAACGTGGGGTTAATGTTAGGGAAAAATGCCAGAAGAGTACTTGTGTGGAGCGGAGAGTGTCTCCTCACCACCCTGCTACACTGTCTGAGTTTTCAAAGCAGGTACACGTCTCTCTCGTATAAAAATCATTACAACACTTTTTTAGAGGTTAGTCCACGTGTAGTGTTTGTGACTAATTGGTCACTGCCAGTTGCAGCTTTCTTTGTGCCTTTTCCAATCCTGTTGCTCCACTTGGACTTGCCTTAAAAACAAAACAAGACAAACAACACTTTTGTGTTTTCTTTTTGAGTCGGGGTCTCACTCTGTTGCCCAGACTGGAGGGCAGTAGCAAGATCACCGCTCACTGCAGCTTCACACTCGTGGGCTCAAGCGATCCTCCCTCCTCTGCCTCCCGAGTAACTGGAACTACAGGCATGTGTCACCATACCCAACTGATATTTTGATTTCTTTGTAGAGAGGAGATCTCACTATGTTGTCTCGGTTGGCCTCAAACTCCTGGGCTCAAGCAGTCCTCCTGTCTCAGCCTCCCAAAGTGCTGGGATTATAGGCGTGAGCCACCATGTCTGAAAAAAAAAAAAAATCCCCTTTTGTTTTTTGAGAAAAAAACAGAAGATGGATGGATAGATGGATAAGGTGGTACTTACAGGAAGAAGTAGAATCAAGATTATTTCAAAGATGGGGAAGAGCCAGGCATGGTGATGCGTGCCATAGTCCCAGCGACTTGGAGGGCTGAGTAGGGGGCTGAGGTAAGTGGATCCTTGAACCCAGGAGTTTGGGACTATGAGCTGTGAGTGTGCCGCTGCACTCCATCCTGGGTGACAGCACAAAATCCTATCCCCTTAAAAAATAAAAAAAGATAAGGGAGATATAAAAATGTGTGTATGCCAGGAATTGGCAAACTTTATCTGTGAAAGGTCAGATAGTAAATATTTTACACTTTACCGGCCATAAAGTCTCTAAAACGACTCAATTCTGAAGTTACAGCATAAAAGCAGCCACAGAAAATCGTAACCAAATGGATGTGGCTGCATTCCAGTAAAGTTTTATGTTTCTCAAGACTTGCCACGCGCTGCCTCTTCCCTAGGCCTGACATACAGCCGGCCCATGGCTGAAAAGCCCTAAGCCCTAGGACAGTCCGTCACCTTCCAGAGGTAACAGCAGAGGGTGCCACCACAGGGTAGGGGAAGCAGCAGCCTTGTGGTCCAGCCCTAGAATCACATAGACGTTCTTGGCCTTTTTTGTGAGGTCCCTGCCAAGTTCTAGATCATTTGAGAAATAAGACCAAAGAGCCAGCAGTAGATAAGGTATCTCTTATGTTACTTGTAAGGCAGTGCTGTTTATAACTCTGGACTGTGGCGTCTTCATTCCTAATTGCTGAGCTAGAACTGCTCACCCAGTGGAAAGCAGCACTGAGTTACAGTGGGTCCCCAGGAAGTACCCCCGTGCCCCAGAAAGACTTGCATTCAGCAGCAAACCCGAAAGGAAGATGACTTTACCACCATAAGAAACACTGGGGGAGAAGGGAACTTCTGCCATAATAATCCCTGGACCCTCCACCCTGCTCTGGTGGTTCTGCTGTTCGTCGTCTGTGATCCCTTCTTCTTCTTTGGTTTGCTTCCTGTAGCAAGTTGTTTTCTTCGGCAGCTTCCTGAGAAAGAGTTCATAGGCGGTAACGTTGAGGGGAGTGGGCATGTCTGAGAGTGCTGTCTTCTCTTCGCGGGTGTGTTTGAGAATCCCCTGGCTCAGAAGTCCAGATGGGCTTAGTCCCCTGGGCATCTGGAGACTGTGTTGCCCTCCAGTCCCGCAAGCCTCCTAGCTCGGGCGCATCATCTGTCTTCTTTCCTTTCTGAAAGTATTTAGGACCGATTATTATAGAATGTCACAGTTTCACAGTTGTAGTTTGGGAGAAATTAGCAATAGATATGAACTCTGGGGAAAAACACGTGAGTAGGCAAATATAACAGATCAACTGTAAACAGTATTTACATATTCGCATTAAGGTAAATAGTGGTATCAGTTTTTAAAACTTGTTGCTAGGCACTAATGTACGACATTCATGGAGGGAAATTTCTTATATTATATCTTTTGATAATTTCCCTCCCAACCGTGTATAGTGGCTCATGTCTGTAATCCCAGCACTTTGAGAGGCTGAGGCAGGAGGATTGCTTGAGCCCAGGAGTTTGAGACCAGCCTAGGCAACATAGTAAGACCTTGTCTCTAAAAAAAAAAAATCAAAAAAATTAACTGGGCATGGTGGCATGGGCCTGTAGTCCCAGCTGCTTGGGAGGCTGAGATGGGAGGACTGCTTGAGTCCAGGACTTGGAGGCTGCAGCCATGGCATCACTATACTCCAACTTGGACAACAGAACCAGACCCTGTCTCTTAAAAAAAAAAAAAGAAAAAAAATTCTCTCCAGTTTTCCTTCTTTCTGGAAATTCTAATTGGTGTTAGTTCACCTAAATTAATATTTTTCTTATGTTTGCTCTTAATGTTTTTGTCTTTGCCTTTTTGATCTACATCTGAGAGGTTTCTTCACTACTTCATTCTCTCTCTCTCTCTCTCTCTCTCTCTCTCTCTCTCTCAGAGGTGGGGATCTCACTTCTTCACCCTACCTGCACTCAAACTCCTGGGCTCAAGCACTTCCCCTACCTTGGCTTCCCAAGTTACTGGGGCTACAGGCACATGGCACCATACCCAGCATTTATCATATTTTTAATTTCTAAGAATTCTGTCTGATTCTCAGATCTTTTTTTTTTTTCTTCTTTGAGTTGGAGTCTCACTCTGTCGCCCAGGCTGTTGCCCAGGCTGAGTTCAGGCAATCCTTCCACCTCAGCCTTCCAAGTAGCTGGAACTACAGGTGAGTGCTACCACACCTGGCTTACTATTTGACTATTGTAGAGGTGAGGTCTTGCCAAGTTGCTCAGGCTGGTCTCAAACCCCTGAGCTCAGACAGTCCTCTTGCCCCGGCCTCCCAAAGTGCTGGGATTGCAGGCTTGAGCCACCGCGCCCGGCCTGCTCTCAGATATTTTAACGAATCTCTGGTTCTTAGTGTATTGTCTCTGAGAATATTACAGGTTTTTTAAAAGTTTTCTTCTACTCGCTGCACTTTCTTCTCTATGTGCCTTGTTTTCTGGTTGGCCAGCACTGTATTCCTTTCAAGATTGAGGGCCTAACCCTGCGCAGAGTTCAGGATCTGAGTGGGACTTACTCCCCACAAGCTTTCCTGTAGGATTGGTGGCTGACCTTGTTAGATGACAGCTAGTTGACTTTTCTCTTTGTCCCATTATTATCTTCAGAAAAGGATCCTTCTAGCTCTTCCTGTGGGACATAGACCTGTCAGCATCCTAGGAGCTGAGTGGGGAAGGGGGACTGGGGGCACTCCAGTATTGTTTTTATCAAGTCCTCTGTCTCTGAGGGCCTCTGTCACCCCTTTCACTGTGCCTGGCATCCTTGATCCAGTAGCTGCTCTAACCTACTTGTTCTAGCAGGGTAGCAGGGAGAGACCAAGGGTCCCTCTGCCCTGCTCTGTGACAGTTATCAATCTGCCTCACCCTCTCCATGTCCAGGCCTGCGTTCTCATCTCTGGTTGGTGTCCCTCGTGCAGGGTTCTGGGATGCAGCCTTCCCTGTGCCATCAGTGCTCCCACAGCATGGCTTTTGTCCTCCAGGCCTGGTCCAGCATTATTTCCGCTTCTTTTTTTCTTCTTTTTGTTTTAATTTCTTTTTTTTTTTTTTTTTTTTTGAGTTGGAGTCTCACTCTGTCGCCCAGACTGGAGTGCAGTGGCCGCTTCCGGCCACCGCAGCCTCGCCTGCTGGGCTCCGGCGATCCTTCCGCCTCCGCCTTCCGAGTAGCCAGAATTACAGGCGCGCGCTACCACGCCTGGCTGATTTTTTGATTTATTGTAGAGATGAGGTCTCACTGCCCAGGCGGGTCTCGAACCCGCGGGCTCAGGCAATCCACTCACCTCAGCCTCCCAAAGGCGCGGGATTACAGGCTGAGCCACCGAGCCCGGCTTGTTTTAATTTCTTATTTTAAAGATGTGGGGTGCAGTTCAGTGTCCCCTTCTCTTACTTTACCTTTTTAACTCTTTGCATTACTTGAGTAGTAGTTTGAGAGAGTATCAACCAACCTGTGTACTCCAGCTGCTGTGTTTAATTGGAGTGCCTGTTCCTTGTATAAATTTTAAAAACTAGGACTGGACTCGGTGGTTCAGCCTGTCATACCAGCACTTTGGGAGGCCGAGGCGAGTGGATTGCCTGAGCCCGCAGGTTCAAGACCAGCCTAGGCAACTTGGCGAGACCTCGTCTCTACAATAAATCAAAAAATTAGCCAGGCGTGGTGGCGCGTACCTGTAGTTCCAGCTATTTGGAAGGCTGGAGCAGAGGATCGTCGGAGCCCAGCAGGTCGACTCTGGGGTGGCCTTGAGTGTGCCACGCCACTCCAGCCTGGGCGACAGAGTGAGACTCCAACTCAAAAAACAAACAAACAAACAAACTGCTAGAGCAGTGCCTGTGTTTTGAAGAGTAATTATAAAATACTGTTAGATCAAAAAAAGGAGAAAATCTTGGTCCCTCCACCTAGAGAGCCAGTCTTTTCTAGCTTGGTGTGTGCCATATGTGCACACATTTGTCCATGTGTGGACAAGGTCAGTTCCTTCTCGGTGCTTCTGAAGTATTTCTACAGGGAGTGGTCTGTACTTTGTTTCTTCACCTTTGGTGGTTCACCTCCTCATTTTGATGGACCTCCTCTGCCACTGGCACCGGCCACATGCTGGCACGGGAAGGGAGGTCATAGCAGCTGACCTAGACTGAGTGCTTCCTGTGTGCCTGGGCTGCTCTGCTTCGCACATGTGCCCCCTATGGTGCTCACAAGAGCCTCCTGGGATGGGCAGTCCTCTCAACTGCACGTTCAGGTGAGAAACCCAAACGGAGGTCAGGCAGTTCACTCCGTGTAGGGACAGGCCTGTGCCAAAGCAGTCAGTCCCACGGGATGCGCTCACTGGACTCCTGCCTGTTGTGGTCTGGGCACCCTCTCCATCTTTCCACAGGAACAAAGAACCAGGCCTTGGTAGGGATGCTGCTATGAAGAGCTCTGTCCTGGAGCCGGGTGTGGTAGCTCGTGCCTGTAATCCCAGCACTTTGGGAGGCTGAGGAGAGAGGATTGCCTGAGTTCAGGGGTTGGGCAACCTGGCGAGACCTCCTCTCTACAAAAAAATCAAATAATTAGTCGAGCGTGGTGGTACATGCCTGTGGTTCCAGCTCCTTGGAAGGCTGAGGCAGAGGGATCACCGGAGCCCAGCAGGCTTCAGTGGCCAGGAGTGTGCCACTACACTCCAACCTGGGCGACAGAATGAGACTCCAACTAAAAAAAAAAAAAAAAAAAAAGCTCTGTCCTGGTCTATGGGTTGGGTGTGCCGTCACCCACCCAAGTTTGCCGGATGCTCAAATGGGAGCACAGTGATGTCCTGATGAGATGATGCATAATAGGTTGAGGCGTATTTTGTGACTGTTCGTTTTTACCAAGTAGGAAGTACATGATTCATAAATGTTGGTATTTCTTGAGCATACATGTCTTGCATAGTGCCTCACAATGGATGCATCCTAAGCTGCTGACATGATGTTTCTCCAGTTTGGGGAAGGTGGGGGTCTGTATTTGTTGATAGAAGGGGCATGGCAAGGAGAGGAGAAGCAGGCTTGACGGTCAGGGAGATGAATGTGGTCCAAACTTGGCCTCACTTAGACGTTGTGGCCAGACAGGTGGTCGAAAACCTGGCAGGTGAGTATGAAGGCCTGGAAAGAGAAAAGGCCAGATCACTAAGGAGAGTTTTTTAGGAATGGAAGTAAATTCAGAAAATGTCAGAGGATAGGGTATGAGGAGCCCATATGATAAAAACTTGGAATTTGGGCTGGGCATAGTGGCTCACACGTGTGATCCCAGCGCTTTGGGAGGCCAGGGCAAGAGGATTGCCTAAGTTCAGGGGTTCGAGACCAGCTTGGGCAGCTTGGTGAGGCTGCGTCTCTACAATAAATAAAAAAATAAGCCAGGTGTGGTGGTTCATGCCTGTAGTTCCAGCTACTTGGAAGGATGAGGCGGAAGGATCACCTGAGTCCAGCAGGTCAAGACTGCGGTGGCTGTGAGCTTGCCACTGCACTCCAGCCTGGGCGACAGAGTGAGACTCCAACTCAAAAAACCCCCACAAAACTCTGAATTTCTAGTAGTTAAAAATATGAGGTAGTCACAGAATAATCATGGTTTTATTTTCTTCTGAGGTCTATTCAGTGTTCTGTTCTTATCACGTGGGTCTGCTTCCTAAGAAGCAGATTGTTTTAGCAGCTTCCTGAGAGTTGGAGAAGTCTGATTTCACCTTCAGTTGCTTGGACTATGTGCCCTTTTAGATATCCAAACACAGCCTGTGAGCTTCTGACTTGTGATGTGCCACAGATCAGCGACAGACTAGGTGGGGACGAGAGTCTGCTGAGCCTTCTATACGACTTCTTGGACCACGAACCGCCTCTCAATCCTCTGCTCGCCAGTTTTTTCAGCAAGACCATTGGCAATCTCATTGCAAGGAAAACCGAACAGGTAAATATTGTGGAAAACCCACATTGTTTGGAACTTTGTCACAGCAGATGCTGGTACATTTTGCTGCTGGCCCTCGCTGTGTGACTTATCTTCAGCCTGTGGGGAACAGTATGTTTGACCTTCCTGTGGGACACATGTGGAGTAGTGGGGGTTGCTGGTATGAGGGTTGGCATTTGAATAAGAAAGTGGCTTCCCAAGGACTGTTTCTGATGGCTGACTGTGGAATCAGCAGTACTGCTCACCATCCCTGGAAGCTGCACAGACCTCAGAGTAGGCCAGCTTGCCTTGTCACCAGCCAGCTACAGGCATGAGATCCTGGGACATGCTTTCCTCCTGGACCTGCTTCCTCCTGAGGTCTGCTCCTTCATCTGTGTGTGGCATGTGTCTGTGTCCAGGGCACGTACTGCTTCAGCGCAGGCAAAAGATAACTCTAGCAGAGGCTTCTGCAAGAGTAGCAAGTGAAATTGTTTCCGTCGGCTGTAGCATGGTCTTTCTGGAGTCTGTCCTTGCTCTTGCCTGTGGACACAGGTAGCGAGGTGTGACTGCACCCTTTGTCTGCACCCAGGCACAGTCTATCTTGGCCAGTCTTCTTGCCTCTGTTACCCGCTGCCCGCCCATCCCCACTGAATTATTTCAAAACAAATCCCAGACATCAGATTATTTCTTCTCTAAATATTTCAGTGTGTGTGTCTCTAAGAACTTTTTTCTTTTAAATATAATTAGAATTTCCTTATCATACCCCCCAAATATTAACCACAGTTGTTTAATACCATCAAATATCCAGTCTGGGAACCATATCAATATTTTGTGTCTGTGTTTTTCCACTTGTGGACATTCTGCTGGCACATTGTGAGTATTCAGTGGAATGCCATTTTCCACTGGGTCTTAAATCTGAGATTTGCAGTGGCCCCCAGGGAAGTCTCATCCTCTTTTTTTTTTTTGAGCCAGGGTCTCAATCTGTTGCCCAGGCTGGAGTACAGTGGCATGATCATGACTTACCACAGCCTTGGCCTCCTAGGCTCAGGTGATCCTTTCACCTTAGCCCCCCAAGTAGCTGGGACTACAGGCACGCACCACCATGCCCATCTACTTTTTTTATTTTTTGTAGAGTCAAGGTCTGGCTATATTGTGTAGGCTGGCCTCAAACTCCTGGGTTGACGCACTCCTCCCATCTCGGCCAAAGTGCTGGGATTTCAGATGTGAGCCAACCTTCACCCCACTTCTTTTTGAAGCAGATTATAAGTGAGGAGTAGCAGCAGCCATGGGTGTCTGTGCAGGAGGTGGGAGGGATCCTACCAGCAGTGGGGGGTGGCTGCAGGATGGGAGTGTGAGTAGTGGTCATGGTAGGAACCGTGGCGCCAGGTGTGGTGGTCATCATAACTGTGAGTTGGGAATAGAAGTTGGTTTTTTTTTTTTTGAGTTGGAGTCTCACTCTGTCGCCCAGGCTGGAGTGCAGTGGCACGTTCACAGCCACCTCAGTGTTGACCTGCTAGGCTCCAGCAATCCTTTTGCCTCAGCCTTCCAAGTAGCTGGAACAGCAGGCGTGTGCCACCACGCTTGGCTAATTTTTTATTTATTGTAGTGTTTCCCAGGCTGGTCTTGAACCTGTGGGCTCAGGCAATCCGCTCACCTTGGCCTCTCAAAGTGCTGTAATGACAGGCTTGAGCTACCATTTCAGCCAGGAATAGAAGTTTTAAAGACCTTTTGTGTCTGACCCTTACAGCTCAGTGACCGGATGTGTGTGTCTCATAATTTGCTATAACTTGATCATACTCCTCTGCCGCTTTCGGATATGTTCCTGATAATTTTACTGCCTCATATAGTATTTCCCTCCCCATCCCTTACCCAGTGCTTAATGCATAAAAGTAATATGATAATATGCTCTAGAGGTAACTGCTGTCCATTACTTAGTACATGTGCCTCTTAAGTTTTTCTTCCAGTAGACTGGTTAGCATATTTGTTTTCACATAATGGTATCACACTGAGTACGGCAAATTGCCTTTTTTACTTGGAAATAGACCTTGTGCATCTTTCCCTGTAGGGCTGTCTTGTTCTTTTTGGCAGACGTTTTGTCTTCCATTTTGCTCTCCCAGGTTTTGTAACAATCATCCAGGAACTGGTTTGTTTCTAGGGTCAGCTGGAAGGCAGGGCTGCAGAGAGCCTTCCTCTTGTAGGAGTGGACCACAGGTGGGGCTGTCAGTGGAAGGACTGACAGCATTTTCTCAGCCCTTCATTATGGCTTATTTTAAGCATCTATAAATTAGGTAAAATATTGTGTGAATCCCCTTGTCCTCATTACCTGCCTTCCACATTATCTGTTCATGACTAATCTTAATTCTTCTACACTCCTTTATTTCCAGCCCTCACCCCAGTTTGTTTTGAAGCAAATGCCCAGTATCGTATCTTTTTGTGTATATATATTTTAGTATGTGTCTCCAAAGGATAATGACTCTTACAAACATAGCCACAATACCATTATCACACCTAAAACATTAATAATAACCTCTTGTAATGTTTCCCACCATTTTTGCATACAATGTTCAAATTGCTTTGATGATCTCATAAAATGCTTTTTGGAGTTGGTTTGTTTGAATTAAGACCCATTTTGCAACTGGGCAGGATGGTTCATGCCTGTAATCCTAGCACTTTGGGAGGCTGAGGTGAGAGGACTGCTTGAGCTCAGGAATTTGAGACCAGTCTGGGCAAAAGAGTGAGACCTCGTCTCTACAAAAAGTTAGCTGGGCATGAGAGCTTAAAGTGGAGGGATTGCCTGAGCCCAGGCGGCCAAAGCTGTGGTGAGTCGTGATCACGCCCCTGCACTCCTGCCTGGGCAACAGAGTGAGACCCCGACTTAAAGAAAGATGGTAGGGAGAAAGAAGAGAAAGGAAGGGAAAGGGAAGGGAAGGGATGTTTTTTGCTGTTTGCATTAACATCTTTTTTAGTTTTTGCTTTTAACAACCCTCTAAAGAAGTTAAATAGCTCTCTTGGGGCTCTGCAGTTGCAGCTGTGTTTAGATTGAGCTGCAGGCTGACTTGGCTGAGCCTCCCTGCTGCTCCTTCATTCCCCTCTTGTAACCACCTGTGATCCAGAGGCCTGCCCCCCTGGGTGGAATTTTTCTTGGCAAGAATGTATCATTGCAATTCTGATTGTACCTTTTCCTTATTGTCCTTGGGAGTTTTGTTAATTAATACTTGTGTTCCATATACATTGGTTGTTTTCGTCGTTGTTGTTGTTGTTGTTTGAGTTGGAGTCTTACTGTCACCCAGGCTGGAGTGCAATGGCATGCTTGTAGCCACTGAAGCCTTGACCTGCCGGGCTCAGGTGATCCTTCCACCGCAACCTTCCAAGTGGCTGGAACTAAAGGCATGCGCCTCCATGCCCAGCTAATTTTTTGATTTATTGTAGAGGTGGGGTCTCACCAAGTTGCCCGGGCTAGTCTCAAACCCGTGGGCTCAGGCAGTCCTCTTACCTCGGCCTCCTAAAGTGCTAGGATTATAGGCATGAGCCACCACGCCCGGCCTATACGTTGTTTTTTAACCTTTTTATTTTGTAACTTAGCACAGGTGCAGAATAGTGTACAATACTGTGGCCATCAAAGTGAGCAGCTGAGTTGCCGTCATTCAGGTCCAGAGGAGCCAGAAGCCTCCCCCGTAGCCCTCCTAATCACTGCTTCCTCCACTCCTTAGAGTCACTTCCCTAACATAGATCGATGTAATTTAGTTTGCATATTTTAAAGTTTTAAAAAACTTTTTGAGAGGCCGGGCATGGTGGCTCATGTCTGCAATCCCAGCACTTAGGGCAGCCAAGGACCAAGGCGAGAGGTTTGCTTGAGCCAAGGAGTTCAAAACCAGCCTAGGCAACATAGCAAGACTTTGTCTACTGGAAAAAAAAAGTTAGCTGGGCAAGGTAGCACATGCGTGTAGTCCCAAATACTCAAGAAGCTGAGGCAGGAGTGTTGCCTGAGCCCATGATGGTGTCACTACACTCCAGCCTGAGTGACAGAGTAAGACTCCGACTCAAAAAAAAAAAAAAAAAAAACCCCAAAAAACAATTAAAAAAAAATATATATATATGTATACACACATACACACACACACACACACACACACACACAAGAAATTGCAGAAATACTTCAGAGAGATTTCCCGTGTACCATTCACTCAGTTTCCCCAATGGTTATAGCTTTACTACAGTACAGTGACAAAACCTGGAATTGACATTTGTACAATGTAGCTTTATGTCTTGATATTTTAATGCTTTAGTCCTCTCATTTTGCCTTTCTTTAAGATTGTTTTTACTATTCTTTGTCTTTTGATTATTTTAGAATAATCAAATTTTAGAATAAGTTTGTCAGTTTCCACACTTCCACCCCATCACCCCCGCCAACAAAAGAAAAAAATCCTGCTGAAATTTTAATTAGGTTTGTATTGGCTATACATGGGAGTTGACAAACTGTGGCCCACAGGCCAAAACCAGCCTGCCACCTGCTTGTGTGAATAAAATTTTACTGAAAAACAGCCATTTTCATTCCCTTACATATTGTCTAGAGCTCCTTTTATGCTACAGCAGTAAAGCTGAGTAGTTGATGCTTCTTTAATTTTTCAATAATGTGTTATAATTCTCTGTGTAGCAGTGTTGTGAATGTCATTGCATTTATTCTTAATATTTGATGTATTTGTATTATTCCAAATCATATCTTTTTAGTTGAAATGCTGAGTTAAATAATTATAGATTCATGAGGTTGCATGAAATAATATGAAGAAAACCCTGTATTCTTTGACCACCTTTCTCTAATGGTGACATTTTGTAAAACACTAGTAGAAGCCGGGCTCGGTGGCTCAGTGGCTCAGTCTGTAATCTCAGCACTTTGGGAGACTGAGGTGAGTGGATTGCCTGAGCCTGCGGGTTCAAGACCCGCCTGGGCAACTTGGCGAGACCTCATCTCTAATAAATCAAAAATTAGCCACGCGTGGTAGCGCACGCCTGTAGTTCCAGCTACTTGGAAGGCTGAGGCGGAAGGATCGCTGGAGCCCAGCAGGTCGAGGCTGCGGTGGCCCGGAGCAGCCACTGTAATCCAGTCTGGGCGACAGAGTCAGACTCAACTTAATAACAAAAACAAAAAAAAAACACTAGTAGAACATCATAGCTGGGATTTTGATGTTGATATAGTTTGCTGATCTTACTCACATTTCTCCAGTTTTACTTGTACTCTTTTGTGTGTGTGTGAGTAAGTTCTGTGCATTCGTGTGTCCACCCACCATCACAGTCAAGATCCTAAACGGCTTTGAAACCACAAAGATGCTTTGTGGTGCCCTTTTAGTACCACACTCACCTTCCTCCTGCTCTCACCCTCACCAGTCCCTTTCCCCCGGCAGCCAATCATCTGGTCTTCAGCTCTGAAAGCTTGTCATTTCAAAATGTTATTTAATTAAGTCCTATAATATGTAACTTTTGGGGGTTAGCTTTTTGGCTCAGCATAATTTCCTGTGGGGTTATCCCAGGTTATTACACATATTAATAGCTCATGCCTCTTCACTGCTTAGTAGTATTCCATGGTATATATGTACCACAGTTTATTTAATTATTCATGTGTTGAAGGATAACTAGGCTGATTCCAGTTTTTGGTGATTATAAATAAAGCTACTGTTAATTTTAATATTCTTTATATCCTTTTGTTTTATCTGCATACAAGATGGTGTCACCTGTGATTAACGAAAGTTTTATTTTGTCCTTTATCATTTTTGTTTGGGCTTCTGTTTCATTGGCTGGAACCTTTAATACAGTGTTGAATAGAAATGATGATAGTGGGGCCTCTTTGTTTTCTTTATTATCTCAAAGGAAAAGCTTTCAACATTTTCCAATTAAATATGATGTTTGTTGTTGGGTTTGTGCTCAGCCTGTAATCCCAGCACTTTGGAAGTCCGAGGCGAGAGGATTGCCAGAGCCCATGGGTTCGAGACCTACCCAGGCAACTTGGTGAGACCACGTCTGTACAATAAATCAAAAATTAGCCGGGCGTGATAGTGCATGCCTGTAGTTCCGACTACTTGGAAGGCTGAGGTGGAAGGATCGCAGGAGCCCAGCAGGTCGAGGCTGTGGTGGCTGGGAGTGTGCCACCACCATCCAGCCTGGGTGACAGAGTGAGACTCCAACTAAAGTAAATAAATAAAATCAAACTTAAAGGAGTCTCTTCATTCCTAGTTTGTTTTGCTTTGAGTTGGGGTCTCACGCTGTTGCCCAGGCTGGAGTGCAGGTGTCGTGATCCCACAGGTGTGCACCACCATGCCCAACTAATTTTTTTATTTTTGTAGAGACAAGGTCTTGCTATGTTGCCCAGGCTGCATTCCTAGTTTTTCACAAGTTCGTGTCATGGTTGTTGAAATGTATCAGATGTTTTTATTGTACCTATGGAATGATCATATAATTTTTCTACTCTATTAATAGAGTAGGCTGACTTGGTGGCTCAGCCTATAATCCCAGCACTTTGGGAGACCAAAGCGAGAGGATTGCCTGAACCCGCGGGTTCGAGACCAGCCCTGGCAACTTGGTGAGACCTTGTCTCTACAATAAATCAAAAATTCGCCAGGCATGGTAGCATGCGCCTGTAGTTCCAGCTGCTTGGGAGGTTGAGGCGGAAGGATCACTGGAACTCAGCAGATTGATGCTGGGGTGGCTGTGAGCTGCACTTCAGACTGGGCAGCAGAGTGAGACTCCAGCTCAAAAAAATAAAAATAGAGTATTTGCATTGTCTAATATTAAACAGGAAACCTGTCTTGATTGTTATGCTCTCTTTTATATTGCTAGACTTTTTTTTCCATCTGTGGTGATCAGTGAGATTGGCCTGTAATTTTCCTTTTTTTTTTTTTTTTTGAGTTGGAGTCTTACTCTGTCACCCAGGCCGTAGTGTAATGGCATGCACACAGCCATCGCAGCCTCAACCTGTTGGGCTCAGGCGATTCTTTACTTCAGCCTTCCAAGTAGCTAGGATTGCAGGCGTGCGCCATCTTGCCTGGCTAGGTTTTTGATTTATTGTAGAGATGAGGTCTCACCAAGTTGCCCAGGCTGATCTTGAACCCATGGGCTCTGGCAGTCCTCTCACCTCAGCCTCCCCAAGTGATGGGATTATAGGCGTGAGCCACTGCGCCCAGCTTTATAATTTTCCTTTCTTACAATACCCTTGTCAAATTTTAGAATCAAGGTTTTATGTCCTTGTACAATGGAACGGGACGTATTCCCTCAGTCTGTGTTCTCTGGAAGAGTTTGTATAAAATTGGGGTTTACTTTTCTTTAAATGTTTGGCAGAATTCAGGCCATTAGAGCTAGACATTCTCTGTATGGGGAGGCTTTTAATTATGGATTTTGTTTTGTCGATGTTGCAGAATGATTCCAGCTGTCTGTTTCTTCTTGTCAGTTTAGATAAGCATGTTTTTCGAGGACATTTTTCAGTTTTCTGAATTGATACACATTGGCACAAAATTGCTCCTATTAGCTTTTCCCGTAACAGTCTTGACATTTGTGGGCTCTTTAGCAGTGTCCCTATGTCCCTTGTTTCATTCCTAAATTGTTATTTGCACCTTCTGTTTTGTTCTTAGTCTTTCCAGGAGCTCGATAATCCTTTTCAAAGAGCTATCCTCCCCGCCCCCCACTCTTCCTCCCCTTTCTCTCTTTCTTCCCCACTCCTCTTTCTACTCTTTCTCCTTATCTCAGCAGCCAGGCTGAGGTGCCCCACCTGGGTGGACCTTCTGTGTGTTCCTGTTGTTCCCAGTAGAGTGCTGGGTCTGCCTCTGCCCCAGCCCAGCACCCTGGTCAGAGCAGGCGCTTCCTCTGGGTGGGCTGAGCTGAGCTGAATTTGGAGCCAGCCCTGGCTGGAGCTCTCCATTGTCGTCTGCAGTCTGCCTCCTGAGCGCCCCGCCATGTCTGTGGTGGGTGCCGGCTCCCCCTTCCCCATGGCTTCACACTTAGCGGTCTGCACTTTGTTGTCACTGGTCACCAACCAGCCTTGTGATGCCTCTTTTTCTTTTCTAAAACTTCAGTCTTCTTTTCCCTTTCACCACTTACGTACGGGTTTCTGTCAGCGGCTGGCATCTTGTGTGCTCTGTGCTCCCTGGAGTTATGTTCCGGGCCACGGCTGTCAGTGGTGACCATCTCCTAGCTCAGCTCCATCTACACCATTTGTTTCTGTTGGAAACACTTGAACCAGTATGTACTGAGTCACAGCTTTGCACAGCAGCCTGCAGCATCCAATAGGCTGGGACGGCTGAGCTCTGTTAGCACAGAGCCAAACTGTGTGGCAGCCTCCTTCAGACACCTGGTGAGATGCTCTCCCTGTCCTGGAGAGGCCTTTCCATCATATCTGCTCAGCGCAACTGACAGTTCATCTTTCTCATGAGGATTCTCGGGGAAGCATCTCATGGGCAGCAGGGTAGGCCCTGCCTGCTTACCAGGTGTGTGTGATTTCAGGTGATTGTGTTCTTGAAGAAGAAGGACAAGTTCATCAGCCTGGTGTTGAAGCACATCGGCACCTCGGCCCTCATGGACCTGCTGCTGCGCCTGGTCAGCTGTGTGGAGCCAGCTGGGCTCCGGCAGGAAGTCCTGCACGTGAGTCCCAGGAGTCCCCTTGCATCCCTGAGGGCAGGGCTGCAGAAGGAGGCCAGCCATAGAGCGCAGGCGCTCAGAGTGTACCATGGTGCCCGGTCCCCAGTGCTCTACCCAGCATGTGTTTCTCTGTCTGGTGTTGTCAGGGGTTCTTGTCAAGGCTGTGGCCTGTGCCTTCTCCATTGTCCTGCCTCACCCCATTCAGAAACGAAGAGCAGACCTTTGATCTACAAAGAGGCAGAAATGGACTTTCCTCAGTTCCCTCCCTTTTCCCTGCTAGTGCCCACCCCGGCGACTTAGAGCAGAAGCTCAGTGAGATGCTGGCCCTGTATCCAGGCACGTGCCTACAAGAGCACTTGTGGGGAGTGTTTCCACATGAAGGCCTGTCGCTTATCCTGCAGTGTGGATGTGTCTGTCCTGATGGTGTCCAGTCAGATTTTGTAGTCCCTGAAAGGAGGAAGATCCCTGCTCAGAGAAGCCCAGGAAATCGCTGCCAGACAAGCTTCTGTCCACTGTTATTTGCAGGCTGTTTGTAATGCAGTTTGAAGTAAAGTAACGGTTAGGCCCTCTGCCCATTTTCTAGCTGCTGGAATCAGGTGTTATCGAGGTGGTAGCTTCCACACTTAGTAACTCCACCCTATGGAGCAGCCTACACTGATAGTGAATAGTAATGGCCAACATGTGCACAGTGAACATAGCATGCATATTAGCTATTGCTGACTATTAGTGGGAAGCCTGCTTAACTGTAGACCAAGCAGCCTTGAGTTGCGTCACTTTGTCCAGTTGTCAAGGCTGCCACATACGGCAGGCCGACCTCCTTTTGGATGAGGAATCGGAAGCACGGGGCCCTGCAGCGCATGGGGGCAGGCTCTGAGCCCTGACGTCACACTGACCCCTCCCCGCCGGCCTCGAACCTTGAAACGTGCCCCACTGTGTTCCTGTGGCCTCACAGGACTGCCTTGCTCGTCCACATCCTGGGAAGGTCCTAGTGCTGCCAAACTTCTGTGGCCTCAGCATCCAGTGAGGTACCAGGGCTCTAGCTCATTCTGGCTCCTTTGCACCCTGGTCTTCGGAGGTATGCCCTGAAGACAGCGTGCATGTGTGCTGTCAGGACAGATGGACGGTGGTCCCCCTTACACTCTTCTGGGCCGTTGTGTGTTCTTTGTGTTCTTTCTGGGTCTGGGCAAACAGAAATGTCAGGCATGCCTCTATCACAGGAAGCCTGGGTGTGTGAATTGCTGCTGCACCTTCCATTCATTGAGACAAGACAGAGGTGTTGACAGGCCTGCTTTTTCCTTTCAGTGGCTTAATGAAGAGAAGATCATCCAGAGGCTTGTGGAGCTGATCCATCCAGGTCAGGATGAAGATGTGAGTGTGTTGCCTGAAGAGCCCCACTTTGCACACCAAGGCCCCACTCACTGGCGCAGTCCGAGGGAGCGAGGGAGGGTGCAGGCCACGAGAATCAGTTAGATTTTTTTCTTCCTTTAACCAAGCACAAACATCTTGGCTTTTTTTTCCAAAAAGTAGTACACTAGTCTTATAGAAGCAATTCTAACAGAGTCATATGCTGTCTATGACCAAATAATAATTACCCCCAAACTTAGTTGCTTATAACAAGTTTTTTTTCTCTCTAACAATGTCGGTTTTTTTTTCTCTCTAACAGTGTTGGTTTTTGTGGGGTCAGGGATCTTGATGTGGCTTGGGGACTTTTCTCCTCAGTGTCTCTCACAAGGCTGTGCTCATCTCAGGGCTCAGCTGGGGAAGAGCCCACTTCCACAGACACAGGTGGCTAGGTAGCAGTTGGTTCCGCGGACCATTGTTGGCCGAGGCTGCCTTCAGCTCTTTGCCGTGCAGGCATCTCCACAGGGAGGCTCACGACATGGTGGCTGGCTTTCCCTGGATGAGCAGGGTGGACGTAGGTCTTCCCTCTCTCTTGTAGTATTTTCCTGAGCATGAATGGCTAGGTTCAGCCCACATCCAAGGCAGTGGTGTTCACAAGGGCATGTATTCCAGGAGGAGAGTCAATGGAGGAGGGGATGGCTGGAAGCACCACCCTAGAAGCACTCAAGGAGACAACCAGTGGGGCTTTCTCTCTCAGCCACCTCCTCCCCCACAGTGATAGGCCCCTTGTTGTGTGTTACCCATATTTCTTCACACACACACACATACACACACACACACACATACACATACACATACATACACACTCACACTTACTCTGTCCTTGGCAGATTTGAAAGCAGCAGTGCTGACTTGTGTTTGAGGCCTTCATGGCTGCCTGGCCACTCTGCTTGTTCCCTGTCCACCCACAGGGCCCAGCCAGACTGATAGGAGAGGCCACATGGGCTCTGTAGGAAGCAAGGAGGCTGTCCTGTTTGAGAGCTGGAGCCCACCCACCGTCGCGAGTGTGTTACCAGTTGACTGGCTTGTTCCTGGTCCCAAGATAGGGTCAAGGCCACAGAGCTAACCTGGGTGCTTTCATTTTTCCCTAAAATAGCGGCATGAGTATTCCTTTACCTCCATCTTCCAACTGCGTGTGTGTCAGTGCTGCAAGGAGTCAGGGTCTGAGTTTTCCTTTATCATGTTTGCCTCCCCTTTCAGAACACCCCCTGTATCATCAGCAAGTACACCCTTGAATCAGGAATTCAAGTACACCCTTGAATCAGGAATTCTGAATTTTCACGTGTGTGTGTGTGTGTGTGTGTGTGTGTGTGTGTGTACCCCAAAAAAGTTGAGTGTTTTCTCTGTAGCAGCTTTCCTGTTTTCATTAGCTCATGGGACTCGTTCTGAGGAATAGTAGCTACTTACTATTAAATTTAAAATACAGTATCAATCTCAGGGTCACATATCCAGCATATTTCAAGACATGGATCAAAGGTATAGAGCAACATCTGGGTCACGTATTTGACTGTTATGAGCCCATTTTGAATTCCTGGGGATGGTTTAAAAAGATTTAACCAGATCTACATTTTGACAATGGAAAGGGCACAATCAGGCCTTGGAATGAAGCCACTGGTCTAGAGTCTTGGTTCAGAGAGAGCCCACATCTGAATTTAAACAAGGAAAAACAAACGTGAATGTCATCATGGTACCGAACAGATTTTGAAAAGAGCAAGTCTGACATCTGTCTGAGAAGCGAGTAATGGGCCTCATGCCATGGGTGCCCAGCAGGCTGGTTCTGCTGACATTCCTCCTCAGCACTGAGGGGCTCTGTGTTTCCCTTGTCTTTTCAGAGGCAGTCGAATGCTTCTCAGACTCTCTGTGACATTGTTAGGCTGGGCAGAGACCAGGGCAGTCAGCTGCAAGAGGCTCTGGAGCCAGACCCCCTCCTCACAGCGCTGGAGTCGTGAGTGCTGGTGGGCTGCGGTGCTGGTGGGCCTCTTTTTCTGAGCTGTGCAGACATCTCTGCCCTGTTCTGAGCACCAGGACGTGCTGCCACCTCCTCTGATTCAGATTTTAACGAGCTGGTTGCGAAATGCTCACCCCAGGCTCAGAGCCCAAGTCAGTGTGATGGGCCTGTTTCTTGAGGAGAGCTCTCCAGAGGAGGCCTGGCAGGTCCAGAAGAGTGTGGGCCAGCAAGGGCAGGAGTGCTGCGAGAATCCTGGCACCTGGCCTTCAGTGCAGGCGGGTTTAAGGTGTTGCTGGGGTCCTCCACAGGGAGGAAGGCCTGTCTTTGCATCCCTTGTTTGTACGTCTGTCTACCAGACGGTGACCTCTGTGTGTGTCCAACAGGCAGGACTGTGTGGAGCAGCTTCTGAAGAACATGTTTGACGGAGACTGGACTGAGAGCTGCCTCGTCAGTGGGACACAGGTGTTACTCACCTTGCTGGAAACCAGGCGGGCTGGGTGAGTCTCTCTCACAAGGAGAGACAGTATGAGAGTTGAATTTGGCCCATCAGTGATGAGGCAGCGCAAATGAGCAGTCTGGTTTATGTTGTGTTTTTTTAATTAGTTTTTGATCATGCCAGTAATAACAGGAATAGACTCCCCTTGTCAAAAAGGTCAACTCTGCGGCTGCAGCCAAGTCCCCTTTGACCCTCATCATCAATTGTGGTCCCATCCCAGCCTTAAGGCACCACCATGACCCACTTGCAGTGCATTTGGAATAGATGTAGTTGACAGGACTATTCCAATAAGGCCCTCCAACTCCTCTGTGTGTGTGTATGTGTGTCTGCTGCAGGGTTTCCACTGTAACACAATTACTTGCATACGTGTTTATCTTCCGTGACAGAGCATGGGCCCTTATAGGGCAGGGAGTATTTTGTGCTTGGCTCCTAAGCCCCCTGTAAATATGTATTAATACCTTCTGTCAGGTACTGAATTAGGCACTTTGTCCAAGGTGGCTGTCCACTGTCGTGCGGTCTCATTCATCAAATGTTATTTGTGCACCTGTCATGGCACTAACTCATGGCCCTGGGAGATGGAGATGACTGGAATGTGGCCCCTCACTAACTTGGGGCCCTGGGAGACTGAGATGACTGGGACGTGGCCCCCATTTAGCTGCTCCAAATCTGACCCAGGAGATAAGCGTGTGGACAGGAAGTAGGATGTGGTACGGTGAGAGCACTGGACACACATCCCTGCCACAGGGGCCACGAGAAGGAAGGGATCTGGGGCTGGGGGGAGGAGCCTCATGGGGGATCCTATATGGTCAGAGACTGAGGCAGCAAGGGAGTCCCATTATAGACATGCATGGGCATGTATGGTGGAGCTAATTCAAGTGCAGCTATCAGAGGCCTGCTCAGGCGCCACAGTGATTGGGCAGAGACAGGGCAGTCAGCAGAACAAGTGAGTTTGGGTGAAAGGTTGGATTTGGGACCCCAGGTAGAAATTTCAGGAGGTATTTGAACCTGTTTCTCTGGATCACAGGGGACCTAGTATAGCTCTCAGGTCACAGTGGTCTGAGTGCTGCCACAGCCATACAAACAGATGATTCCTGTGAGGGGCAAACAGAGCAGAGTAGAGAGGCTGTAGGAAGGCTTATCAAGGCCACGGAAGGAGGTCTTGGGACAAGGGATGCCGTCGGCCTGTCAGGTGTCCAGGAGACCCTGTAGGGAGGCAAGATGGATGATGGGGGGGGTTGGTGTTCTTTTCCCCCTCTCCCACCTCTTGCCCCCGGCCCTGTTGGTAGATTTGGGCTCCCTGCACGCTGGTAGGAACCTGCTGTTTACCACCATTCTCTCTGCTCTGTTCCATCATGTACTATGACAATATCCAGTTCTCCCAAGGTGGCTGTTGTTCCCCTATTTCCACATTCTGGGGAGAATTTAAATCACTTAGCCCCCAGGACTGGTACCTGTGCTTTTTCGAAATGAAAGAAAAAGAACAACAGGAAACTTACAAGAAACTGGCTTAATCTTGGCAGTGAGATTATCAGGAGCCTCTCTCTCCTTTCCCTCTCCCTCCCTCCTCCTACTTGCTCTCATGCTGCCTAGTGCATATTTATTAGTTTATCACCCCAAAATAGAATCATGACAGAATAATTATTTTCTATAGTTAGGCAACTGGAATGTTGATTGTTTTGGGGGGAGGTTAGAGACAAGGTCTTGATATGTTGCCTAGGCTGACCTTGGAACTCCTGGGTTTAAGTGATTCTCCCAACTTGGCCTCCCAGAGTGCTGGGATTATAGGCATGAGCCAGACCAGGAATATTGATTTTTTTTTTTTTTTTGAGTTGGAGTCTCACTCTGTCGCCCAGACTGGAGTGCGGTGGCTGCTTCCGGCCACCGCAGCCTCGCCTGCTGGGCTCCGGCGATCCTTCCGCCTCAGCCTTCCGAGTAGCCGGAATTACAGGCATGCGCTACCACACCCGGCTGATTTTTTGATTTATTGTAGAGATGAGGTCTCGCTGCCCAGGCGGGTCTCGAACCCGCGGGCTCAGGCAATCCACTCACCTCAGCCTCCCAAAGGCGTGGGATTACAGGCTGAGCCACTGAACCCGGCTGATTTTTTTAATCTTCATAAATCTAGGAACGCTGGATCACTTCTGAGGGCCAAACTCAGAAGGGACAGTAAAAATTAGGAAAACAGAGATAGCTGGGTGTGGTGGCTCATGCCTGTAATCCCAGCACTTTGGGAGGCAGAGGTGAGTGGATTGCCTGAGCCCGCGGGGTTGGCGAGATCTCATCTCTACAATAAACCAAAAATCAGCCGGGCGTGGTAGCGCGCGCCTGTAGTTCCAGCTACTTCAAAGGAAGGATCGCCGGAGCCCAGCAGGTCGAGGCTGCAGTGGCTGGGAGCGTGCCATTGCACTCCAGTCTAGGTGACGGAATGAGACTCCAACTCAAAAAAAAAAAAGTATCTGTTACAAAAACTTGCTTGAAAAGCTAGAGGGACAATGTGGCCAGTCCTGTCTCCTGTCTCTCAGCTGAGTACTGAGAACAACAGTGAATATTTTCAAAGCAAGAGGAGGGAATAGTTCCCCACCAGGGCTGAGAGGCTGAGAGGCAGGTGAGTCCTGTGTCAGGTCCCCTGACTCCACATTCTTGGATGTCACCCACCTTTGGTGCCTTTCTGGTTTCTCTGTACCAGTCACCATA
Organism: Cephalopachus bancanus; assembly: GCA_027257055.1. NCBI lineage: Eukaryota > Metazoa > Chordata > Mammalia > Primates > Tarsiidae > Cephalopachus > Cephalopachus bancanus. Next base: position 93,502 of record JAPVLO010001152.1, on the reverse strand, counting down.
TTGCGTGGTAAGCAGTCTCACCCTTGAAATTTCTTTTTGGGAAAATTAAAAAGCACTCTTTTTGAAAGGGGGCGTGAGTTGAATGTTGGTGGGTGTGGATGGCCCTGATGTGCCCTGCGTCTCCCTCTGCTCTCTTCGTCCACAGGGCAGAGGGCTTGGTGGACTCCTTTTCTCAGGGACTGGAAAGGTCACATGCTGTCAGCGGCAGCATCCTGCACGGCATCACGCCGCGCTTGAAGGACTTCCACCAGCTCTTGCTCAGCCCACCAAAGGTACGTGGCCATTAGCGGCTGTTGTGTTTTTGGAGACGTGACAGGAGAGGAAGGTTCGCCAGGAGAGGACTGCACAATTTATCCCTGACGGGCAGAGTATGGAGTGAAGGTACTCTGTCGTGGCAGTTCCCAGACTCCTGCTGGAGAGCCACTGAGCAGATGCCAGAATATCCCTTTTCTGGACACCCCCGCCCCAGATCTCCAGGTGTCCTTCTCTATCTCTGTGAGGGAGGCCTGTGAGTTGAACAAGTTGCAGCCTCCCAGACACCTGAGCCCAAGATCACCATAGGCCTGGCCTCCTAGTTGGGGGCATCCAGCCAAAGGACACTCAGCTCCTGAGAGAGGGTCCAGGGTTCCAGGGGAGGCCCTTTGGCCAGCTCAGCAGCTTAGGTCAGCGCTTGAGTCACGTTGGGAGGCTGAAGTGCACAGTCTCCTTCTACTTCTGCTGCCAGCCAAGCCACCTCCTGCCTGTCCAGTCTATTACATTCCTTCTCCCCAGACACGGCCCGTTCCATCTTACCAACCTGTTTATAGTCAGCCTCCCACACTGGCCGGTGAGCCTCGTGGAGGCAGGGATTCTATTTGGTCAGCCTGGAACCTTGTGTTGGATGTGGGGTGATCAGCAAAGGCCTGCCTCCTGTCTGATGAGGCTTTGTCATCTGCCTTCTCCAAGCATGTTCAGGGGGCATTTGTCAGCTCAGGGTTCTGAGGCCATGTACCCAGAGAGCGCCTCATGGGCATTCTCAGTGAGGCATCGTGCCGCAGGCTCCAGCTGATTGTGGGGTCCGGATACCTCAGACAGTACTGCTGGCCCCATCCTGGACACATCTCATATGCCAAGTGTATGGCTCTCTAGCGTGGCAGTCTCAGACCAGAGTGCCCTGGGCTTCCCAGGAGCAGTGGACCACCCTTGCTCACTCTTGAGGCACTGAGAGGAATGGTGGGCTTCTTAACCCCACTGATATGCTCATTTCCTCCTGCAGGCAGCCCTGCCTTGAGGAAACCCCACACAGACCTCACTATGCCCAAGGCTGGGCCACATCCTACAGTAGTGGCCTCACTGGCCTCAAGGCTCCAACTGGGTGCTGCCTCTTGTGATTGCAGAAGGAAGCTATCCTGACCACCATCGGTGTGCTAGAGGAGCCTCTGGGGAATGCCCGTCTGCATGGTGCCCGCCTCATGGCCGCCCTGCTGCACACCAACACGCCCAGCATCAACCAGGAACTCTGCCGGCTCAACACCATGGACTTACTGCTGGTGAGTGACATGGGCACCCAGCCACCCTGCTCGTCTGGGAGCATGCTGAGCACAGTCTGCAGCCAGATGGCCAGAGAGATCGGGGCGGCAGGGCAGGGTCCGTCAGGGCAGGCTGCTGGACAAAGACCTGCCCAAGGGTAGGTTCTCGTACCGGGTCCCAGTGCATAACTGCAGGGCCCCATGGAGCACAGAGCAACAGTGGAACATATCCCAGCCCCAGGCTCACAGGAAGTAGTGAATGTGCTGTAGCATTTCCCTGAATGCAGAGGGTGGGTTTTAGTTCTGTTTGAGGGGATGGAGTGATTAATTATCTCCTCATATTCTGACTAACAAAATGCAACTTACATTGTAGCTCTTAAATATACAGCACACTAAAAGAGAAGCTACTGTCTTCCACAGTAGAAGGTCACCCTAGCAGTTCTTGTCAAAGCAGTGGGAAATGCTCCTCTACTTAGCACATGCTGCCCAGTTTTTGCCTGCAAGATGCTCTGGGTGTCTGAGGAGAGGGATGGGTGCACAGCACTGGCTCCACTGCAGAGAGCTCGGGGCTATTCCCAGGAGAAGGAGGATGCTGCCAGGACAGGGCACCACCCGACGTGGGTACCGTCAGAAGAAGCAGTCCCAACTTACCTGTCTGGCCCTTGCAGGAATCTCCTGCGATCTTAGTCCCAGAATGAGCCAACCTCAAAACTGGGCCTGAAGTGTTGTCTGCCTCAGAAGTTCATGGGTACTGCTGTGACTGTCAGAGCCCTGTCTGGATCAGGGAGCAAAGAGACCTACTTTCCTTTTCCTCTCTTCAAAAGAATTCTATCTCCCCTTTTGCTCTCTCGTGTGCGCGCTCTCTCTCTCTCTCTCTCTCTCTCTCTCTCTCTCTCTCTCTCTCTCTCTCTCTCTCTCTTTCCCTCTCCCCCTTTCCTTTTTTTTTACAGACAGAATCTTGCTCTGTCACCCAGGCGGGAGTGCAGTGGCACTATCGTAACTCACTGCAGTCTTGAACTCCTGAGTTCAGGCTGTCCTCCCACCTTGGCCTCCTAAAGTGTTGGGGTTATAAGCATGAGCCACTGTGCCTGGCCAATTTGCAAGTATTTTCCTCCTTTCTTTGGGTTATATTTTTGTTCTATTGATAATGACCTTTGACACACCCTTGAGACTCCATATGAATTTTAAGATATGTTTTTTAACTTGGATGAGATTCAATTTATTCTTTTTTTTTTGCTTGTGTTACCTGTGCTTTTGGTTCTATATGTAAGAAATAAATGACAAATCCAGTGTTATAAAAGTTTTTCTTGCATATTTTCTTCAAAAAGTGTTCTAGTTTTAGCTCTTATGGTTAGACCTTTAAGCATTCTGAGTTAATTTTTATTCATAGTATAAGGTAAGGGTCCAACTCTATTCTTTGCATGTGGATATCACATGCAAGTAGTGTTTTCATAACACAATTTTTTGAAAAGGCTGTTCTTTCCCACTGAATGGTCTTGGCACACTTGGATATCAGTTGACTGTGTATGTGAGGGATTATCTCTGGGCTCTCGATTCTGTTTAATTTGGTCTATATGTTTGTCCTTCTGCCAGTGTCACACTGTTGTGATTACTGTAACTTAATACTGTTTTGATTTTTTTTTTGTTTGTTTTTTTGTTTTTTTGAGTTGGAGTCTCACTCTGTCGCCCAGACTAGAGTGCAGTGGCCACTCCCGGCCACCGCAGCATCGACCTGCTGGGCTCCAGCAATCCTTCCGCCTCAGCCTTCCAAGTAGCCGAAATTATAAGCATGTGCTACCAAGCCCAGCTGATTTTTTTATTTATTGTAGAGATGAGGTCTTGCCAAGTTGCCCAGGTGGGTCTCGAACCTGCGGGCTCAGGCAATCCACTCACCTCAGCCTCCCAAGGCGTAGGATTATAGGCTGAGCCACCGTGCCTGGCTTTAATACTGTTTTGAAAGTGGTAAGTGTGAGTCTTTCAACTTTGTTCTTTTTTCAAGATTGTTTTGGCTATTCAGAATCCCTTGAGACTCCATATGAATTTTAAGGTATGTTTCTCTATTTCTGAAAAAAAAAATGCTGTTGAGATTTTAGTAGGGATTGCATTGAATTTGTGGACCACGTCAAGTAATATTGTTTGGCCGGGTGTGGTGGCTCTTGCCTGTAATCCCAGCACTTAAGGATGCTGAGGCGAGAAGATTGCTTGAGCTCAGGAGTTCAAGACCAGCCTGGACAACAATTAAAAAATAATAATGTTGTCTTTCTTCTTAACAATGTTAAGACTTTAATTCGTGATATCTTTTCATTTATTTAAATAGGTATGCTTAAAATTCTTCCAGCAGTATTTTACAGTTTTCAGTGAACAAGTCTTTTTACCTTCGTGGTTTAATTTAAGTATTTTTTTAATCAATATTTTTTATTATGATATTGTGGGGTACAGTTAAGGGTTAGGTATACAAATATGCTTCATTCGGGCACCCTTAATTTAAGTATTTTATTATTTTGGATGCAATGCTATCATATATAGAATTGTTTTCTTAATTTCTTTTTTGGATTATTCATTGTTAATGTATAGAAATGCAACAGATTATTTTTGCTTGTGGTGGTTTTGTATCCTGTGACTTTGCTGAATTAGCTCTAAAAGTTTATGTGGAATCTTTAGAATTTTTTATGTATAAGATCATGTCATTTGAGAACAGTGATAATTTTACTTCTTCTTTTCCAATTTGGATGCCTTTTATTTATTTTTCTTGCCTAATTGCTCCAGCTAGGGCTTCTAGTACTATGTTGAATATAAGAGGTGAGAGTGAGCATCCTTGCCTTCCTCTTGATCTTAGATGAAAAATTTTCAGCTTTTCAGCACTGCATATGTTGTCAGCTACTGGCATTTCATAGATGTCTTTATCATATCAAGGAAGTTTCCTTCTATTTCTAGTTTATCAGGTGTTGGATTTTTCCAGATGCTTTTTTTCCCATGAGTTGAGATGATCATTTGAGGTTTGTCCTTCATTCTGTTAGTGTGGTATATTAACATTGATTTATTTTTACATGTTAAACTGTCCTTGCATTCCAGGAATAAATCTCACTTAGTCATGGCGTACAATTCTTCTAATATGATGCCAAATTCAGTTTGCTGGTGTTTTGCATCGGTGTTCATAAGGAATATTGGTCTTTTCCTGTAGTGTCCTTGTCTGGCTTTGGTATTGGTAATACTGGCCTCATAGAATAAATCAGGGAGTATTTCTTCTTCAGTTTTTTTGAAGAGTTTGAGAAGGATTAGTTTCAACTGTTTTTCAAATGTTTGGTAGAGTTCACTAGCAAAGCCATCTGGTCTGGGCTTTTCTTTGTTGAGCGGTGGTCTGACTCCACATTACAGATGATGTAACACAGTGAGGCTGCCTCCGAGGTTGTTGAAGGTCACGTAGGCAGAGAAGGTGAAGCTGAGATTTGGGACTGTGTGTCTGTGGAGAAGGCAAGTACGTCAAGCAGACAGGCTTCTTGTCTTTTTCTCGCTCCTGACTCCCTTGTGTGAAAGGGAGCCCAATTGCGCATCCTAGGGTGGAGTCTGTACCTCGTCCCCGTTCCCCTCCAGCGTCCCCGTCCCCCTCCAGCATCCCCGCCTTCGCCATGTGGGAAGCAGAGGCCCTGGAATGCAGGCTGCTGTGGCCCTCTGGCGTGTGGGAGGTGGCCACAGGGCTTGAGGATAGGAAACCCGTGGCCCCCCACCCTGTCCTGGTCTGAAAGAGGTTGGGTGGGAGACAAGGGGCAGCTACTGTCTGCATTTAGGCACCTCTGAGCGCCAGGGGGACCTCAGGGTGGCCAGAACCTCCTTTGAGCTGTAGCCTGTGCTGCTTGTTTCAGGCTCCCTTGGGGAGTGTCCGAACATGTCCCTCACGTGTGCGTGTGTCTGGTGTGCGTGCAGTGGAAGGTGTACCAGCTTTCATACAAGGTGGAATCCGCATGTGCTTGAGGGTTGGACACACTCCAGCAGCTCCGCATCAAAGGCAGAATCATGAAGGAATTTTCCAACACTTAGAACTTAAAAAAACAGTAAAGATACCATGTAAATACAGTGTAGGATGTAGTTAAAGTGGATTTTATACAGGGAGACATGTTGCCTTTAAAGACTTAGATTGGAAATGAGGAAAGGCTTAAAATTAAAAAAAACTTTTTTTTGAAAGCAGGATTTATCGAGAAGACAGAGAAGCCCCAGAGTGGAAAGGGGCCTGAGGAGGTTGCCCTTTTTTTTTTTTTTTTTTAAGACAGATTGTCAGCCTAGCCTGGAGTACAGTGGCACAATCCTGGCTCACTGCAGCCTCTGCCTTCTGGGTTCGAGCTCCTCAGTCTCACCTTAGCCTCCCCTGTAGCTCCCACCTCACACTCCCTTGTACCTGGAACTGCCAGCTTGCACCACCAGGCCCAGCTATTTTTTTTTTTTTTTTTGAGTCAGAGTCTCACTCGTCGTAGGCTAGATTGCAGTGACACGATCATGGCTAATGCAGCCTTGACCTTCTGGGCTTGACCATCCTTGATCCTTCCACCTCAGCCTTCCAAGTAGCTGAGACTACAGGCATGTACCACCACGCCTGGCTAACTTTTTTGATATGTTGTGGAGACGAGATCTCACCATGTTACCCAGGCTGGCCTTGAATTCCTGGGTTCAGGTAGTCCTCTCCCCTCAGCCTCCCAAAGTGCTAGCGTTATAGATGTGAGCCATCATGCCTGACCCGGCTAATTTTTTTATTTTTTTGGTAGAGACAGGGTCCCGTTATATTGCCCAGGTTGGTCTCAAACTCCTGGGCTCAAAGCATTTCTCCTGCCTCAGCTTCCAAAAATGCCAGGATTACAAGCATGAGCTACCACACCCGGTCAAGGCTAAAAATTAATGAGTTAAGCTTTCAACTTAAGGACAAAAGTTGAAACCCACAGAAGGTGAAAAAAAGATGATTATTCAGATAAGAGCAGAGATGTATGGGACAGAAATAAAGCAAAAGGCAGGAGATGGAAGAACAAGATGGCTCTTGGAAAAAGCTACCTGAGAGAAAATTAAATCTCGAGGAAAACATTCTAAAACATCTTCCTGGGTGCCCAAAGACTGGATGCATAAAAAGTTAGGAAACAGCATTTGGGACTGATTTCCCTTTGCCTTTGTGGTTCAGCTGTTTGGAGAAAGCCAATCTAAGAGCTTCCTTCTGTCGTCCTCTGTTTATCCAGGACTTGTTTTTTAAGTACACCTGGAACAACTTTTTGCACTTCCAAGTGGAACTATGCATAGCCGCTATTCTCTCCCACGCTGCCCGGGAGGAAGGGGCAGAAGCCAATGGAGCCGAGTGCAGGATGGAACCTGCACGTGGGAATGGGAACAGCAGCTGGGAGAGCCCCCAGCCTGCCGCCGCCAGCCTCCCTGAGAACACAATGGTGACCCATGTAAGTCCAAGCTGCTGTCCAGCTTGCCACTACAGGCTGAGCCCCCCAGACCACGCTGGCATCAGTATTACTGGTGTGTCTGCTGCCAGCACCTTCCAGGTGCTTCCCATCTTTCGCCCATGAGGATGCTCAGTCGCAAAGAAAGCGTTCGTGTTTGCCAGGGTAACAGCTGGTGACAGGGAGGGTGAGGGGAGGCAGGAGGAGGGCAGGTCTGCACCAGGTTGGCCTTGCCTGTTCGGCTGCAGCTCCCAGAATGGGGAAGGTCAGCTGGACGAGGGAGGGAGGGAGGGAGGAACTTGGTACCCTGAGCTTGAAGAAGAGCTCAGGTGCTACACATGGCTGATGGCTCTAGAGGGCGGTGGGCAGGGGACACCTAGACCAAGCTGTGCAGCTCCCAAGAGGCTAGTGGCGTGGGGAGGGGCTTCCCGAGTGTCTGACCAGAAGCCTTATAGACAGCAGGGTGCGAGTAGGTCCTGCAGGTCTCACTCCCACCTGCCTTCAGCAGGCGTCCTGGGTGCCTTCTGTGTGCAGGCCTGGCAGGGTTAGCCCTGGACCTGGCAGGTCCAGCGTAGCCCATGGCTGGCAGCCTGGAGGAGAGGCAGCCAGGGCCTGTGATGGCGAGAGCCCAATGGTGGGGAGGGCGTGTGCAGGCCAGCTAGTGATCTTCACCCAGATAGTGAGGTCATAGGTGCACAGGGGTGTGAGCTGGGGCCCAGGATAAGTGTCCCAGGTGCAAGATGTGGTCTGTGTCTGGGCCTGGAGGTAAGAGAAAATGTTTGCTGAGGGCCCCGCAGGGGAAGGAGGAAGGAGAATGCCCAGCAGGGGCGGGCAGTGGAGGTGGGGACAGGAGAGGGAGGGGCAGGGGGATGCTGCAGGAGCCTTAGGAACGTGGCGAGTGTCCTTTTATCACACCCCTCTTCACCTTCAGGGTGCTCAGCGGCACGAGCATCTGGTGGGGACCGCAGGCTGGGGTTGTACACGTCTAATGTGCCGGCTTGCCACCTGGGAGCCCACTCAGATGTGGTGGCCAACTGGCCCTGCTCATTCCAGGGGCGGGTGGGGGTAGGTGCCCTTCAGACCCTGACTCATGTCCCCCGCCCCCAGCTGTTCCAGAAATGCTGCCTGGTGCAGAGGATCCTGGAGGCCTGGGAAGCCAACGACCACATACAGTAAGAGCAGCTCAGATACTGAGGGGCCTGGGCCCAGCCCACTGGGGACACAGAGCTGCGACTCACCAGAGCATGGCGGCCCTGCGTGTGGGACTGCAGGCTCAGTGTGGGCATCAGGTGTGTGGCACGGTCTGTGCTCCGGGCTGCCATGGAAGGGGGCCCAGCTGCCGTGCAAGCAGCTAGAAATGCCGCCCGCAAGGGAGCACACATGGAGGTGACCAGAAGGGGCAGGCCACAGCTGGGCTGGGGCCGGAGAAAGGCCCCGTCCTGCCCTGGGAGCCTGCTCCAGCCCTGCCTGGCCCAGCCTCTCTTGCCCAGACTTTGCCTACTTGGGAGCCCCATATCCGTTCTCAGTCTTCCCCAGGACCTTGGGACATGCTCTGTCAGCGTGTGTTTGCAGGGTTGTGTTTCGAGTTTGATCTTTCTGTGCCTTCTGCTTAGCCTGTGTCCTCAGGTGGAAGCACGTCTTGCTTGTTGTCCTGGGCCTGGGCCATGCCCACCCCTCTGCTGCCCTGCTGGCGCGGTCTGTCTCTGGGCCGTGCCGAGCCAGGAAGGTCTGGGTTGCCGGGCCTGGGTGTGACGAGCGGGTGGTCCTGGGCTCAACTCCTGCCTCACTGCTGCAGTGGGGAGCTCGGGCCACCGTGGCCTGTCTGCCTCGTTTTCCTTCTGTAACGTGGGGCGAGAGCCATGTCTTGCTCAGGAGCGCTTCCTGGTGGGAGGTTGTCACGGACTGCCTGCTGCACGTGCCGGTGCCTCCCATGCTCCAGGTCCTGGCGGCTGGGCCGACGGGCCAGAGTGGAGCAGGGGCCAGGCAGTGGCTCTGGAGGCTCCTCGGGGCTGTGCCTCTTGGCTCTGCTAGCCACAGGTCTGCAAGGCCAGGGTGGGGCTGCCCTGATGGTGTCTGTCGCTTTCAGGGCTGCGGGTGGCATGCGGCGTGGGAACATGGGCCACCTCACGCGGATTGCCAATGCCGTGGTGCAGAACCTGGAACGGGGCCCTATGCAGGCGCACATCAGCGAGGTCATCCGAGGTGAGCCCCTCCCCCAGGCCAGCCTCTGCTGGTGGCAGGCGCTGGGGCCCTGCAGGGAACTGCACTGGCTCTGGGAAGGTCCAGCAACCTCCTTCATCTCCCCTCCCGTGCTGGGTCTCTTCTCACAGTGGCCCCGGACCTCATGCGTCGGTGCTGGCGGGCAGACGTCTGGGTGGAGACCCGCCTGGGGTCTGAGCAGCTCATGGCTCCAGAGCTGGGGCTCAGAGGCCGTGATGTCACTGGGCTCCCCTGGGCTTTCGAACCCCCAAGCCCTGCCTGATACTGGCCACCACGGCCCAGGGCCTCACTTGGCTCTGAACTCAGATGGTTTGGGGGCCTTCCTAGCACAAGTCTCTGGGGAGCTGGGGGTGTAGGTGGCACCTTGCTTCCTAAGAACAGGCAGCTGGGTGGGCAGCCCCGTTCTGATCCTGAGCAGAGCGCCACAGAGCAGCCCCCAGCAGAACCCGCTGTGAGGCCTCTGCCCCGGCTGCCCCAGCCCTGCCCTTAGCCCATGGCTTCTGCTGGTGCTTCAGGCCACTGCCCCCTCCTGCCTCACCCTCTCATGTCCTGGGCCCCCGGCCGGCGCTGTCACTCGTCACGTGGCCTGAGTGCAGAGGCCCCTGGGCAGGGCAGGCGGGTGACTCTGCTGGCCCATGTGGCCTCACTGGGGAGGAGGGAGACGCCCTGTTGGCCTCAGCAGGGTGTGCCCAGGGGGCAGACAGGTGGCTGGACCCAGGGATTCCCAGGAAGTGGTCTGTGCACAGACAGGTGGTAGCCTCAAGGTCAGAGCCCAGGTGTGCTGGTGTGTGGCCATCATGGCCAAGACAGTCAGCCTCCAGCTCAGACAGAGCCAGGCCATGGGTGCTTGTGAGCCTGGAGCAGGCACAGGCCTCTTGCCCCCACGCCTGGGGGAGGGCCAGGAAGTGTTCCCCTCAAGCCCCCACACCTGGGGGAGGGCTAGGATGTGTTCCTCTCGCGGGGCGGCACTGCCCCGCGGGTCAGGTAAGGCGCACACAGCATGTGTGTGGCAGAGGCAGGTGCGGCCCCTGGCCTCACCTGGTTGGCCTTCTGGTTGCCCCAGGGTGGTCTCAGCTGTGCCCCATTCCCCTTTTAGGCCCCCTGGGAAGGTATGAGGTGAGGAAGCTCTGGGTGGTCCTTTCGGCCCACCAGGACCATAGGGAGGGCAGGCAGCTCCTTGTTCGTGAGGTCAGGGCTGCTGGTCACGGTCGCATACAAGGAGGGTATGTGGGCCTGTGTGGGGAAGGGGCGTGTGGCAAGCAAGGAAGGAGGAGGTCCCTGTGCCACCGGAGGGGCAGAATGAAGGGGCAGAGGTGGGGGCCAGCAAAGGCTCCCTGGGACAGGGCAGTTTGGGAGGTGCCCAGGAGGGGCACAGGAAGCTCTGTGATCACCGCGCACTGTTTCTGGGTGATGACCCTTTTTCCGGGGCTACCTGGCCTTCCCGAGAACAGACGCGTACACAGTCCTGGGGGCTGCTCCTGTGCCCTGCCTGGGAGGTGGGGTGGAGAAGGCAGCTGGCTGCTCTCGGATTCTGTTCCATGGCTTCTGTATTTCTGGGAGTTCCTCAGCGTGTACTCACACCAGCAACGCACACCTCCAGTGCCCACTGAGGGCAGGAACAAAGAACGCCCACTACCTACCCGGGGTGGCTGTGTCCCACCCTCACTGTGCCTCTGAGGCCCTGTGGGCCCCCACTATGCTGGCCCCCTTCCATCCAGCAAGGCCCGGCGTTGGACCCTCAGAGGGCCGGCCCCTGTCACATGGCCTGTCTCCCGTCACATGGCCCAGCCCCTGGGCCCGGGGTGCTTTACTGGGGCTCCCGGGCATCCTGCACCACGCACTCTGGCCCACGGACTCAAAGGCAGCACTCCCCTGCAGGGCTCCCTGCAGACTGCCGTGGCCGCTGGGAGAGCTTTGTGGCGGAGACACTGACAGAGACCAACCGCAGGAACACCGTGGACCTGGTGAGGAGGCTTGGTGCTGCTCCATGGCACCGGATCCCTGCCTTCCCCTGCGGACCAGGACGGGGGCACCGGGCCGCACAGTGATGGGGCCGTGGCCTGCCTGCTCACTTTGATGCAGTGCCCTGTGGGCCCTGCAGGCCTGCAGGCCAGTCTCTGGCCTGGCGTCCGTAGCACAGGCCCTTTCCTGAGCGCGCTCAAGGCCAGCTCCCTGAGGACCTCCACTCGGGGCTGGAGTTGACCTTGGGCCCCTCCCCTCACACTGCAGCTTATTGACTGAGGCTCTTTATGTCTGAGACCCACAGTGTGTCCCCCGCACCGGGAGGTCGGGCCAACACGGGGCCTGGGCCTCACTTGCACCTTCTTCAACACCGCCTCCTCGGCCCAGATAGCTGGCAAGGGCCAGACCGGGGGTGGGTACGGGAGGGTCCTGGGTGCTGGGTGGGCCTGGGCAGGGTCCTGGGCACTGGGGTGGGTGGTGTCTGGGGCGGGGCTGGCTCACATGCCCACCCCATCTGGCCTGTGTTTTAGGTGAGCATTCACCACCTCCATTCCTCGAGTGAGGACGAGGACATTGAGGGTGCTTTCCCTAACGAGCTGTCCCTTCAGCAGGTGAGGGCGTGGCCGGCACCTGCACCCTGCTGGGCCTTCCCGGCACCTGTGTGCTCACTAGCGCTTGGTCCTCCAGACGTGGCCTCTCACTAGCCGAGGGAAGAGGCGGCTCGTCCCCAGCACATGTGGGGGAGAGGGGCCCGGGGGGAGAGTCCCAAAGTCGCGTCGCCTGGTGAAGACCACTGGAGTGCTGCTGAGAACGTGAAAGGGACGATGTGAGGCACTGCTTTGGATGTAGCCATCACGAATGCAGCCCGAGCCGTCAGAACACAGTGCCCGCGCTTGCTGGAAGACAAGCAGCCGGGAGATCTGGTCTCCAGGTTGAGGCCTGCTCTGTGACAGCCCCTGTTCTCCCTCCCAGGCCTTCTCCGAGTACCAGATCCAGCAGATGACAGCCAACTTTGTGGATCAGTTCGGCTTCAATGACGAGGAGTTTGCAGACCAGGACGACAACATCAAGTGAGTCTGTATGGATGCGCCGGGAGCCCCAGGCCCTCTGGGCGAGGCATGAGTCCCCTCCTGCCGCTTGAGCCAGGAGGCAGGGGTCTTGCCAGGGGTGTGGTTGGTGTCCCCCAGGGGCGACGAGAGCTCCCAGGCTGCCAAAGGATGCCGAGGCCCCCTGGACCAGCACTGCAGAGCAGGTGCAGAGGGCCGTCTCCTTGGCTCTTGCAGTGCCCCGTTTGACAGGATCGCGGAGATTAATTTCAGCGTTGATGCCGACGATGACAGTGTAAGTGGGCAGGGGCTGCTAGACCCCTCTGGCATGGAGACGGTGGGACCTGAGCCTGGGCCTGCGCAGGGCTAGAAGGGGTCCCGCCAAAGGAGCTTGGATAGAGCCCCTCACTTCTCCCCCTCCTGCCCTCCACAGTGAGGCCCCGTGTCCTGAGAGCTGAGGCCCTCTGGGAGCCCTGTGGGGCCAGGATCCCTTGTTGGCTCCATATCTTCCAGACACCAACCCCAGGGTTTTGTCCTGCAGCCTAGTGCAGCTCTGTTTGAGGCCTGCTGCAGTGACCGCATCCAGCCTTTTGACGATGAAGAGGAGGACATCTGGGAGGACAGGGAGACTCGCTGTGCCACCCGGGTGATGGCCAGAGCCAGGTGTGGGGCCACCCGTCCTCCCTTAGCCCTGCCGAGGGTTGTGGCAGCCATCAGAATGCCCACTAGATGCCCGGCCACTCTGCTGTCGGTTCCAGCTGCTCCTGCAGAATAAGTGACTGTCCTCATGCGCTCTGGGGCCCAGAGAGCCAGGTGACCCTTCCTGAGGGGACCAGAGCTCAGGTCTGGAGCCCATCAGTGCCGCTCCGTGGGCCCTCTCTGCCCACTCCAGCCCTGAGCCCTGGGCTCGCTGGCTCTGTGTTAGTGTCCATCCCGGGTCACCAGATGTCTGTGTGGCCCCAGGTTTGGAGTGCCCCATGCCCCAGAGAGCAGCTCAGAGGATGGCCTGGATGGGAAGGCAAGCCCCGAAGCAGACAGGAACACACCTGGGACGGACCCACCCCCAGCACCTGAGAGAAAAGAAGGCCCCTCCGTGGAGGCTGACGCAGAAGGTAGTGCTGGGGGCTGGCAGGGGGTGCAGGTGTAGGGAGCAGGGCGTGGGCCCTGGGCCCAGGCGTCACGGGGCTTCGCTGGGGCTGCCTGGGGCCTGGAGCCTGCACCCTCCTCTGCACGCATCTTGGTGTGGGTACACCTGGAGGCCACAGGCTCTGGTTCTTCTCCAGCCTCCCTCAGAGGAGGTCCCCTACGCTGTACCCCGCCCCCTCTGTTGTGGTCTCTTTCAGCCACATTTCCAAGGCTGTGGGCGGTGTCCACCGTCGCCACAGGAAGGGCAGCTCCCCACGTGAGCTGGGCACCCAGTGTCTCGTTCAGGGCCTGGTCCCCAGCATGACGGCACAGCCTGGCTGCCACCCTCACACTGGGGGTGCAGGGCAGGAGCCAGGCCATCCACAGGCGCCACCTCGCAGGAGCCCCTCTGCTGGCCGTGTCCTGGGGGCGGCACTGAGGTCTCAGGACTTGAGCGAGGTGCTGGGCCCTCAGCTGAGGTGGACGATAAGAGCCAGAGCTGCGAGCCTTGGGGGGACACAGCCAGAGTGAGGCAGTGCTTGGGGAGCTGTGCTGCCTCCATCAGACCCAGCGCGGGTCAGGACACAGCGGACAGAGCGTGAGGGCAGCCGTGTCCCCTCCCCAGCATGAGGAGGCCCACAGGCGGCTCGGCTGGTCATCAGCGGTGTGGGTGAATCTCCCCCCAACCTGACCACTGGGTCTCCCTGGCAGGGACTGCATGGACAGCTGTGTTTGATGAGCCCGTGAACTCAACCCCCGCGGCCCCAGGTGTGGCTAGGGATGTGGGCTCCAGCGTGTGGGCTGCTGGCACCTCGGCTCCGGAGGAGAAAGGCTGGGCCAAGTTCACCGACTTCCAGCCTTTCTGCTGGTAAGCGAGCGCAGTGGCATGCGGGGGCCATGCCAGGAGGTACCTGCCAGGACCGGAGGTGCCGGCCCCGCAAGACTCACCCTGTCCTCATCCCCGTTGGCAGCTCCGAATCCGGGCCCAGGTGCAGCTCTCCCGTGGACACAGAGCGTGGCCGTGCTGGGGGCAGCCCGAGCCCGAGCCTGGAGAAGGCCTGTGAGTAGGAGGCTGCACTCCCAGCTCCTGTGGGGTCCCGGCCTGAGGCAGGCAGCTCCCCTTGGACAGCGGGAGACAGTGGCCGAGCCCAGATGCGACCACACTTCAGTGGTGATGGGGGCTCTGTGTCTGCCTGCGGGCCTCGAGCAGCTGTGGCCCCAGCCCTGCGGGCGAGGGGGCAACAAGGCTGTCCAGCTGCTGTGGGCCGCCCTGGGAGCCGGTCTTTCCTGGGTTCTGGGGAGCAGTGTCGGTATCCCAGCATAGAGAGGGGTGTGTGGGTTGTCTGTCAGAAGCCATCCTGGGGCATGACGCAAGCTCCTGGTCTGCAGCCCCCGTAGGGCTCAGAAGCCCCCGGGCCAGGCTAAGAGACCAGGTAGGCATCAGGTGACTCCAGACACTCTGTCCTGGTTCCAGGGCCCTTGGGGTTTGAAGGGCGTGTGACAGGGCCGCATGAGGCCTAGTGGGGCCCTCTCTGAGCCTCTGCCTCCTTGTCTGAGATGGGGCACTTTGCCCTGCCCCATGGGTGTGGGGACAGCAAGGATCATGCGGAGGGCACACAGCGGGGAGCCCGCTGCCCTGTCCTTCAGAGAGCACACACGCACACCACACACGTGTGCAGGTGGCATGGCAGGCTGTGGGGGAGAGTCTGCACGCACCACACACTGGCCCATGTAGGCGGGGGTGCCCTGAGGTCATGGTGGCTGCACTGTGGCCCCTCTGCCTTGCGAGCCATCACAGACTCCTCCTGCCTTGCAGTTGACCCAGCCCCGCCCCCGCCTTGTGCCTGGAACGTGTGTGTCACCAGGAAGGCCCCCCTGGTGGCCTCCGACAGCGAGGAGGAGGAGCAGAAGGCAGGCGGTGCCACAGGAGCTGGGAGCAGGGGTCCTGGCCGGGAGGCCGGCCCGCTGCTGGAAGCGGCCAGGTCAGAGGAGGCTGGTGTTGGCGGGCGTGCGGGGGTGTGTGCACATGGCATGGCCACCAGGGCCGTTCCCCAGCCGGGGTCTCCACCTGCTTCCCCTCATGGCCCTGTGGCCCTGCTGAGGCTGCCCAGCTCCGGGGGGGAATCCCTGCATTTACCCAAAGGCCAGATGGGGGGACTGGGCTTCCGTCTGTGATGGCGCGTGTGTTCTCTGTCGTGAGTGATGGTGACAGGAAGACATGGCGGCTCCCACCAGAGGCTCCCAATGGAGAGAACAGCCCAGCTCAGGCCCCGGGGTCTGGCGGAGCTACCTGGCATCTGGGGAGAGGCACGGGGCAAGCGTGCATCTGTGGGTTTGCCCAGACCTCGGGGCTGCCTCCTTCCTCTGGGAGGCCTGAGGTGTTTCTGAGACGCGCGTGCACGCCTCAGCCCCGGAGCCCCGGAGCCCCGGAGCCCCCGAGCCCCGGAGCCCCAGAGCCTCAGAGCCTCAGAGCCTCAGAGCCTCAGAAATGCCTGTCGTGTGTGGACAGTAGAGTGGGGCATCTCGGGACCGTGCTTGGGACATCAGAACCCCAGCTGTGAGCTGGAGGCACTTGCAGGTGGACAGAGGCCGGGCTCCCTCATGCCCAAGAGCTGTCCCTGGAAGACAGTGGAGAGGGACTCTTCAGCAAGCCCAACCCTCGCGCCTTCCTGCAGGAAGAGGCCTTGGGGCCCGTCGTGGGGACAGGCAGATCCCATCTGGCCTTGGGGCGGACACGGGCGCATGTCAGCCAGAGCAGCTGGGTGCCGCCACGGGATAGGACAGGCTGCAGGAGGGCCAGTCGGCCGGGCAGGTTCCAGGGCCAGGTATCCCTGAGGGAGGTGGGGCAGGGCTTGAAGGAGCAGAGGTTGCACCCAGCACGGAACTTCTGGCTGGCTCAGGGGACAGTGACAAGCCCCTGGGTGGTACTCCCAGGAGAGCCCGAGGCACTCAGGCCAGGCCGTGCATCCGGTGAAGACTGCATCTGCTCTGGTGAAGATTCGCCCTAGTGACGCGGTGCATCCCTGATGGCTCCTGGCGCCAGGGCTGGGCAGGGCCCAGCTGGGGGTGCCCTGGCCTCACTGCCCAGTGTGACTCGACCCATGTGTCTTGGCCTGCCCCCCCCAGCAGGTGGGACTAGTCTGACACCTCAACTTCACCCATCAACCCCCAGGGGTCCGGGAGGCCGTGTGATGCGGGGGCTCCAGTATCTCCAGCCAGGCTGTGAGCTCAGCGCCACTTGCAGGCCCATTCCTGAGTGTCCCGCCTGGGCCAGAGGCCTCCGTCTCGCCCTGTAGGAAGCCAGAGGGCCCACCTGCAGCTGGAGGCCGGACTGGGCTTGGGGTGTCCCACCACCCGGCAAGAGCCTTTCTCCCCTGCCCCCAACCTGGCTCCCACCCCACGAACCCGTCCGGCTGGAGATGGCATCGCACAGTAGGCCTGGGCCCTCGGAGCACACGGCGCTTCACAACTAGCACGTGTCATGGTGGCCCGGAGGCGGGGCGTGCTGGATGAGCAGCCTGTCCTGGGGCCTGGGGCTCAGGGCTGCACGGTGACCCAGCCCAGCACAGCTCCTGGGGCCCCCACAGCGGGCAAGGGCAGGAGGGGCCTGGCGCAGGTGCGCCCTGGATGCGAGTGGGACGGTCCTAGGGGTGGGGGTGCCTGTCACCAGAGGCCACGTCTGCCACACAGGGCCACGTGTGCTGACAGAACGCTGCCAGACCCTGCCTGCCACACACCTGTGGACGTAACTCCCTCCCCAGCCGTGGCTGCACCCCTAAGAGCTACAGTGGCCACCACCACAGCACTGAGCAGGCCTGGCCCTCCTGTGTACACCCCAGCAGTCTCTTCTACAGTGGCCGTGGCGGTCACCATAGCCCCAGCCTTGGTGGCCGCCTCGGGGACAGTGGCGAAGGATGGGTGAGCAGGCTGGACAAGGCGGGCGGGAGGCCGGTGAAGCCCCAGCCCAGGTAGCTCCAACCTCACCCTGTTCCCACAGGAAGACAGATGCCCCTCCAGAAGGCGCTGCCTTAAACGGCCCCGTGTGATGCTGCTGCCGCCCGGCCACGGCCCGCCCTGGTCAGGCTGCGTCCTTAATCGAGAAAACTACCTGGTGATGCAATTTGTGTTTCCTATTTAATTTAATCTTAAAATAAATGCTGCATTGTTTGTAAAGCTGGCAGTTGGAACCCGTTGGACGGCCCAGCTCTCGCCTGCCCGCCCACGTGGGCCTCAGGCCTGCAGAAGGACAGAGGACGCCCCCCGGCCGCTCCCCGGGCCTCGAGCACAGCAATAAGGTCTCAGACGTGTAGCCCCTGCCTGCAGTAGCAGGGTGCCACGGCCCTGAGATGCCACCAGGACCCAGCAGGCCAGGAGGGGCACAGATGCCGAGGCTGTTTTTACTGGTTTTTTAAAAGCAAACACGGGGAGAGCCGCGTTTTTTTGCACTTTGTGTCCAGCTGCAGCAGCTCCCAGCTCAGGTCAGATTGAGGGCTTGGGCTGGGGAGACCTGTTCCCAGTAGGGGTTGGCCAGGAGCTGTTTGGCCGGAAGGGTCTCAGAGCCTGGGGCTGTAGCCGCCCAGTGGCCTGGAACCCGGCTGCAAGATGTGACTGCCTTAAAAACACAAGACCCTCCCGGCCTGGCGAGGGCATCCCTTGTGCCCAGCAGCCCAGGCTAGCACACTCGGGGGTGGGTGGTTAGGGGGCCTGGCAGGGGGTGGCCAGAATGTGTGGGTGTGAGGGCCACGATGGGACACTGGGGGCTCAGAGACTGATTTCGGACAGTGCTGGACAGGGCCATGTCGTTCTGGAAGGGTCCGAGAGGTTGTTTTATGTTGAGTCCATTTTCGATGTTCTGACCATCCGACAAGGCACCCGAAACTCAACTCCCAATAAAAGCTGTTTCGCTCTTAACTGACAAACCGTGTCTTGTGAAGCGGCAGGCCCAGAGCTCCGACGTGGCTGGGTGGCCGTGTCTCCCCGGCCCCTCCCTCACTCAGCCCCCAGGCCCCGGGTAATAGGCGGAAGAGGCCGCGGCACAGCAGCAGGTCTCTGGGTCTGAGAAAACACTGAGCCTTTCCGTTTTGGAAAGCTCGGGTCACAGCGGGTCGGGCCCAGGATGAGAGGCCCAAGGGTGCTGTGCCCTGTGGAGCCCCTCCCCCTGCCCTCCTGGAAGCCTGGGCCCCACCTCGTCCCCTGGCTGAGCCGAGGGCTTGTCCCCGAAGTGAGCCTCCTCCTTGCCACGGCCTGAGGCGGACTCCACGGCCTGCGCTGCCCTCGGCCTGCACTGCCCTCGGCCCGCCCCGGTGTGTGTCTTGTGCAGCTGGTCCACGCTGCTTCCCTCACAGACGCGAGATGGGGAGAGCCGGCCCTTCTTCTAGTTCCTTTTCTACAGCAGGATTTATCAGGAGGACAGAAAAGCTCCACGGCGGGAGGGGATCCGAGCGGGTTGCCCCCCCTCGGGGTTTCTGCCCACGGGCTTTGTGGGCGTGAAGAGCCTGGGTCAGGGTCATCTGCCTGGCCACAGGAAAGACCTGGGGGCCTCGGGGGCCCCACCTCGCCCAAGGTGTCTCGGCACCAACTGGGGGGCAGGAGGGCTTGTGGGGCCACATGCGGTCCAAAGCCAGGCGCAAGCCATCCTGCCGCACGGTGCCACCAGGGGCGGGCCTGTTCCCGTCGCGCTCCCCTCACAGCTCCGCCAGGCACCCGGGCCCTGTCCCCACGCGCCATCGCCAGAACCTTCCCGGCCCCTGCCTGCTGCTTGCTTCTGGTCCGCACCAGCCACCCCCCCCTCCGGCCAGGCTCCCCCCTCGTATGCTCCCCACCTTCTGCCAGCCCCGCCCCTGCTGGGGCCTGTCATGGCAGACAGACGTCAAGCGGGTGAAGCCTGGTCCTGGGCTGGGAAGGAGCGTGGTGGCCAAGCAGCCCCCACGCGACACGCCAGCTGGGATGGGAGGCGAGACCCCAGGGAAAGGCTGGGTGGGGCCAAATTCCCCAGGCCGAGGGGCCCGGCTTGTGTGGGTGCTGGCCCCTCGCTCCACTGAGAGCCCCCCCCGTCCCCGGACCAGCCCTCCGCCTTGGCTGTCCTCGGAACCAGGAACAGCCTCTTGGAGGCAAGCGACTGCCTCGTCGCCACACGCCAGCGCCTCAATGCCGTCTGCCTCCCAGGATGGGGGCGGGGCCTTCCTCTCCAGCCAGGCCAGCCCCAAGACCACCCTGAGGCCTGGGAGAACGAGGGCACCGTGCCCCAGGCAAGGGCCTGAGAGCCCTGCTCCCAGAGCCAAGCCACCCCCAGGGCCACAGAAGCTGGGAGCTGGGTGGACCCAGGTCCCAGGCAAGGCTCACGAGGACGCCACCCCCCACCCCTCTGCTGGACCTGGGTATGAGACAGGGACGGCAGAGCAGACCCTCTGTGTATGGAAAGGCAAGCAAGCACACGACCGCATCGTTAGTTCTCTTTATATAGACTCTGGTTCTAGAAACAGTTCGCCTGCAGCCGGCCGGCCGGGGCCAACGCACTGACGAGGCGGGACTATTTACAGGCCCTCTCGGGCTGTACCATGGCCGCCACCCGGCACGGTGCTCAGCCGGGACGCCAAAATAAGTTAGGGCCGGCCGGCCGGGGGCGGGGGCGGGGCTGTACACACAAGTGCTTGGGGCTCAGGGCCTCAATACTGTCGAGGGCCGGGGCTGTAAACATGGCCGGGGCGGCCTGCCCACCCCTAGTGGTCCGGAACGACTGGAAGCGGCACAGCCGGGAGGGCCAGGCTCAGGCATCCGACAGGCAGCTCTGGATTCGGTCCACCCACTGCTGGGCCGAGGGCACGTCCTGGGCACAGAAGTTGTAAACGCGGCGCGTCGTCTTCACCTGGGGACAGGCAGGTCGCTGACTCCGGGCCCCCACGCCGCAGCGCCCCCTCCCACGCGTCTCCTGTGCCACAGGCTCACGTCAAAGAAGGCCTTCTCATCCACAGTCTTGGGGGCGCCCATGGTGGGTGTGCCGGGGGCCACGGCCTCCACCTCCGCCAGGTCGATGACGCCCTTGCAGTCCGTGTCGACGCGGTGGTCGTAGTAGCGCAGCTAGACGGGGCCAGAGTCAGGGCGGCCCCTCCCTCCCAGCGCCCGCCCCTCAGCGACCACTCACCTGGTGCTTGGTCTTGTCCAGCACAAACCAGCGGGCCTTCCAAGGCTTCATGAAGGCTCCCTTCTTGTACAGAGTGCCTTCGTAGGACCTGCGCGGGCAGCAGAGCTGGGGCCGGGCCCAGCAGCTGCCCTCCCCTGCCGCCCAGCCCGCGGCGAGACCCCAGCGCCTGACCCAGCAGGGGCCGCAGGCCAGAGCACTAGCCAGCTGTGGGACCACAGGCCCAGAAGGGAAACAGCCCCCAGAAAGGAGACAGTGAGGGGGTGCCCCCACCCCCGCCACAGGCCCAGGCAGTGTCCCAGCAGGAGTCTTGGGGCCTCGGGCAGCAGCCCACATGCAGGACAGGTGCCCAGGAAGGGGCCCTCGCAGCCACAGGCCGGGGGCGGCCTCACAACGCAGCTCCTCCAGACCCTGGCCTCACGGCCCCCAGCCACCTTCTTCCCGCTGCTGCAGGCTGGCTGCGGTCGCCCTCCAACGTGGGCTTCTGCTGGGGCCGCCACTGGCTTCCCCCCAGACCCTCCCAGCCCAAGGGTGACATGAGCGCCTCAAAGGCACGTGCCCACCAGAGAACCCAGAGCCCCAGGTCAGAGGGGTCTGGCAGAGGCGGGCGGTGCCTCACACCTGTTCTCACTCTCAGCCGTCTGGAACTGGCTGTACAGGGTGCTGGTGCTGCGGCGGGCAGCCTGGCGGGGGCCGGACGTAGTCGAGCCGCTACTCTGGTCGCTGTCCAGGCTGAGGCTCAGGGTGGAACCCACGGGCCCTTCCTGCAGGTACACGCCCAGCGAGCGGCGGTGATGGGGCACGCTGGACACCAGCAGGGAGCTGGGGGTGCCCTGGAGGCAGAGGGGCAGGGCCTGCGTCAGGGCCGGGCAGACTCACCCCCTCCCAGCAACACGCCCACCGGCCGCCCACCCCAGCCACCCCACCCTGCTCACACGTCCGTCTAGCCGGCTTTCCAGGCGCTGTGCAGCCTTCACCTGGTCCCAGGTGTCCTTCCAGCGCTCAGAAGGGCGCCCCAGCTCTGTCTCCAGCCGCTGAAGCTCCTGCAGAGTGGGGAACTGAAAGTTATTCAGAAGAAACACGCAGAAGGAGGGAAAATGTAGGAAAGAGACGATGAAAAGGCTGGACGCACCTGACTGGGATACAGGGATGCGGGAAAGGGAGGGGGGAATAGGCAAGATGAACGTTTGGAGACAGAAGCTGAAAATTTCCCAAACTAACCGGAGGCACCGAGACAGCGTCATCAAGGATCACCACAAACCCCAAACAGGATGAATCAATCACACCAACATCCCAGTCCAAAACGCCACACAAAACTGCCAAAAAACAGAGAAATCCCCAAACCAGCCGTGAGACGAGCTCTCTCAGAACAACAATGAGGCCGGGCACAGTGGCTCACACCGGTCATCTCAGCACTTTGGGAGGTGGGAGGACTGCTTGAGTCCAGCTCAAAACCAGCCTGGACAACAGAGCAAGACCTCGCCTCTACAAAAAAAATTTAGCTGGGTGTGGTGGTGCACACCTGTAGCCCCCATTACTTTGGAGGCTGGTGCATGAGGACTGCCTGAGCCCAGGAGGTCCAGACACACTGTGCCATGACTGTGCCACCGCACTCCAGCCTGAGTGACAGAGAGAGTGAAACCTTGACTCAAAAGAAACACACATGCACGCAGCAACACAACTACCCGACTTCCACTTCTAGCCAGCCCTCTCCTCACACACAACCAGAAAAGGACAAGAACAGGAAGCAGTCGTTTTTCCCATGTCGGGCAGGAGGCAGTGAAGCCCTGAGACCGAGACGCCAGACCGCACAGAACAAGCCCCATGACCGCTCTGACCACCACACTGGCCACAGTTCAGGGAGGCCTGCTGGGCTGAGGGGCAGAGATGGGAAGCCGGGGCGTCGTGCAGGTGGACCTGCGGGGCAGCCTGGCTCTGCCACCTCGAGCAGGAGGGGACTGCCTCGGAGAAGGGCTCCACGGATCTGCACACGTGGCTCCTGGAGGCTGCCATGGTCTTGCCCCAAGGCCTGGCAGAGAACAGTGCCCCAGCAGCTGTGAGCCGAATCCCATTCCAGAGGCGGCACAACGCTGGAAGAGGCACTCCAAACAGCCAGAGACGCGGAAACATCCGCTGAAACCCAGGAGAGGCCATGCCTGTGGAAGGGGTGCTCTAACACTGGTGCTTCTGCGGTGCCGCAAAGCTGCCCGAAGGAGTAGACTAAAAGCACACCTTGAATCGGTCAAGCTGACCCAGCACGAGAACAAAACCCAAGACACTTTAAAGGAAGACAGCACAATCCGGACTCTCAACAAGGCAGAGTCCACAATGTCCAGCTTACAGTAAGATACTAGCAAAAAGGCAGAAAAATGGAAGGGGAGTAACAAGGAACAGACCCACAATGAAACCAGTGTTTCATTTCACACAAAAAATGCAAAGTGGTTATGTGTCAAGATTTAAAGGAAAAGACAGACATCATGGTTGAACAGACGGGAGAGAATGATAACTTTTAAAAAACGGGCCCGCAGGTTCGAGACCCGCCTGGGCAACTTGGCGAGACCTCATCTCTACAATAAACCAAAATGAGCCGGGCGTGGTAGTGTGCGCCTATAGTTCCAGCTACTCGGAAGGCTGAGGTGGAAGGATTGCTGGAGCCCAGCAGGTTGAGGTTGCGGTGGCCGGCAGCGGCCACTGCACTCCAGTCTGGGTGACAGAGTGAGACTCCAACTCAATAAATAAATAAATAATGGAAATTCAGGCCGGGTGTGGTGGCTCACGCCTGTAATCCCACATTTTGGGAAGCCAAGGCGAGAGGACCACCTGAGGCCAGCGGTTTGAGACCAGCCTGGGCAGCTTGGCGAGACCTCATCTCTATAATAAATCAGGAAAAATTAGCCGGGCTCGGTGGCTCAGCCTGTAATCCCCCACCTTTGGGAGGCTGAGGTGAGTGGATTGCCTGAGCCCGCGGGTTCGAGACCCGCCTGGGCAGCGAGACCTCATCTCTACAATAAATCAAAAAATCAGCCGAGCGTGGTAGCGCATGCCTGTAATTCCTGCTACTCGGAAGGCTGAGGCGGAAGGATCGCCAGAGCCCAGCAGGTCGAGGCTGCGGTGGCCGGGAGCGGCCACTGCACTCCAGTCTGGGCAACCAACTGAGACTCCAACTCAAAAAAAAAATAAAATTAAAAAAATAAATTAATTAATTAAATAAAATAAATAAATCAGGAAAAATTAGCCAGGCATGGCAGCTCGTGCCTGTAGTTCCGACTACTTGGAAGTCTGAGGCGGAAGGATGGCTTGAGTCCAGCAAGTTGAGGCTGTTGGTGGCTGTGAGCGTGCCACTGCACTACAACATGGGTGACAGAGTAATTTCAGATAGATGATGACTGTAGTCCCTGGCAATCACTAAAAAAATGACACAAAGATTCACGGCCCAAGAGTCAAATAAAGGGGACAAAACGAGACTCAAAAATGCTCTTTTTTTAAAAAAAGAAAAGAAAGGAACAAAATATAAGTAGCACAAACACAAAACAAGATCTAAACAAACCCAACCACATCAATAATCACAGTAAATAAAAGCAGACTAAAATTCCAGTAAAAGAAACTATCAGACTGGATTTTTTAAAAAACCCAACTACATACGCATACAAAAAGCTCACCTTAAAGATAAAGAGACAGAGCAGTCAAAATAAAAGCATATAAAACATCCAGATGACGTCTGCGGAAAAAAAAAAACCCGCTTGCAAAATAACAGACAAAAAGAGAAAGAGTAGACCAAGCTGACGCTCGTCCCAAAGCTGAGCAGCTCCATCAGCTCAGACCCAGCCAACTCCAGACAGTGAGCGTTTCCCAAGGTGAAAAGGGATGTAAGCTGGGCTCAGTGGCTCAGCCTGTAATCCAGCGCTTTGGGAGGCTGAGGCGAGTGGATTGCCTGAGCCCGCAGGTTCAAGACCCGCCTGGGCAACTTGGCGAGACTTCATCTCTACAATAAATCAAAAATCAGCTAGGCGTGGTAGCACGCCTGTAGTTCCAGCTACTTGGAAGGCTGAGGCGGAAGGATCACCGGAGCCCAGCAGGTCGAGGCTGTGGTGGCCGGGAGCGGCCACTGCACTCCAGTCTGGGTGATGAGTGAGACTCCAACTCAAAAAAAAAAAGAAAAAGAAAAGGGATATGGTGGCTCACCCCTGCGATCCCACCACTTTGGGAGACCACGGTGGGAGGACTGCTTGAGCCCAGGAGTTTGAGACCAGCCTGGGCAACATAGTGAGACCTCGTCTCTGCACAAGAATTTTAAAAATCAGCAGGCATGGTACGATGTACTTGCAGTCTCGGCTGCCCTGGAGGCTAAGGCAAGAAGGATCGCTTGGACCCAGGAGGCGGAGCCATGATCGTGCCACTGCACTCCGGCCTGGACAACAGAGTGACATCCCAACTCAAGAAAAAAAGGGACTCCCTGCTTTCTGGCCCACAAAACCGCGACTCCACGCTCCCCAAGCCCCTGTGCCTTTGGGTCGCGCCTGTGCTGGGCCACAGATCTGAGACTTGTTTTCACCTCCCCATCCACCTCCCTGGGAGGCAGGAATCGGCTGCCCACGTCTGCTTGAGGACATGGGAGCACTGAGGGGCTCAGACCACCTCTGAGGCCACACAGCCCACAGTGGAAAGCGGGGTGCAGATCTTGAATGGTCTGGATCTGAAGCCCATGCCCTCTGCCCACTCAGTCCTCTGGAGTCTAGGTGCTGGTCACCTGCAAAGGCAGCACCATGTGCAGGGCACTGCCCAGTCCCCATGCCAACATCTCAACCACACCCAAGCACAGGGTGCTTTTCTCCTCCCAGGGATCTCCACCCTGTTCAGTCCGGACCCCTGAGGGTTGAAGACACGCCCACCCAGGATGGCAGTGTGAGGGGCAAGGGACGCCTAGACATGGAGCCCAAGCTTCCAGGGCTGGAACCCAGAAGAACTGTGCTCACGTTTGGAGAAACGGCTCCTGGAAAACACAGGCCGACCCACGTGCGCTGCCTGGGAGGCCAGGTCAGGAGTCAGCACACGGGCCCTGAGACCTGGGGTCAGTGACAACAGCAAACACCACTCGAGCGGGTTACAGCCACAGGGGTGCCACAGCCACCTGGCCAGCAGGCAGTTCATGTGGGGAGGGCAGGGCCACCCCACCCCAGGGCAACAGGACCTGAAGGCACACCCTTGGTGTCCAAGCAGGAGATGGGGGTGCAGGCCAGGCCCGTTCTGGGGATGCACGCACCTCCAACAGGCGTGATATGGCATCGGGCTGGGTCCGGGGGCAGCTGTCGTAGCAGGGCCACACCACGCGGCGCCTGCTCTGGGGAGCCCCTCCATCCGGCCGCTCGTCCTCCGGGGGCTCGGGGGGCCCCTGGGCCAACTCCCAGTCATAGGGGGGGCCCTCGGCCAGCGTCTCCTCCGTGTAGAAGTCCCACACCTTCAGGTTGGACACGTTGCTATAGGGCCGCAAGACCTAGGGGAAGCTGGCGTTGAGGACCTGAGCCGGGCAGGAGCCGCCCGCCGCCCGGTGCCAGCTCACCTCCGTGTCCTCGGGCGCGTACACGTAGTTGTAGAACATGGGCGTCCTCTTGCTCAGCCGGTCCACATACTCCCACACGGACCGGCAGGGCAGCTGGCCTCGGCGCTCGCCCTTCTCCTCGTACAGCAGGCCTGCGGGGAGGCCAACTCAGCACCGGGGTTGCAGCGCCGCGCCCCTCGTCCCCGCCCGCCCGCATACCCAGCTCGATGCGCTCGTAGTCCGAGTCCAGCAGGAAGGTCCGGAAGCGGCGGGACACGTGGTGGTAGCCCAGGAACTTGAGGTAGAACTGGCTGAACTCAAACTCCATGGGGAACTGCAAGTGGACCTGCACGCGGGGCGTGGCGGGGCCGGGGGTCAGGGGTCGGCGGGCGCACAGCCCCCAGCCCCGCCCTCGGCCCCGCCCACCTGGTGCACGCAGTCCAGGAACTGCAGGAAGACCGGCGTGAAGCCGCTGCTCTGCCCAGCCAAGGTGTGGGCCCCGCGGTGGCCGAAGCGGTAGCCAAAGGACAGCCACTCCTTCTCCACCAGCAGGCGGAAGCCCTCCAGGGTGCGGTAGAAGGGGTCGGAGAGCAGCTGCACCAGAGACACCACCTGCAGCGCGGGCGCGGCGGTCAGCAGGCGGTCAGCGGGCCCCAGGGCCCCAGCCCGGCCCGGCCCCGCGCTCACCTGGGTGGTGATGTCCCAGCCGTCCTCCAGGCTCACCAGGACAGAGGAGCCCGAGTCCAGGAGCTCCACCACCAGCACCGACAGCTGCAGCAGCCTGTGGATCTGCGGCGACTGCGCTCAGACCGCCGCCTGGCCAGACCCAGGCCCGCACCTCCCCCGCGCCGCCACCCCCAGCCCCAGGAGGACACACACCGACAGCCGTTCGCGGCGAGGTGGCCACGGCTTCTCCCGCCTGCCCACACAGCACGCCCGGGAAGGCCCGGCGGCCTTGCCCCATGCCCTCCAGCCTTCTGCAAGCCAGACCCCCTCCCGACAAGAACGCAGCAGAGGCCCTGAGCCACACCACAGCCTCGGGGGCATCGGCCCAGCAGAGCCCAGCTGGCTGCCCCAGCCCACCTGCAACCGGGCCCTGGCCGCCAGGCCCACTCCCCTAGCCGCCTTGCAGGCATCACAGGCTCAGGCGGGGAGTGGTGATTGCCTCGCCTCGTCAAACGCACAGACCCAGCCCCATCCACTCAGCTCTAGCCCAGCGCGTTCCACCAGCGCCAGGCAGGGGGCAAGGGCAGCGCAGAGACCTGGATCAGCCACTCTGAGTCCTCCAGCGAGCGCAGAAAGGAGGCCAGGCCGGGCTCGGCAGTGGGGCAGCCTGGGATACACGCCTTCAGCAGTTTCTTGAAACTAGCCTTCACCTGCCGTGCCTCAAACACCTCGATGGGCACCAGCTCCCACTGCTGCAGGGGATCTGGCCGCACACCCTACAGGGAGGTCAGCCACAGGCTGTGAGTATGCCCAGGTCCCCCCCAACCGGCCCCCACCCCACCCCAGTCACCTTGAGCTGGGCTTTGTCTCCAATGATATAGAGGGCTGCACGCTGGGGGCGAAGAAAGCTGGGGTCCGGGGGGGCCCCGTTGGCCTGGGGAGGGCCCAGCACCTCTCTGCCAGCTAGCCGGGAGCCCACATCGGCACCAAGCCCACCGCTGCGCCCACTGGCCCGGACACTGACCCATTTTCCTGCAGAGGGGAGACCAGGTGAATAACCACGTGCGGTCAGGGCATCACATACCTAGAGCTGGCTGGGCCTGACCTCCAGGGACAGAGCTGAGCTCCCAGGGCGGGGGACATTAGCTGGCAGGACCCCAACAGGGCTGTTCCAGAGGAAAGCTGGAATGCACAGATGCTGAGACACAGGTAGCAGCTAGGGTTAGTGTCGAGAGCAGGGCTCAGTGCCAGGCAGGTAAGTACTGGGGCTGAGGGAGGGCTGTTAGTGTCAGGTGTGGAGGAAGACATTAGTGCCCGCGATGACTGCACACCGAGGCTGTCAGCGCCAGGAGGGGGAGCTGACTTGTGCAGGCTCAGTACGGTACCTCCGTGCGCGGTCCGTCTAGAGGCCGAGGCCGCCATGGGGTTGGACAGCGTGGTGACCCTGGCTCTGGGGCTGGGCACTGGGGGCACAGCAGAGAGAAGGCTCAGGCCTGGCCCCAGGCTTGTCCAGCTTAGGGGTGCCCATAAGCCATAAGTTCCCAGCAGGCCTCCCAAGATCCCTGGAGACAGCAAAGGTCAGCACCAAAGCCCTGGTCTCAGAAACGGGTAGAGCCGGCATTCTGGTGCAGGCAAAGGGCCTGTCTACCAGGATGGGTCAGGGGCTGAGGGGTCCACATGGTGGGAGGGTCAGGCAAGTGCCCCGGGTTCTGCTCCCAACGCCTCCCCACTCCTCACTCAAACCAACTTAGCAGCTTTGTCTGAGTCCTGCCTCCACACCCAGACCCCGAGTCCCTCACTCAAGGCCCAGAACTGCTGTCCACACTTGGCTTTGGAGTGGCCTCTGCCCAGGACACACGACAGGAGGGGCCTGAGGAGTGCAGCCTGAAGAAGGGGGCCCAGAGGCTTCTGGAAGGGGGAGAGGGCGGCTCCGTACCCAGAAACGCCCAGTCCAAGAGGAAGGAAAGCACTTCAGTCCAGAAGGCCTGTACCAGACTGACACACAGGCTGGCACGATGTACCTGCAGGCCCAGCCTGAGGCACAGGAGGCACACGAGAAAATGGCGCCCAGGGCCTGAGGGGTGCCTGGGGCCACACGGTGGGTCTCTGAGCACCTTGCCTGGCCTGGGCTCACCTGCACTAGGGGGCACGGGAAACAGCCCCCATCCACCCAGCGGTCACCGTGGGCCAAGCACAGTGCCAGCTTGCCATGCCTGACATCCTAGGACAGCCACCGGTGCAGGCACCCAGCACAGTGAGGAAGCGGCACCAGTCTGCTTAGGATAGTGGCCAGGGCCCAGCCCGGAGCCCGAGCCTAGGCTGAGGGAGGCCAAGTCCCTGTTCCCTGTGCATTGCCGGGTGCTAACAGGGATGCTGGGAGGCAGCAGATGCTGGCTTGGAGATGGTCAGAGATGCCCGAGAGACACAAAGGCACAGGCGCTCGCTGGGACAGATCCTGGGGGAGAAGATGCTGCCTACGGCACTGCTCAGGATTTCTGGCAGCATGGGAAGGCAGGAAGCCAGGGTAATTGTAAGACACAATCATGATATTTGGAAACCAAAAACCACTCTTGAACTACAGAGAGCAGGTATCCCTAACAGAGCGAGTGTGGTCCCAGTCTGGCTTCCCCATGGGACAGCATCCCCGTAAGTGACCGTGAGGGCAGACTCGCCACCTCGTTCCCAGTCCCTGTGCCACCAGTGCCCAGCACAGGTAATGAGGCATACAGATCACCTGAAGAACACTGCTGAGCGTGAGAGGAGACCTACAGATTCCACAGGGTAGGAAGCTGGTGTGCTCAGAGCAGAGGAAGCGTGTGCAGGGGCGGGGAGAGAGGCAAAGCAGACAGCCACGGTGCAGAGTGGAGGCCTGCACAGTCAGTGACGAGAGCCAGAATGGCCTGGTATGCAGGATGGCTCTGCCGGTGAGGGAATGCTCCAGTTCCCCCACTGTGTCCCCAGAAGCCGGGCCCCACGAGCTCAAGGCTAGGGGCTGGGGGGCCAGGAGTGCCGCCTGACATGGCATCTGCCATCAACTCCAGGTGTATGTGCATGGCACAGGCCCACACAACCCTGGAGGGCATGTCCCTGCACCTGCATGGTATGGAAGGCTCAGGCTCTAGTGCAGGGGCCACCCGAATCCCAGGCCCCAGTGCTGGAATGAGACATCCAAACACGGAACTCAAGAGGCTCTAGGCACAGAGGACCCAAGTGTCCAGCACACAAACCAGGGCTCGTGCGCTAAGTGGCCGGAGCTGTAAGTCCAAAGAGCAACCCTCAAGGAGCCCCAGCACCTACCAATTGGCCCAGAAGGATTAGTCAGACAGGAACAGAACATCAATAAAAAACCATGGAAGAGACGGGAACAGATGGGTTAGGGGTAGATGCAGTTAGATGAGGTCAGAAGGAGGAAGAGAGGTCAGATGGGAGACCAGGTGAGATGGCAGAGTCTGGGTGAGATGGCAGAGATGGAGTCAGACAGCAGAGACAGGGTCTGACGGCAGGGTCAGGGTCAGACCACAGGGTTGGGATCAGGGTCAGACGGCAGAGTCAGAGTCAGACGATAGAGATGGGGTCAGATGGTAGAGACGGGGTCAGATGTGGGAGATGGAGGAAACCAGAGATGCAGCTACCTTGCGGGTAGACTGGGGAGCTCCCTGTTCTGACGCACCCTTCCCTCTCTGGCCTTTGGGCTCTGCTGGGTTTTGCTTCCTGCCTGAAAGCTTCTCCCAGTACCTAACACCCATGACTTGCTTCCCCAGCCACCACTGGACTCAGGCGCCCACCCTGCATGCAAGGTGTGGGTCGAAAGTAGGAAGCCCAGCACCGTGTGTGCTCTCGGCATCATCGAGCCTGGGCCCAACCCATGAAGACACAGCCCCACCTGGTCCCAGTGCCCAGGACAGTGAGGGTGGGGCTCTGCTGATGGTGCCAGGTTCATGCTCCACCTTCCCTGGCCTGGTGCTGCCTCTGCAAATGAGACAAGTGGCCCGTCTTTGCAGGGACAGAAGGCATTTCCCATGATGACAATGATGCAGAGTGGGAAGACAAATGTGGGCACCTCAGGCAAGGCCAGGCAGGGGTAGTAGCCAGCCTGGATCCACCTGTGTGTGTGCAGGGAGCCCCTGACGTGTGGGTGATGGTGGGGACAGGGATAGCGAGACCAGCTCAGACAAGGCCCAAGGAGCCAGGACAGAAGAGGTCAGAGGCCAAGCGGGGGGCAGAGCTGGGCCAGAGACTCCAAAGACAGTCTGGATAGGAGTGGGGACAGCAACACTGGGATGAGGAACAGGGCAGAGGAGTGTCTGGAGACACTTCAAGTGCTGCAGGAAATGATCAGAAGACGCAGAGGTGGAAGGCAGGGTGGTCAGGGCAGACGGGACCACGGAACACCTACCTGGCTGGGCAGGGTTCCCGCCTCACCCCATGGCACCCAGAGGGGCCCTCCCTGTCCCATGCTCTAACATCCCGAACCAAAGCCACTTGTGCCCCGAGGGCCCTCCCACCATAAATGCCACCACAGCCCCCAGAAGTGCTCCCTGCCCCACATCCCACTCTCAGCACCCTCACCGTGACTGCCCATGTGGGCCGAGGAGAAGCCGCTGAGAGTGTTGCGTCCTGACGCATCGGCATAGCGGGGCATGGCGCTGACGACGGCCTGCAGGTACTTCTCCTGCTCCAGGCTGCTTGAGTCCGCCTGGGACTGGCCTGGGGAGGATGCAGAGCTGGGGCAGGATGGGACGCTGGGGGGGAGTAGACCCAGGGCAAGGCTCAGGCGCATACCTGGAGAAGGCGCATTCTGGGCCTTGAAGAGGCCAACAACGCCCTTGCCATGCAGGCCTCCAGAGCGCAGCAGCACAGCCTTGGAACGCCCGCTGCGCCAGCAGACCACAGGGAAGCGGTTCTGGCGGTAACAGCGGGACACGCGCTGAAGGGCATTGTCCTGGACGCTCTGGGGCACAATCAGCAGCCCCGGGTAGCTGTGAGGAGGCAGAGCAGAGGGCAGCTGGGAGGCCCCGCCCAGCAGCCGACAGGTACAGGCAACGGGTGCCAGCCAAGCTCCCAGCACCCTCAGGCCCAGGGCACCTCCCACTCAGTCGCCAGCCGGGCCCACTGAGCCTCTGCTGCTCCCCTCCACACTCCTCATCCAGCCAGGAGCCATGGCTGAGGCCCCCAGGAGGCGGGGATGGCGCCCCAGTGCCTGCCACCTGCCACCCCGAGCCAGTCCAGGCGTGTCCCCCCAGGTGCATCCAGCCGCCTCACCTGCGGCAGATGGCATACATGCGGTTCACTGGGGAGACGCGGAACGGCTCCGACTTGGCCCGGCTCAGGCTGCTGCTCAGGGTGCCCAGGCCCAGGCGCTGGTAGTCACGGCAGCACGCCCGCTCCACCAGGCTGCTCATGGTCATGCGGTCTGAGGGCTTCAGGGCTGCAGCCGGGGTCAGCGTGCTGGGCTCCAGCTCTTCTGACACTGTACGGGCCAGGCCACAGGCCGTCACCCAGACACTGCCAGCCTGCCCAGCCCCCCACGGGAGCACCGCGGTCCAGAGACCACTCGGTGGCTTCACCCCACCCCACCCCCACCTGAGATCTCGTCCTCCTGGTCCTCCGGGGGCAACTGGCCCCGGTGATCCCAGTTGGGCGGGCTGTACTTCTTCCGAGTGACATGCTGCCGCACGATGGTCTTCTTGGCATTCTTCACCAGGTTCCGGGACAGGGTTCTGGGGCACACAGAGTCAGCAGAGGTAACAGGACAGGTGGGCGCAGGGGTCTGGGAGGGCTGGGGCAGGCACACGGCTGGGATCAGATGCATACTTGAGAGAAGGAGCCTTGTCCTTGGTGGCCCGGGGCGGCCGGCCAGGTGTATGGGCAGAGCCCAGGGTAAAAGCGAAGGTGCCCCTGACATCCAGAGGGTACCGTAGCTTGTGTAGCTGCTTGCGGAAGAGCTCCGCACTGTCGGACCCCACTTCCTCATCGAAGGCCATTTTCAGCAACTGCGTCAGAAGGAGGAGCAGCTCACGGGCCCGGCCCCACCCCCTCCAGGCCGCTGCGGGATGCCCAGGCGCCCTTCCCATCACAGCCACGCTGCAGAGGCAGGCAAGCCACTTGCCAGGCCCTGTGCCCACAGCACTCAGAGTCAAGTACCATCTAAGCAGCACATCAGCTACTGGAGGGCAAAAGCAGGCTGGCAAGGCACACCACAACCCTGATGCGAGGGTCGGTGCCCCAAGGAAATGACAAGGACCCAGAGGCCTGCAAGTCAGACCACCTGAGAGCCAGGGTGAGGGCCTCAAACCAACAGCCAGGCTCAGTCACAGGGCCATGGCGCAAACCGGCTCAGGAAAGAGCCCGCCCAGCCGCCACCCTGGAGGAGGGCCCGCTGCATGCCGGCCCACCTGGAACGTGCAGGAGCGCAGCTGCAGCCCATCCTGCAGGGACTGGTCCACAGGGGTCTGGACGCTGATGCGCTTCTCCTTGGTCAGCGCCGCCACCGGGAAGGAACGGACCACCACCTGTTCCCCCACTTGCACCGGGCCGGGCACAGAGTCAGAGGGATGGCAGGGAAGCCGTCCCAGAACCTCAGAGTACCACAGGTAAGGGTCCTCGTGGGTGGGGGAGGAGTAGACAGGGACTCGCTTCCCATGGGGACCCTGCACCCTTGAGAAAAGGGGAGGAAGAGGCAGGGCAAGCCCCATCCACCCAGAGGCCTGGAGGGGAAGGGAGCATGGGCAGAAAGGTCTGGAGGCTCACCCAGGGGGTCGGTGGGCATGCCCGTGAAGATGACCCGGTATGTAGTGAGGAAGACAGCGCCTTCAGCCGGGAGCAATGCGGGGCCCCCCACGGAGCCCCCGGAGCCCTCCTCACGCCCGTCCGGCAGCAGATAGACACGCAGGCCATCCAGCACACACTCCTCACCAGGCAGCAGGCGCGGCCGCAGCAGTTTGGGCTGCCCAGGGATGGGAGCAGTGCCTCAGTACACATCCGGGCCCCCGGCGCCCGCAGCCCACCCGGCCCCACTCACCTTCTGGATGGGGGGCAGCCTCTTGCTCTCTCGGTGCACAGCCTCCAGGGTCTCAATGTGCATCTGGACGATGTCTGGGGGAGAGCAATTCTCACGCTCTGGGCCCCTTACCCTGCCTGTCTGAGGGGAGTGCTTCCACACCCAGGCCCCCCATACCTGGCACCATGACATGCAGCCCCTTGAGGTGGTCGCTGGTGACCCCACTCTCGGTGCAGACCTTATCCACAAAGCGGTTGATGAAGCGGACCACGGCCCCAGCCACGTCGCAGGTCTCTGCATCCTCGAAGCCGCTCTCCGTGTCATAGCTCTCAGCCACACTGCCCGCCATGCTGGGCCAGGGAGGGGTGGTGGGCACAAGCCCCCGCCCACCTGCCTGCCCACTCCCGCCCTGGAACCCACCCACCGGGGCCACCCTCCCACCCTCCCTACAGCCCAGGCCCTGCCCCTGCGTGGGCCCCGCCCCACCTGCTGGTGACCAGGCTATTGCTGGCGCTCTCCAGGTCCCCCAGACCCGCACGCTCCCGCAGCAGACGGCTCTTGCTGCTGTCCAGGGGCAACAGGAGGTAGCTCATGCGGTTGGCATAGTGGATGGCCTGGCTGAACACCGTACTCTCCTCCTTCTGCACCAGCTCCTGCTGCTTCTCCCGGGTCAGGGTCGGCCACAGGCGCCGCTGCTCGGAAGCCACGTCCAGGGCAGAGCGCTCGTCCTCCTGGGAAGGCACCTCCCCGGCTTCCTGCCCCAGCACCACGTGTGAGCCGGGGCCAGGCTGCCCCAACTGCCCCAGGACCAGGGAGTCCTGCCCACCTGGCTGGGGTCCCGGTCCTCAGCAGGTTCCAGGTAGAGGGCCCGGATGTGGGTCTGCACGTCCCCGTAGAACATGGCCTCCCAGAATTGTGGGGTGCTCCACACCACGTGCTCTTGCACACAGCTGTATGCAAACTGCGTCACCCCCGGGCTCAGCTTCTGCAGCAGCCAAGGCAGATGGGAGGGTCAGCCGTGTGCAGCCATGATGGGAGGGGCGGAGGCGGCTGTGGCCACACCAGCACTCACCCTGCAGAAGGCTGTGACCAGGGGCAACAAAGCAGCTGCAATGCCATGCTCGTCCAGGGAGGTGCAGTCCTGTGTGCGGAGGCGAGCCCGTCAGGACCCCTGTCCCGCCTGCCAGGCCCCTGCCATGCCCGTGGCCCCCGCAACCAGCACCTGGAACCAGTGGCTCCAGTTCGCCAGGGTCAGGAGACTCCAGACCCCTGCACCTGCCTTCTACAAGGGCTCACCGCTCCATGGTTCCCTGTAGAGCAGGGGCCCACCCCTGGCATAGAGACTCCCCACACCCCACGTGGCTGGTCCCACTCCCCACACCCTGGACGTGGCTTCGCTCTCACCCGAAGACCAGGTCTCCCTGCCCGTCCACCCCATGTACTGTGTCACTGGTGAGCCGGAAGACCCGGCCTCACCTGCAGGCAGCAGTTCATCATACGGACCACAAAGTCGAACTGCTGGTGGTCAAGGACTGCACGGTTCTGCTGCACATGCAGGTGCAGCTCTTGGGCGAGGCAGCGGCGAGCAGCTCGCCCCTTCAGGGCCCTCAGCACAGCTGGGAGAAGCTGGGGGAGGGGCAAGAGAAACACAGACTGGGGGCACGGAGGGAGGCACAGGGAAGACCCCACAAGGGGCTGAGGAGGGGAGGAGGCCCAACCCTGCCTGGGAGACCCAAGCGCCATTCAGGTCAGATGTTCCCAGACTCTGGGGCTTTGCTGACCGATAAGACTAAAACCTCCAGCGGATCCCGCAACTCCACAAGGACAGCTCATGAAAACAGACTCGAGAATGTGAACATCGAGATGCGCTCTAGGGTGAGGCGCCCTGGCCCTGGGCTCCAGTGCTCAGAAGTCAGAGTCCTGGAGCCACTCAGCCTTCCAGGGGCTCAAGTCCAGGAGGCACGATGAGGCTGCGAGTGCAGATGACTCACCTGGCAGGCCCGGGCCACAGAGGGCTCAGATCCCAGGGAGTCCTTTGGGGACACCATGCAGCAAAAGTGAGGTAGACTCATTTGGCTGTCATGAAAGACCCCAAAGGTGCTCAGGGAACACCTCAGCAGCTTGAAAGTGGGCTCTGTCTTCTGTAAGTTACAAAAACAGAGCACAGGCGGGCCTACCCTTTTCTGGGGGAAGGATGCAGAGGAAACCTAACGGTGGAAGTCATAAGGGTCTTCTGATTCCTGAACACTGAAGTGAATCCCCTTTATTGAGACCCCGAAGGCCTGTCCCACCAACCACTGAGATCAGGGTGAGGAGGCCCGGTGCTTACCCACCCTCTGGCCAGCCCAGCCACCTGCAGCTGTTTCACAGGCACCTGAGGCCCCGAGGACAGGCTCAGCCCCCGCAGGACTCAGGCCAGCCCTGAGCACCCTCTGAAAATGGCGTACCCCAGGCAGGAGGCCCCACTTGGTGCGACGTACCTTCTTGGCCTCAAGCATCTTCCCCTCAAACACATAAGAGATGCAGTTGCGCACAACCTCCAGCCGGCGGGCGCTGTTGACATGCAGCCCGCTGGACCGCTCCAGGATGGCAGCTGGGGAACAGGACGAGCTCAGTCTGACCCAGACCCACCCCACCCCGGGCCACATTCAGGGCCAGCCCTCCCTCATTACGCACTCATGGGGGGCCCTGAGGGCACCGTGGTCCTCCTCTCAGCCTTCACGGCTGGTGGTGCGCCCTGCATCTTGGCCGCAGCCTGGTCCACGATCCACTGCACAGTGCCCTCATCCAGCCGAGGGAAGGGCCGGGGCACCCGTCTCAGGTGACTGGCCTCGCCGGGCCTCTGCACTTTGTGCATCGCCACAGCTGGGTATGGGTTCTCCTGGGGAAGATGGGCAGGCATGGGGCGCAGGGCCATGGGTCAGGACAGCGCAGCACCCTCCCCTCTGCCGCCCGCATACATTCTTGTAGAGCTGCTCTGCCAGTTCCTGGACATGACGCAGGACACGCTGGGGGTGGTTCTCATCTGCCCGCATCCGTGCCACCTCGTGGGCCACCAGCTGAAGGGCAGGCAGGAGGGGAGGAAGAGCTAGGCACGGTCGGGCAGACCGTGGGGTGGGGCCAGGTGGGTGAGGCGGGGACGCACCTCATCAAACAGGTCTGTGGGGCGGTAGGGGACACCACGCTCTGACACAAAGCCAGCAAAGGCCATGCCCTCCAGCACTTTCATCAGGAAGTCATCCTCCACCAGCCCACGCTGGCCCAGGAAGGCTGCCTGGGGATACAAGGAAGTCGGCCCTCGGGTCACGGCAACCGCCGCCCCCCGCCGCCCAGCACCCACCTTGTGGAAGCGGATGACGGGCTCCGGGTGGATGCGCACGATATGCAGGCACCAGCGGTAGCCCTGCAGGAGCTGGGCAAAGAGCCGCAGGAAGACGGCACGCAGCTCCTTGTCCTGGTGCACGGGGAGCCCAGTTAGAGCCCAGCCCTTGGCCCCACCTAGGCCCCCGGGGGCTGTTCTCCATCCCACCCCACTCGCCTCCTCCCGCCCCTCCCACCCTGCACACTTGGCCAGCCGGCTCCTCTCGCAGCTGGACAAGTCACTCCCGCTCAGACCCTTGGAGGCTCCCTGAGACTGCATGCAAGTCTGGCCCCTCCACAGTCCCCTGCGGCCTCTCTGCCCCCGGTGCCTTCCTGCCTGCACTCCAAGAGCCTGGCCGGGGCTGGTCTAAGGGTGGGGCTCACAGGCAGCAGACCCAAGACAGGGGCTGGGGGCCCCGGGCGGAGTAGCAGCAACCCCCACCTGCATCTTCAGGGAGGGGCTGGACGTCACAGGCGGAGGGAAGGCAAGATCAGCCAACTCCAGCTCTGGATCCAGGACCTGTGAGGCAGAGGGGAGCGGGCAGCGACAGGCTCCTCTGGCCTCGGCTCTGTGCTCTGTGCTGCCAGGCGGCCCCGCCCACGGCCCTCCCTCACCATGCTCAGAATGCTGTGCGTCTGGCTCTGCAGCGGCTCCGGCAGGGGTGGGATGTGCACACACTCAGGGACAGTCACCGTCCCACCATCCAGATCAGCAATAATCACGTCCAGCTGCAGACCAAGGGAGCCATCAGTCAGGGACCCACAGGCTGGGCAGCCAGGCGGACTCCAACCACAGGCTTACCAGCTCTTGGGTCTCTGCCTGGAAGGCCGCGTTGACCCCGATGATGAAAGGCGTGGGTGTGCTGAGGACTTCCAGCAGCTGGGCCGGCAGGATGGGCACATAGGTGAAGCTACAGGAGGCCCCAAGGATGCCGTCAGCCCAGAGAGGGACCAGGTAAAGGGTCGGGCAGAAAGAGGGGTGGGGTGGGGCGGGTGGGGGCACCTGTATCTGAGTGGGAACAGCAGTGCCAGGAGGCCCCTGCAGGCATCTGCAAGCCGCTGGTAGCTCCGGGACAGGAAGAGGACCTTGTGCTCCGTGAGGGCGGCACAGAACAAGGACAGCACGTTGGTAATGCCTAAAGCAGGGGGAGGTTGGAGAGAGCCCTGTGCCCCTCCAGCACAGAGTGGAGACCCACACCTCTGCCCGTTGGCCCCACAAAGCCTTACCCAGCTGGCGGAAGAGCAGGGCCACACTGCAGCGGCTGACGGGCAGTGAGTCGGCCAGCGGGGTCTGGATGACCTGCCGGTCACCAGCCCCCAAAGAGATGGTTCTCTGTGGAAAGAGAAGGATCAGGACTCAGCAGTCTGAGCAGACCCAAGTCAGCCCAGAGCTCTGTGTCCCCGGGCAGCCCCAAGTGGACCACCAGGCCCGAGGTGGGACTGACTGGGATGGTGGCGTGGCATGAGGGAAGGCCACATCCTGCCTCTTTGGCCTGAGCCGTGCTGCAGAGAAAACTCAGGGTGGCTGCCTCTGACCTGGGGTGGGGACGGGGCCCAGGTAGGCAGAAGAAACAAAGATTCATACCGCTCCTTCCTCAACAGAGTCCAGCTGCACAGGACAGACGGGCAGAGAGACACAGTTAGACACCCCAGCAGGCGTGGGCACAGAGCAGGGAGCAGACAGACAGGCTGACGCCGACACCAGAGAGACAGGCACACACCAGTGGAGTGAGAGGACAGAGGAGGGGCTGCAGGCCCCAAAGTGTAGATCCAAGGGCCAGATGAGCAGGCAGGGTCCAACAGACAAGGGTGGCAGCATGGACACAGGGGATGGGGATGGGGGGGCCCCAAAGCCTCTGGCCATGTTCGGCCCTGGCCGGACGCCGGGAGCCTACCAGGGCCCAACCCCATGACCGCAGCAGGAGGCCTGTGCCATCAGCTGCTCCCAGACCCACCTGTGAGCCACCAGCCAGCGGCACAGTGCATGTCAGCAAGTTCCCAATCACATTCTCCAGGCACACATTGAGTCCCTCCACGTGGATGGCGTAGATGAGACCAAGGCTGTTCTGCAATGATAAGTAGAGCAGACGATGACAGACAGCTGGCAGAGCACCTGTGGCCGGCCCATGGAGCAACGGCCCGCCGTACCCTGAACACCTCCGTGTGGTCCAGTCGCGACACCAGCACCAGTGTCTTTGGAGCAAACAGCTGGGCAGATGGGGCAAGCGCTGCAGGTGACAAGCATGCCCGGCCTCCCTCATCTGCCGCCTCTTCGCTCTCTGCGGCTTCCTCGGTGCAAGCTCCCTCCTGCAGACAGAAGGCCATCTGGGCTCTCGCGAGGCTCGTCCCCAGAGCCTGGCGGGGGCAAGGCAGCTCAGAAAGGCCTGGCCCCCAGAACTCCAGCCCCCACAGTGTGGAAGACATCACCAGAGAGGAGGCAGGCACAGCGCCACAGCCCGAGTGTCCAGCCTCTTGCAGGCCACACCCAGAGACCCTGGCTGACCTGAGCGGGCTCCGCTGGCTCCCAGAAGGTCAAGCAGGCGCAGTAGTGCCGCTCAGAGTTGATATCAGTGAGGACAGCAACAAAGAAGGTTGGCGGATTCCTCTCGGGACACAGCTGCCACCCGCTGGGCTGACAGAACTGCAAGGAGGGCTTGCAGTCAGCTCCTCTGGCCCCCTGCCCCATCGGCACCATGGGATGGAGGCTCCAGGCACACAGGAGCAGCTAGCTCACCCTGTGACCTGGGGACACCTCGCCTTGCCAGCCAGAACAACCGCCTCTGGCCTCACCATCTGGGGTGGGACCAGGTGGGCACACGGTCTCCACCACCACAGGCAAGCAGCAACATGACACACCGACATGCGCGCCGCTCCACCTGCCAGCCAGGCTAGCCGCCCCCAACCTCTGGGGCGGCTCTGACATCTCCAGGTTCCCTACCCGACAGGGGCCTCCGGTCTGGGGATGCATGTGAACTGCCCTGCCTCCCCCACCTGCCGCTGTCTCACGCCAACACTCACCAGCTCAATGCCCTGGGGGAACGGGTTGTCCTCCCAGTCCTTCTCGGGAAAGCGCTGCAGAATCTGGCCCTGGCCTTCCCCACTCCCTGAGAACAAGAGAGGTAGTCAGAGCACCCTGGCCCTCGCCACCCATAGGAGGCATGAGGATCCCCCATGGCCCTCCCAGCAGGTCTTTGCCTGGCACAACCACAGCCTCAACTCCCTAAAAACAGTTGTGTGTGGAGAGGCCACTAGGCAGCCACGGAGCCCAGAGCGCAGAGAAACCCCAGACCCCTAGAAGCCTCCACCACTCCCACTACCACTCCCACGCCCCACCCCAGCCCAGCACGGAGCCCTCCGGCATGGGGCAACAGGTCTGGACTGTTCTACAGTCCACGCGGCATCCACCCCACAGCCATCCCCACTTAGGACCTCAGCCCCATTGCTCTTCGAGCTAGACAGTAAGCACTGTACCAGCAGCAGGCACAGCTGTGGCAAAGACACACTGGGGCACCCCAGAGTACTCTGGGCCCAGGCTGGGGGTGCAGAGGACTCACATCTGTTGTCTGTGTGGGGTTCAAGAGAACAAAACCTCACCCCCCCCCACCAGCCACGGGAGACCACCCAGGCCCGCAAGCCCAAACCACTCCCTCTCCCCAGCGCCTCAGAGACAAACAGGCCCCAACCCAAGTCCCAGGAGACGGCAAGTGCCTGTGAAAAGACCACTGCCACAGCCAGCAGGGCCCAGTGGACAACCGCTGGACAGGAAGGACAGACACCTGGTCTCAAGATACCCGCCAAGGGATGCCCCGATGACCTCCAAAGCACTGGGGTCTGGTAGCTCTCAGAGCGTGGGCAGGTGGTGGCACCCAGGACAGATGATGGGTGCTGAGCACAACCCAGGTCTCCTGAGCACTCTGAGGCCAAGCTGGGGCTGCAGATCCATGTCTTCCCTGAGACAGTCCTCTCCTCGGAGCTCCAGGACCTCCAAAGCACCCCTGCCCTGCTGCTGGAGGACGAAGCCCCGGACAGTTTCCAGGCCCTGCTCACATCAGTGGGTGAAGGCCCCTGCCTGTGGCTCACCCCTTCAGAGCCACACTGAGACACTCGGAAGCAGCTCCCGCCGGGACAGCTCCACAGGCCTTCCAGAGCCCGCAGAGGTCGGAGCTACTGCAACAGGAAAGCCAGAAGCCTCCCTGCCTGTACCGCCATACGGTCGCAGGTCCCAGGGCATGTGTTCCTGGTCTTGACACTGCTGTCTACCCGGAGAAGCAGTCAGAAAGATAAGTGAGGGGAAGACTAGCCACAGCTCTCTGGACCCCACCCAGAGCCCCAGAAAGCCACAGCTGGGCTCGGAGGATCTGTCCAGATGCAGGCCCTGGTTCGCCAACCTGGGCCCAACAGCACCCCTCCTCAGTTCCCCTGAAGGCAGGGCAGCAGGGCCACAGCCTCAGAAGACCACCACCCCCAGGACCCTGGAGGCAGAGCCCAGAGCGCAGTACTGGTGGCAGGGTGCTGCTAAGCGGAGGTGGCGGGCTGACTCTGACTCACAAACCTCAGCTTCCTGCTTACCCCACCACCCGGACACCCCAGTGAGGACCGGCAGGAGTTGGCGGGGCCCAGGTGTCTGTGGGTGCCACACCTACCTCCACACACGCAGTCCATGAGCGGCGGCTCCTCCCCCCCGCCTACTTCCCCAGGGCCTCCGGTGCTAGGCCCCAAACCACCAACTGAGTCCAGGCCTGGCTGGCACCCAGGGCTCACCCAGTCCTTGCCACGAGGCAGCAGGCAGAGGAAGGAAGGAGTTTGCACACAGGGCCAGCAGCCTCTGCTCTGCAGCTTTCCCCCAGGGATGAGCACAGAGTGGCCAGCCACCGGGCCACCACCAGCCTCCCCACCCCATCCACCCTTTGAATCACCGACTCCACGCGCCACCCAGCCTCAGTCCCCTGCCGGGCTCCACCCTCCAAGCCCGAGCTCTGAGCTCCATTCAGCTGTCCCAACTGCTCACGGAGGCAGAGGGCGGGACAGCTGGGCAGACTTCTCTCTATGAGCGCCTTCTCCGAGCCAGGAGGGTCCCAGGTGTGCCCTTCAGGTCTCAGCCCAGAGTACCCTCCCCTGGGAAGCTCTGCTCCTGGCCAGGCCTGCAAAAACCCCCAGGGTCTCGCTGCTACACTCCATGGCAGATGGAGCACCTGCCAGCCAGCTGGGCAGACTGCAGCCGAAATGAGGGCTGCGGAACACACAGAGTTGGCTACACAACCATCCTCCCCCCACCCACTCCACTCACACCCCACAAGCAAACAGCTTTCTCAGTCGGAAACACAGAGCCATTTCTGGAGCCCCAGGGCATGACAGGGCGCAGCTGGCCCACCGGAGGGCCCACCACAGAGGGCCCCTGCACCCTAAGCTGTGAGTAGCTCTGCTCCCCACCTCTGAGACCCCAGCCTGCACCTCAGCTCGGGGCTCTCAGGGCCAGCTGCAGCCTGGCCACCGACCTGCATGGTGGAGGCTGGGGATTCCATCCAGCTCCCAGGTCACTCCATCCTCTCAAGTCCCATGGCCCAGGGTGACCCACAGCAGCTGAGCTCCCTGGCCACCAGGACTGCCCCTACCTCAGAGCAGATGGGAAGGGGTGCCCTCCCCTCCCTGCCCTTCCCCGCCCCATGGGAAGAGGACTAATCCGAGCAGCACAGCTGTTGGGAGGCCCCAGGAGGAGGGGCACCCAAGTCCTCCATCCCCTCCACTCTTGAACCTGGGGCTGAGGGGAGGCCCACACAGAGAAAACATGGCTCCTTCCTCAACACCCCCGAGGAGCACCCCTCCTGCAGCCTCATCCCTGCAGCCAGGCAAACAGACCCGCATGCTGTCATCTGCTGGCAGCGCCCCGTCACCCGTGCCAGGCTCTGACACCAGGAGGGCTGGCCCAGGCCAGTGCTCACCATGGAGAGCAAAGAAGGCCACAGCCTCACTGCTCCTCCCTGCACACACAGGCTGCACCGGCCAGCTCTGCTGCCTGGGAGGGCCCAGCCATAGGAAGAGGGAGAGTGGAAGGACGGACGGCCCCTTCCTGCTGCACCACCCACCCGCATGCGGGGCTCTCCCAGGCCAGCCACAGGGCAAGCACGTGCAGCGTGGCCTGCAGCTTCCTTGTCATCCTCCCCAGCCTCCCCGCCCTAGGCAGTCCGGAGAGGCTCTGACCCAGGGCCTGCGCCTCTTCAGACTCCCAGAGTGAGGGTGGGAGGCAGCTGAGGCCATCGCAACAGCCCCAACCGCTGTGCAGGAAGGGCAGGGACATGGGTGGGGACACTAGACAGGCTCAAGAATGTGGCCAGCTCCTCACGGCCAGGACTGAGAGGGGCCAGGCCATGGGGTGAAAGGTCTTTCACTGAGATGCCAGGGGTCATCCCCTCCTCCCCAGCAGACACACACCCACCTGCTGAAGCAGGAGGCCGCTGGCCAGGTCAAGGCCAGGTCAAGGGTGTCTCCTGCGTCCTAAGACAACTCAATACTGACCACACTGCGCTAAACCAGCTCCCGCTGTCAGAGCCATCCTAGGCCAAGAGCGGGACAGAGGCGCTCTGTCCAGTCCTCACACCGGCCCCAGAGCCAGCCCCAGAGCGCCGAAGGCACTTCCCCACTCACCTTGTGAGGGGCCCTCAGATGCACCTTCTGAGATGGGCCAGGCCTCTCCCTGCCTCCCCAGAGGGTGCAGCTGGTAACCACTAGCAACTGGGATGTGGCCTCAGGCAAGACTCCAGACACAGGCTCAGCACCCAGGCCCTGCCCCCAGCAGCTCTGGCAGGATGTCCAGATCCAGGTCAGATGAGGCAGCCACCACTCCCACCCCTCGGCCCCTCAGAAGTG
The DNA here is from genome assembly GCA_027257055.1 of Cephalopachus bancanus. NCBI lineage: Eukaryota > Metazoa > Chordata > Mammalia > Primates > Tarsiidae > Cephalopachus > Cephalopachus bancanus. Next base: position 49,654 of record JAPVLO010001152.1, on the reverse strand, counting down.
CCCAGGGGGCACACCTGCTGCTCGGTCACTGCCAGGACCTTGTCTTCCCTGGGGCCTCCTGAACGCCACAGTTTCATGTATGCTGATCATACCCCCTCGGCAGCCTGGCAGGTGCGACTCACTCCAGCTTCTGATAAGGAAACTGAGGCACAGAGAGCCAAATAGCCTGAAGTCACAGAGCTACCAAAGTTAGGACTGGCCCCCACACTGTTAGCCTACTCCTGCCCTCACGGCTCTGCCCTCAGCCCACGGCCAGGTTCCCCATCTGTGGGCCTGTTCCTCCTAAGGATGCGACTCCACCCCAGAAGGCAGTAGCCGGGGGCTCTAGGGCCTCCCATCCCCACTGCAGCAGACAGCCTGGGATCACTCCTTCCTGACACTTGAGGCGAGGGGGCACCCCGGGCCCAGTCTCTTTCTCCGTCCTGCTCAGAGGCCACATGCAGAGGTGCCTGCCCAGCCTGTGGCTCCAGCAGCAACACCCACATGGCACAGCCAGCTGCCTCCTGGGCTCCCTCAAGCCACCCTCAACTCTCCCCCTACTGCCTCCCCACCGCCCACCGGCCTCTGCCGGACACTATGCCTCCTCAGACATCCCACACTGCCCTCAGCATCGCCCGTCCCTGCAGCCCCATCCCGGCACCTAGCCCAAGGCCCAAGGCCCTCTCACTGGGGCGCCCCGTCGCTGGGGCAGCCCTCTGCCGGCTGTGTGTCCTGGATGCCCAGGCACCCCTGCGCCCCAGGCGGTGTGCCTTAGAGCAGTCGGCTCTCCCTCTGGGCCAACACAGCAGAGACAGGAGCCTCTGCGCAGGGACAGCGTGGTCCCTGCCTGCAAGCACTCCCTCCGTGGGGCGAAAAACAGATGCTCACGACGGACGGTGCCAAGAGACGTACACTGAAGAGGCAGGAGCAGGGAGGAGGAGCCAGTGCCGAGCCAGAGGGCCCAGGAGGGTGTGGAGCCCAGGAAGATGCTGAAGAGGCTTCCGAGCGGGTGCGGGGTCCAGCAGGGGAGCTCAGCAAGAAGAAAGGCAGAAAGGAAAGGAAGTCCAGGTCCCGGGCGGCGGCAGTGGCGCCGGGCCGACGAGGAGCAGGGCGGCCGGGAAAGGAGGCTCAACCTCACCCCGGGCAGAGGCCCTGCCCACGCCGCTCCGCCCCGCTGGGACCGGACTGCCCAGTGCGCCTTGGAGCGGCCTCCAGCCTCTGCGCGCCGGCGGCCCTGCCCGCAGGCAGCGGCGGGGCGACCTAGGCGGGCGGCTGGGAGAGAGAAGCGCGGCCACGCTCACAAAGGGCCGCGAGGGCCGCACCCCAAGCCCGCGGTGGCGGCCCGAGTCGCCGCCAGGCCGCCCAACCGGGCGCGAGGACTCGGACACTGACCCGGGCACCGGCACCGACACCGCCGGGCCCCGCGCGGGCTCGGCGCGCAGGACGGGCGCGGGCGCCTCCCCTCGCCTCGACGCTCCTGCGCGGACCCCGGGACCCCCGGGGCGCACGCCGCCCCCCAGCAGCCGCGAGCCCCGCCCCCTTCCGCCCGCTGCCGGGGCCGCCGGGGCTTCGGGCGCGGCGGGGGCCGCCGCTGGGCCCGCCCCGCCCCGCGGCCGCGCGCCCGGGCTGCTCCTCGCGGCCGCCCGGCCCGCCTCCCGCGCCCGCGGCCCCGGCGGCCGCCCGGCCTGACCGCCCGCGCCCGCCGGCGGCACTCACCGCGCGGGTGCGGCCCGAACGCCACCAGCACGAAGTAGTCCGCGAGCCGCGCCATGGCGAGGGGCGCGGGCGCGCTCCGCGGCTCGGGGACGCGAGGGCGGCGCGCTCATGGCCCGGCCCCGACCCTGGGCCGCGCACCTCGGGTGCCCCGGGCCCGCTCCGCGGCGGCGGCGGTGGTGGCCAGGGCTCCCGCCGCCATCTTCCCAGCCAGCCGGCCCGCCCGGCCGCGCCACGCGCCTGCGCGCCCGCGCCCCGCCCCGGGGCGGGGCCGCGCCACGCGCTCCTATTGGCCCGACCAGCGCGGAGGCGGTGCCCGCCCGGAGCCCCGCCCCCGCCGGGACACCGCCCCGCGGGCGAGGACGCGGACGGCGGCCCGCCAGGTCGGCCTTAGCGGGAGGCGGGGCCCGAGTCGCCGCCGGCCGCGCCGTCGAGGTTCGCGCGTAGGAGCGGAGAGGGCGCCGGCCGCGGGCGCTCCCGATGCGGGTCGGCGGCCCCCAGGCTCCTCGCCGCGCGCGGTCCGGCTGGAGAAAGGCCGAGGGGCCCGGGCCCTGCAGCCCGGCCTCCGCGACCCGCGGTCAGAGGAGGGGACCAAGGCCTCGGGGACTGCCCGCCCGGCGACGGGGAGCGCGGAGAGTTCCCAGGCAGAAGCGCGTTCGGGCCCCGCCCGAGAGGACGCGTCCAAGCAGAGTGAGGCATTTCTCGCGTCCAAAATCAAGACAAAAAGCATGCTCGTGTCCCCGCGAAGGCATGTGCGGGCCACGGGGTCCAGGCTCCGGGAGGGTTGTACTACCTTGGGTCCCTGACTGTGCCCACCACTCCTAAGGGCAGGGGCCACCCAGGGCCTCCCCTGCAGGGGCACAGGGATGGGCAAAGGGCAGATGAGTCAAGCGCAGATCGCCCTGGGAGAGGAACTGGGGAGCCCCCGGCCATTGGCAGGCCAAGGTCTGTTTGCAGATGGGGCTGGCTGCTGTGAGAACTGACCACGGGACTGGCATCCAAGGCCCACGGGGAGCGCACCCCACCCCCAGCCAGTGGCAGGCCAAGGTCTGTTTTCAGGATGAATCTGGCCGCTGTGAGAACTGATCACGGGACTGGCATCCACGTCCCACGGGGAGCCCCCTGGCCAGTGGCAGGCCGAGGTCTGTTTTCAGATGAGTCTGGCTGCTGTGAGAACTGACCACGGGACTGGGATCCACATTGCATCCTCGTGCAGAAGCCAGCCCAGGAGAACAAATAAAACCAAACTCAGAAACAAGAGCTGAAGGAGAGACCCCACTAGGGGCTCCTCCCTGCCCAAGTGGCAGGCCCAGCCACACCCTCCTCTGCCACTTTTTGTTTACATGGGTTGGCTCAAGTTAGTCTCTTTCACCTGCACCCAAAAGGTCCTCACAGCTGTTACCACACCTTCGAGCTTATGTGCAGGCTGCAGCGTCTCCGGGCAAGTCTGCCTGGTGCCTGACAGACTATGGGTACCCGGCACCTCTCTCCCTCATGCCCCTCTGCCAGACCCTTGAGAACAGCCTCTCCAGTGTCCTCAGCCTGAAGAGCACCTATTTCTTGCAGGGATCCCTTCCAGAACATCCCCCCAAGTTTCCTACCCTAAGCCAAGCACCTGCCCACTACACTGCCCAAGTCACCCTCACAGGCAGCTGTGGTGTCCCCAGAGCCTCCTCTCACCCAGCAGCCTCGGGCCTCCTTCAGGGAGCCCTCTCCTCCGTCTCATGGGTCCCTTGGCTTCCTTCACGCAGCCTTTTACCTCTCACCCAACATCTTGCCAAGGTATTAAATCTCCTCCTCCCAGACTTTGTTTCACCATCTCCAAATGGCAAAACCCAACCAAGAACAGCCCTGATCATTCATCACCACAGGGCCTGACTACCATCCAGGGCAGTGGTCATGGTGATGCCATGGCCCCAGCCTGGGATGGAGGGATACCTGCCTCATAGGACCAGAGTGACCCACAGTGACGCCATGGCCCCAGCCTAGGATGGAGGGACACCTGCCTCGTAGGACCAGAGTGACCCACAGTGATGCCGTGGCCCCAGCCTGGGATGGAGGGACACCTGCCTCGTAGGACCAGAGTGACCTACAGTGACGCCATGGCCCCCAGCCTGGGATGGATGGACACCTGCCTCAGAGGAGAAAATGGCCCACAGTGACACCAAGGCTCAGCCTCAGATGGATGGACGCCTTCCCCCCATAGGACGGTCTCCTGAAGCCTTTGACTCCCCCTCCCGTGCCTCAGAGACATGGGCTCCGGCTTCTTCCCAGAGAAAACAAACATCATCAGAAGGGAGCCTCATGTGGCAGTCCTAAACCCAACCCTGCATCCCTCATCCATTCTCCTTCAAGTCCCCTGGGACCTGCCCCTGCCCTCCTCTACTTCCACCATTTATTGTCCGTGACTGCCCAAACTCCAGCTCTCCCTCTTCACAGGATTCTGGGTGTCAGGAGCAAACTGCATCTCTCCCATCTGAAAACACACACACAAAACTTCCCAGGGGCCAGGTGCAGTAACTCACGCCTGTAATCCCAACATTTTGGAAGGCCAAGGCAGGAGAATTGCTGGAGCCGGAGAGTTCGAGGATGTGGTGAGCTGTGATGGTGCCACCGCACTCCAGCTTGGGTGATAGAGTGAGACCCCTGACTCACAAAAACAAAAAAGTCCTCCCATGATGCTGTTTGCCCAAGCTGCTGCCACTCTGGTTCTTTCTGCCCTTGCAAATTATCTAAAGGACTTCCCAGCATCACCAGCACTTCCACCCCATTCTGTGGTGAGCAGTACTGGGGTGGCCCATCACTCCCAGACGCAGCCCCTCCAGCTAAGGGTACGGGAACGAGGCCCTTGGGCTCCCTGGAGGGCCACACGCACAGCTGCACACACGTGGGGGTGTGGGGTCCTCTCATTCAGTCGGGGACAGGTGTAGAATGAAGCCTGCATGCAGAGGACACCCCTCCCAGAGTCTCGCTGGGAGGCAGAATGACAGGTCATGGAGCACTGATTGTCCCTGGGTGCAGGCATCGGAAAGAAACTACATAACCTCTTGCTGGGGTTTACTTCCCGGTTCCAGATTTAAAACCTTTGGAGGCAGACGTTTCCATCCATGTTTTCCTGTGGGTGGCACTGCTTTGGCAGGATGGTGTGGCTTTCGTGTGGAAGACAGGCTGCAGGGGGCGGGGCTGCAGAGCCCAGCATGCCTCAAGGGTCCCTTGCGCACCCTCTCCCCACCTGCACCTTCGGAGCGGTCACCCCAGATTTCATCCTCAGCCAACCGGCCTGTCTGTGGATGATGATCACCCTACCTCTGAAATCCCCAAACTGTCCCCACCTGGCAGCTCTTCAGCCCAGACCTGGGAGGCTGGGGGCCAACCCACCTCCTCCACCTGGCCTGCCCACAGCAGCACTTCTGCATCCTGACACCATCCCGCTCTGTCCTCTCTGGCAGCCCCAGGCATCCACCCACCAGAGGCCCTGCCCAGAGCCGGGAGCCTCCTCCTCTGCCTTGCAGCCCTGCTCCTTATCTCTGACCTGCCCACACTGTCCCCACAGCGCCCCCCACCTCCCCGTAACTGCCTCTCAGCCCCGTGGTGCTTTCCTCACGTAAGTGTGTTATGGTAGAACCACTCCCTGCCTCCTGCTGGTAAAATAAATGGACAGGTAACATCTGAGGTGCTTCACCTTCCTCAGGGTGCAACACTTGTCGATTTATTCATCCAGCAAGTGTTTATTGAGCTCCCATGGTGTTCTCAGCAGGAGGGACCCAGTTAGAGGGGGCGGGCTTCAGGTGCATGAGACAGAGGACAAGCGGACAGAGAGACACTCAGATAACCAAAGACATGTCTATTGAGGGGGCAGTGAAATCATTGTCCCTACCAGATTGACAAAGAAGTTGAGAGCCCATGACACCAAGTCCATTCTCAGTGGACAGTGGATTGGCTCAAGCTTTGTGGGAAAAATTGGGCACCATCTGTTAACAAACACACACTCACCTTCAACCAGAATTTCTACTTCTAGGAAGGTTTCCAACAGAGGCAGCAAGGCTCTTGCTCAAGAAAGGACTGGAAACCACCTAATTTCACATTAGAAAGGATTGATGAACTCAAAGAACACCTACATACTGGGATAGGACCAATCATAAGAAAGAATGGGGACTGGGCTTGGTGGCTTAGCCTGTAATCCCAGCACTTTGGGAGGCCAAGGTGAGTGGATTGCCTGAGCCCGCAGGTTTGAGACCTGCCTGGGCAACTTGGTGAGACCTCATCTCTACAATAAATCAAAAATTAGCCGGGCGTGGTAGAGTGCGCCTGTAGTTCCAGCAACTCGGAAGGCTGAGGCGGAAGGATCACCAGCACCCAGCAGGCGAGCCTGCGGTGGCCAGGAGCGGCCACTGCACTCCAGTCTGGGCGACAGAGTGAGACTCCAACTCAAAAAAAAAGAGAAAAGAAAGAAAGAATGGGGCCTGGCATGCTGGGTCACACCTGTAACCCCAGTACTTTGGGAGGCTGAAGCCAGAGGATTGCCTGAGGTCATGGGTTCGAGACCAGCCTGGACAACTTGGTGACACCTCGTCTCTAGTAAATTAAAAAGTTTAGTCAGAAGTAGTGGTATGTGCCTGTGGTTCCAGCTATTTGGAAGGCTGAGAAGAAAGGATCACCTGAGCCCAGCAGTTGCCAAGAGTGTGCCACTGCAATCCAGCCTTGGGTGACAGAGACTCCAACTAAAAAAAAAAATGAAGTCTCCATATTTGCACATATTCATGTGTACATGTGTGTGACACACACATAATGCCACCGTGTACCCAAGAGAAGGTCAGGAGCAGGGATCCCCCTCACACCCCTTCTCCCTTGCCAGGGGAGGAGCCTCACGTTTTACTTATTTAAATTTCTCGCAAAAACCATGGAATACTTCGGTGCTGGGGAAAGGATAGAGACTTTCGGAAATTTAGCGCTGGGGTACCCTGAAGTGCGGCGCTGGTCAGTCGGGGTGCTCCCACAGGTCAGACCCCAGGGCGGCTGTGGAGTGGGCGCCCGTCGGGGTCCCGGGTCCAGCCCGCCGCAGGACCCAGGCCGACCGCTGGCCCCCCGCACCCACCCGCAGCCTGGGAAGTCCAGCCCCGCCAGGCTCAGCGGACGCAAGAACCGAGCCTGGTGGCCCCGGGTCCCTGGCCGGTGGTCCCGCACTTCCCAGCCGTGATGCGGCCTCAGCCCGCGCTCCTGGAGGCGGCCCCTCGGGTTCACCCGCCAAGCGTCCCTCCCCTGCACGCAGTGCGGCCCGGCCCGGCAGCGGTGGGGCCAGCGGGCGGGGCGGGGACTGGGGAGGGGGCCCTGGAGGAGGGCGGGGGGCCTGGGGGCAGGGCACCTGGGGGTGGGGCAGGGGATCTGGGGGCGGGGCGCCCCGCCCACCGTGCCGGCCCGCCTCCTGCTGGAGGTGCCGCCCCGGGCCGGGCCGAGGCTCCGACCCAGGCAGGACCCCCGACCCGCCCTGCCCGCTCAGCCCGGCGCTCCGGACCCGCCCGCGGACCCCCGGCCCGCTGCCCGCTTCGCGCCCGGCCCGCGCACCGACGAGGCAGGTGCCCAGGGTGCGGGCTGCCCGCGGTGCGGGCGGAGGGGGCGGCTGCGGCTGCCGCCCCCGCCCGGCTCACTGCCACCTTCCCGCAGCCCCCGCCATGGCCCGGGTGCTGGCGGCCGCCCTCGGTTGCATCAGCCTCCTGCACCTGCAGCTCCCGGGCACGCTGTCCGACGGCCTGGGCGGGGCCCCGCGGCCGCCCAGACCCAGGTGAGTGCCAGCCGGGACCGCCGGGACCTGGGCCTCGCGAAGACCCGGCGTGCCGAAGCGTGCCTCCCCCGACCCCCTTCCCCCTTGGGGAAGCCCCGGCTTCCCGGTGTAGCGCCCACCCCTCAGCGACGCCTGAGCCGGCAAGAGGCCTCTCCGCTTCCCTGCACGGAAGTTGCCTGCACGTTGCCGAATGGCCCCTCAACTCCAGAGCGATGCCGGGAGACCGGAGGGGCCAGGCCTGCCTGCCTCTGACCACCCTGCATCCTGAGAGTAGTGACCCATAGAGGCCAGGGTCCCCGAGCGCCCTTTGCCTGGGGAAAGGCCTGTTAATAGGACTGTGACCAGAGGCCCTTCCCAGGCCTAGAGCTCAGAAGGGACCTGGGCTTCCCCTGGCAGGGTTCCAGGCTGGCCCGGGTGGGGCTGGGGGCTTCCCCTGGCAGAGGCCCCAGGCCGGTGTGGAAACAGGAGTGGGTGGGCTTGGGGTCTCTGGAAGCCTGAGCCACGGGGTTGACGTCCTCCATGCCACTTTGCAGGGAGCCCCCAGCCCGGCCCCTTCCCAGTGGCCTGCAATCCAGGCACCCAGGACCCCGACCCATGGTCTGGAAGCTTCCCCAGGCCTCCAAGCCACAGAGGAGTGCCAGCCTGGCCCCTGCTATGGGCCAGCCTCTCCAGGACGGCGGCCACCGACCCTCAGGCCCCCGAAGACGCTCCGGCCCCCGCCGGCCGTGGGCCCAGGTCCTGCGGGTGGGCTGTGTGCTGGGCACCTGTCAGGTGCAGAATCTCAGCCACCGCCTGTGGCAGCTTGTGGGGCAGGCTGGCCGGCGGCACTCTGCCCCTGTGGACCCCAGCAACCCCCACAGCTATGGCTGAGGCGGGGCGGGCCACCACCCCCCCATCCCCTGCTGGGGTGCTGTGCCTGGACCCACAGCTGCAGCTGAGCCCCACCCCAGCCCAGCCCCTCCGAGATCCTGTAGCCGACAGGACCTGCAGCCGTGCGTGGCAGCTTGCACATGGGAATCCACATGCGTGTGGGCCCAGGCTTCCCTACATAGTGTCCGAGCATGTGGGGGCCTGTGCACACCAGGCAACAGGTGCCAGGCAGAGCTGGTGGCTGCACCACATGCCCGGGAGAGCTTCAGAGGGGATAGGTCTGCCCGATCACAGAGTAGAAGCCAGGGGACGCTGGGGCAGGTGGGAGAGGGAGGCCAAATAGGCTGGATGCGGCCCCTCCCAGCCGGCCCGTCAGAGCAGGGGGCTGCTTCAGGCCTGGGCTGTGCCTGCTTGGCACGGTTTGCCCTTCTGCGTGCATGCCCTTGGGACTGGAGGGGCAGCAGGGAGAAGGGCATGAGGCTGGGGGTGGGTGGGGGGAGACGGGGGATGAAGCGACCTCTGGGCGCTCAGGCCAAGGTGGCAATGCGGACCTTAGAGGTGGGAGGTTCCAGAGGCTCCCTGCACAGTTCTGGGGCACAGCAGAGACCCACTGCTGCCCCGGGGCAGGGGCCTGGGTGGGGTGAAAGCTCCAGCCCAAATAGGTCAGTTAGGTGGGACCCACCCCCACCTCAAGGGGCGAGCCTCTCCTCGGCACCTGAACAAGAGCGGGGGCCACGGGCAGCCCAGGCTCCCCCCACAACCCCGGGCGGGATAGCGGGAGCCTTGCCAGGAGCTGGGAGGGGAGCGCAGCCCAGGGACAGTGAGGGCGAGGACAGAGCTGGCACGGGCGCTTCTTGGTGTGTGTCTGCCCGGGGTCACCCACACCTCATAACAGCCAGGGCGCCCACCCGGGCACTTTGCAAACACTGCCACAGCACTCAATTTGGAATGTTTGCCAGGGCCAGGCTCCCCACCACCTCATGGGGCTACTATCCTCTCCCCAACTCAAGAGGCAGCACAGAACTCAGGGACATCCCCCCACCCCCACCCCTGCCTCCAGAGCCGCCCCTAGCTCCCTGGGATGGCCAGAAAGGAGAGTCCTGAAAACGCCATCTGGGCCCCATCCTCATGCTGGCTCTTCCAGCTTTAGAGATCACCTGGTCCTGGTGACTCACCTTCCCTCCACCAGGCCCTGCGGGAACCCTTCAGGTTGGCTCCTGCCCTGCCAGGGGCCTGGGAGACTGAAGGTGGTCAGTGTGCTGGGAGCATAGCCAGGCAGTCAAGGTGGGCTGCCTGGAGGAAGGTCCAGGCAAGGTCTGAGGACAGTAGGGTTCCCAAGGGGGAGAAGCTGGGAGTGCCAAGGCCCCAAGCCCATAGGAGGCGTGGCTGGGGTAGTCCTGGCCCAAAAGCAACTGAGAGGCTGGAGCTGGCTGAGTGGGGCAGGAGAGAGTGGGGGATGGGGGCCCAGCCTCAGAGTCATGTGCCCTGTGGCCACCAAAGGGCCTCAGCAGAAGCAGGCAGGGAGTGCAGAGGGAGGCCGCTGGGCGTGAGGGGGGCCGGGTGAGCTGAGGCATTCGGAGCTCAGCCTCCAGACTCCGCTTGGCCGAGAGCCTCCCAGATGTCTCCTCTGCCCCTGGGCTCCGGGCAAAGTACAGCCTTGCACCCAGGCCTGCCTGAGGTCTGTTCCCCAGCACAGGACGTTCCCACTGCCAGGAGGACCTTCCACCCCCACACTCTTCTCAGGTGACAACCTCGCATGCTCTGGGCCCCAGGGGTTGAAGCACTGACCCTTAGACAGGCTGCCAGTCCCGGGGACTCCAGCTGCCCTGTGGTCAGCCACGGCCCCCAGCCTCGGGGCCTCTGCTGAAATGGGACGCACACTGCCCTTGCCGCTGCCCTCGCAGCTCCCATGCAGCATTAGGAGGTTGCCCGCCAAGATCCTCAGCGTGGCATCTGGGGTGAAGCCAGTCCCAGGTGGCACTGGGAGCCACCCGGTGCCCCACTTGGCGGCCAGTGGCACCTGCATGCACACCCTTCCCCAGCAACAACTTCCAGTTGCACTGGCCAAGGCCGCCTCACTTCCCCACACCCCAGCACCTTCTCCTGACCAGGCACGCCTACCTTGGGGGCCGTGGCTCTGGCCTCCTCCTGGGAGCCTGTCTCCTCCCTCTGGCCAGTGCGAGCCTCCCGGGCACATCTGAGGATGGCCTGTCCTCTAGGAAGGACACTCTGGGTGGGGCAGAGGGAGACACGCCCGTTGGAGGTAGCCTAGAGGGTGGCAGAGCGTGGGGGTGCTGGGTGCTGGGGTCCAAGGAGGGCCAGAGCGGAAGGCGAGGAGCAGCTTGCCTTTTTGAAGTGGGGGCTGGGTAGGGGCCTCCCTGACCCTGCGTCCCCAGCTCGACTGCAGGAGAAACCTGTTGAGTGGGATCAACTCACCACAGGGCTCACCACCAGAGCCGTGGTCCCACAGCCCCAGAAAGGCCTACGCTGGCTCCCAAGAGGCAGCTCTGCAGCGCATATGCGCCTAGCCCCTGCTGTGCTAGGCTGGGGGCCAGGCCTGGCTCACACATGAGAAGTGACGTTTGAGCCCTGAGCCGCAAGGACAGACAGACTCTCCTTCACCCCCTGTCGATGGGTTTCCCGAGCCCCTCTCTGACTAGGCCCGCCTGCGTCCCGTCCTCGCTGGGCCTGTGAGCCCAGGGCTAGCAAGAACCCCTGCCAAGTCCGTTTCTGGAGACTCCCCCAGCCCTGCTATCTGATCACACTCCTCATCTCCCCCCGGTGTGTCCCCTGCCAGCCTCCTGCAAGATCCTGTCAAGTCGCTTTAGCCAGAGTCCCCACCTGTGGCGCCGCCCCTCAGCAGTCTTCCATCCACTGACCCCCTCGGCAATGGCTGCAGATCTCTGGATGTCTGTGTTGTGTCTGGAGCTGAGTATCCAGTCTCCCCTGTTGGACACTTAAATAAAGTTTCTCTCACCACTTTAACGGGCTATCAGAATAACTGTTTCTGAACAAGCCCCTGTCCCACCCAGAGCCCTGGGGCCCTCGGGGCCAGTTTTCTCTGCCTGAGACCTGGTGGGGACTGTGCTGGAGGGTGTGGCCTAGGTCTGCGCCACTGTGGGGAGGGGTGACTGCGGTGCGGAGGTGTCTGAAGCCCCCGGGGTTGGGCCGCAGATGTTCGCAAGCCAAGGTCAGGGAAAGGCGCCCGGGTGCCAGGGCTGTTCTTGTGCTGACATATTAACTCACTGAGGTCAGGAGGAGGGTGGTGGTCACTCATTACCGAGGGCCAAGGCCAAGGGGCTGGGTGGCATCTGGGCCTTACGTAACCTGTGGGCACCTATATAGAGGCACGTGTGGGACTGCAGCCTGCCTGCTCAGCTGCTGAGCACCCCCTCGCAGGATGAAGGTGGTGGTGGTGAGTACCAGACCCTGACGCAGGGCCTGCCCTGGCCCTCGGCACCCACCCTCTTCTTGTGAGTGCGAAGACCCAGGCTTCCTGCAGACCTGGGGCCTCTTCCTACAGCAGCCTCCGCCCTCAAGGGTGCCAGTGGGGGCCACTCGTGCTCCGTGTCCTCTGCTTCCCGGCATCTGCTGACATTCACTTGGCAGATAAGGACCCTGGGAGTGAGGCTGGCACACGGGCCAGACTAAGGGTGCAGGAGGGCTGGGCCCCTGGTATCCACCAGCAGGCTCCAAGCAGATCGCGGCCGGGAGTCTCCAGCCCCGTGGAGATGTCCTTGCTCCCCCGTGGAGCTGGCGATGGTGACGTGGGTTTACTACCCTAACTAGGGCCCAGACCCCTCCCTGGTCTACCGTCCCGATGTGGACCCAGAGGCGGACAAAGACAAGGGCAGCTTCCGAAACTACACCGTGAGAACCCCGCCCCAGCATACCTGCACCATCATACAGCCCAGGGTGCCCTTTGGGAGTCCCCCCCCGCACATCTTGTGGGGCCCAGCCTGGGAGGGGGAGGCCGTGGGACTGGGGTGAAGGGTGGTGGCCCCGGCCTCGCTTACCCTCTGGCCCACAGTCAGGGCCCCTCCTGGATCGTGTCTTCACCACCTACAAGCTCATGCACACGAGCCAGACGGTGGACTTCGTCAGGAGGAAGGTGAGCAGCCATGGTGCCTGACAGATGGAGCTTCCTGCACCCTGTGCAAACTGTGAGGGTGGGACGCCCCCAGCCCCAACCAGGCACAGAGGTGTGGAGGGGACCGAGAGGGTCTGCGGGCTGGGCCTGCCCTGCATCCCCGAGACAGGCCTGGTCCTGCCACCCTGGGGCCAGGCTGACTCCTCCTTCCCACCCAGCACGCCCAGTTTGGGGGCTTCTCCCACAAGGAGATGACGGTCATGGAGGCCTTGGACATGCTGGATGGGCTGGTAGACGAGTCAGACCCGGATGTGGACTTCCCCAACTCCTTCCACGCCTTCCAGACGGCAGAGGGCATCCGGAAGGCCCATCCGGACAAGGGTGCGCCCCTCCCCCACCACGGTGGGGCCCTGCTGGGGTGAAGGGGGACGGCAGGGGTCTCGGCCCTCACCCTGCAGGCCTCATGGCTGGGTGGTGGGGAGTGGGGAGCAGGCCTGGGCCCTTGGGGCTCCCAGCCTGCACCCGCTCCCCTCCCCACACTGCCCTGCCCATCCCCCTTGCAGACTGGTTCCAGCTTGTTGGGCTTCTGCACGACCTGGGGAAGGTCTTGGCTGTGCTGGGGGAGCCCCAGGTGAGGGCTGGGCGCGGGGCAGGGAAGGTCTGCGTCTCCTCCTGGGGCAGGGTGGGTGGGGATGGCTTGGCTCCTATGGGGGCAGGCTAGTGTGCCCCACCCATGGCCTCTGCCGCTCCCCAGTGGGCGGTCGTGGGAGACACCTTCCCGGTTGGATGCCGTCCCCAGGCCTCTGTGGTTTTCTGCAACTCCACTTTCCAAGACAATCCTGACCTCCAGGACCCCCGATACAGGTGCTTCCCCAGGGCTGGCCCTCCCTGCCCGGCAGCCCCTGGGTTCCGCTCTCCCTCTCCCCTCACCCTCCCCTCTTGCTGCAGCACAGAACTTGGCATGTACCAGCCCCACTGTGGGCTTGACAAAGTCCTCATGTCCTGGGGTCATGACGGTGAGGCCGCTGGAGGTGGGGGCGGGGGGGGGCTTGGGGCGGGCCCCTGGGAGCCCGGTGGGACACCCTGTCTCTGCAGAGTACATGTACCAGATGATGAGGTTCAACAGGTTCTCCCTGCCGGAGGAGGTAGGTGGGGCGGGGGCGGGGCCGGGGCGGGGCCGGGGCCGGGGCGGGTGGGGCCCAGCCGGGCCATCCAGTTGCTAGAGCGGGCTGGCCTCTCCCACAGGCTTTCTACATGATCCGATTCCACTCCTTCTACCCCTGGCACACGGGTGGTGACTACGGGCAGCTGTGCAGCCAGCAGGACCTGGCCATGCTGCCCTGGGTGCAGGAGTTCAAGTATGGCCATCCCGCGGCGGCTGGTGGGAGGGAGGGGGCCGGGGTCCTTCTCGAGGCTCATTGCCCGTCCTCCTCCACTGCAGCAAGTTTGACCTCTACACCAAGTGCCCTGACCTGCCAGATATGGACAGGCTGCGGCCCTACTACCAGGGGCTCATCGACAAGTACTGCCCTGGCGTTCTGCACTGGTGACCCTGCCCCCCACCCCGCTGCTGCTGGGCCCCCAGGCCTGGCCCCAGAGTGTCCAGCCGGGCCTGGCCCCGGCCAGATGGCCACCAGCAGGCCCAATGATGGCCCGCCCCCCGCTTGCCCACCTGTGGTCACCACCCCTCGTGACCACTTGTGTCCAGGGGCAATAAAGACTCTGAAGGAGCCTGTGCTTCTGATGACTCCCCGGGCCCCTGGCATGTTGCAGCAGCAGGGGACGGCCCAGGCTGATGGATCCTGCTGGCAGGGTGAAGGCCATGTCCCGTGGCTCCTAGACACCACACAGCTGGGCTTGGTGGCTCAGCCCGGGGGCTGAGTCACCCAACTCGCCCCACGTTCTCGAAACAGTCACCAAGTCCTCTGGGCTCAGTCTCCTCAAAGAAAAGAAAGAGGCCGGGCACAGTGGCTCAAGCCTGTCCTCCCTGCACTTAGGGAGGCCAAGGTGAGAGGATTGCCTGAGCCCACGGGTTGGAGACCAGCCTGGGCAACATGGTGAGACTGTGTCTCTTCAGTACATCAAAAAAATAGGGCCAGGCTTGGTGGTTCAACCTGTCACCCCAGCACTTTGGGAGGCCGAGGCGAGTGGATTGCCTGAGCCCGCTAGTTCAAGACCAGCCTGGGCTACATGGCGAGACCTTGTCTCTACAATAAATAAAATTAGCACACACTTGTAGTTCCAGTTAATTGGAAGGCTGAGGCAGAAGTATCACCTGAGCCCAGCAGGTCAAGGCTGCGGTGGTCATGAGCTTGCCCCTGCCCTCCAGCCTGGGTGACGGAGTGAGACTCCGACTCAAAAAAAAAAAAAAAAAGAAGCAGTGGCTCACACCTGTAATCCCAGCACTTTGGAAGGTCAAAGCAGGAAGACGGCTTGAGCCTAGGAGTTTAAGACCAGCCTGGGCAACTTAGCTAGGCCTTGTCTTTACAAAAAAATTAAAAACTTAGCTGGGCCTGGTGGTATGCTCCTGTAGTCCCAGCTACTGGGAAGGCTGAGGCGGAAGGATTGCCTGAGCCCAGCAGGTTGAGGCTACAAGGCCGTGAGTGTGCCCCTGCACTCCAGCCTGGGTGACAGAGTGAGACTCTGACTTTAAAAAAAAAGAAATCAATTAGCTGGGCATGATGCAGTGTGTCTGTAGTCCCAGCTATTCAGAGGTCAAGCCAAGGGGATTGCCTGAGCCCATGGGTTCGAGACCAGCCTGGGCAACAAAGCAAGACCCTGTGTCTACAAAATATAGAAAATTAGCTGGGCGTGGTGGTACATGCCTGTAGTTGCAGCTACTCAGGAGGCTGGGGCAGGAGGATTGCTTGAGCCCAGGAGTTTGAGGCTGTAGTGATAGATCTTACCAGCGCACACCAGCCTGGACAAAGTGATGTGCCCCAGCTCCACACGAATGACCTAGGAGTTTCTTTTTTTTTTTTTGAGTTGGAGTCTCACTCTGTCACCCAGACTGGAGTGTAGTGGCCGCTCCCGGACACCGCAGCCTCGACCTGCTGGGCTCTGGCAATCCTTCTGCCTCAGCCTTCCAAGTAGCTGGAACTACAGGCACGCGCTACCACATCCGGCTAATATTTTGATTTATTGTAGAGATGAGATCTCGCCAAGTTGGCCAGGCGGGTATCGAACCCGCGGGCTCAGGCAATCCACTCAACTCAGCCTCTCAAAGCACGGGATTACAGGCTGAGCCACCAAGCCCGGCTGACCCAAGAGTTTCTAAGTGTGTCCTGCGTCAGAATCTTCTCTCCTATGGTCGCAGGATTGAAACTGCCGAAAACACAAGCCCTCAGCATGCGATTGGCTGAATTACAGTTGAAGTTGAACTCAGGCTCCAGAGGTGTCCTCTGTTACAGGGAGGACATGGGTTGGGAAAGAATGGGACCCTATCCGTCAAGATGGGGATGTGCGGGAGCACCCTCATGGGCTGGGCCCACTGAGCCCCTAAGTTCTTGTTCATCGGTGGAAATGCACTCCCTCCCCACCACCAGAGTGCAGGCTTTCCCACCTCTCTCTGCATTGTTCGGGGAACCTGCAGCCAAGCAAGACAGTGCTGATTCTTCGAGATTAGGTCGTAACAGGTCCCAGCAGGCCCCAATAGGGGAGGTGAAAATTGTGATACCAAGCCGGGTGCGGTGGCTCAAGCCTGTCATCCCAGCACCTTGGGAGTCTGAGGCAAGTAGATTGTCTGAGTCCAGGGGTTTGAGACCAGCCTGGGTAGCTTGGTGAGACCTTGTCTCCACAATAAATCAAAAGTTAGCCAGGCATGGTAGCACATGCCTGTAGTTCTAGTTACTGAGGCAGGATTGCCCAAGCCCAGCTGGTCGAGGCTGCAGTGGCCATGGGTGTGCCACTGTACTCTAGCCTGGGCAACAGAGTGACACACCAACTCAAAAAAAAAAAAAAGCGTGACGCCCAAGGAGACATGTTACGCCCAGGAGGAATGACATGAGTTTCCTGAGGTATACAGACAGACATCTGGAGAACATGTGTGGATGTTCAGGGTGTGGGATAAAGGTGGTGGAAATGTAAGGTGGGATCGCTCACTGACATGGGCTCACTAAGTGGAGACTCTGCATTTAAAGCTGCAACTTGGAGCATTGGGACAGGTGCTAACAGTGTGACTGTTTGACCAAAACATGGAGTAAAAGATGGCCAGTGTGAATGAGCCAGGGGTACCCGGTATCCCTTGGTTTGCCACAGAGGAAGGGCCTTGAAGGAGGGCTCAGGGGTTGGTGTGTGAGAGAGGGTTTGTCACTCAAAACCTATTCACCCACTCAGGCAGGGCCCAGAAGACACACCGTTTGCTTTTCATGACACTGAAAAATAGATTTGTGAGGTGCCCAGTATCACTGAAGGGCGCCGTGACTGCTCTTCTCTGTAGACTGGACCTCACAGTGGGACCCACAGTCACTCAGTCAGAAAATCTACATTCAGCCAGACTAATTGGACCCCAGGTTGGCAGGGGCTGAATGGTGCACCCAATCATCAAGGGCAAGGTAGGCTTAATGGAAAAAAGAGGCAAAGCAACTGTCAGGATAGTCTGATTCATGTAGACCTGTGGCATCGGCTTGTTGACCGTGATGTTCCTAGACGTGAATAGTCAGGAAGCCTGCTAAATTCTTACTTGATTTGCATAAGCTGGAAACTTTCAGGTCAAGTGAACAAAAGTCCAACTCGGTTCACAAAAACAGAGTCAGCCGAGCTCAGTGGCTCAGCCTGTAATCCCAGCATTTTGGGAGGTCCAGGTGAGTGAACTGCCTGAGCCCACGGGTTTGAGACCATCCTGGGCAACTTGGAGAGACCTCGTCTCTACAAAAGAAAAAATTTTTTAAACGAGTCAGGCATGGTAGCATGTGCCTGTAGTTCCAGCTGCTTGGAAGGCTGGGCTGGAAGAATTGTCAGAACCTAGCAGGTTGACACTGGGATGGCCATGAGTGTGCCACTGCACTCCATCCTGGATGATGGAGTGAGACTCCAACTCAAACAAAACAACAAAAACCCAGAGAGTCATGACGCTTCAATCTCTTACAAGGCTTGCGCCAGTTTACAGACTCAGATGCCTTGAATGAAAATGAGGCCAGTTCCCCTGAGTCCATCACCAAAAGTCTGCACTGTTAATCTCTCATCCAGCCTTCTTCAGAGGGACCTCTGGCCCTTTACCAGGTAACCGTGCACTGGGGGATGAGAAATAGTCAGTCCTTTCGGGGATTACTGGACACTGGCTCTGAACTGACACGGATTCAGGAGACCCATGAGGCCACGTGGTCCTCCGGTCAGAGTGGGTCAGGTGGCTAAGGGGGTCAGGTGACTAACAGAGCTCCGACTCAGCAAGTCCCGTGGGTCTCCAAACCCATCCAGTGCTCATTTCCCCAGTTTCAGATGCATAACTGGAACAGACACACCTGGCAGCTAGAGAATCCCCACATCAGCTCCCTAGCCTGTAGGGTAAGGAATGTTATGATGGCCAAATGGAAGCCATTAGCGCTGTGTCTACATAGAAAGACAGTAAATTGCTGGTTGTGGTGGCTCCTACCTGTAATCCCAGCTACTAAGGAGGCTGAGGCAGGAGAAGCACTTGAGCTGAGGAGTCCAAGACTATCCTGGGCAACAGAGCAAGACCCTGTCTCTACAAAAAAGTTTTTGTAAAGAAAGGAAAAACAGCAAATCAAAAATAATACCACGTCACTGGAGGGATTGCAGGGATTCATGCCATCATCAAGGAGTTGAAGGACACGGGGTGGTGGTTCCCGCCACATTTCCACTTAGCTCTCCTATGTGCCCTGTGCATGAGATAGGACGGATCCTGGAGAATTTCTGCCAGTGCATCGTCATAAACTCAACCAAGTAGCAATGCCCACTGCAGTTGCTTTGCCAGATGAGGTTTTTGCTTGAGTGAACAGACACATCTCCTGATGCCTGGTGCCAGCACTGGAGCTGGCAAATGCCTTCGTCTCCCACCCTGTCCACAGGTCCCACCAGAAACAGTTTGCCTTCAGCCACACACCCTTGCTGTCCTTCACGGGGGTGTATCAACTCTCTAGCCCTCCGTCGCAATCTGGTTCACAGGGATCTCACCACCTTCTCCTTCCGTGAGACATCACACTAACTCGTTCCATCGCTGACATCACATAGACCAGACCTGGTGGGTGTGACTAATCTAGATTCCCTGGTAAGACATTTGTGTGTCAGAGGCTGGAAAACAGATCTGACTAAAATTCAAGGGCCTTCCACCTCAGGAAAATGTCCAGAAGCCCAGTGGTGTGGGGCATGTCGAAATAGCCCACCTAAGGGCTCAGGCGCCTTGAATGAAAATGAGTTAGTTGCAACTGGCCCCTTTCACAACTAGGAAAGAGGCACAAGCCTAGTGCGTCTCTTTGGGTTTGGAGGCAACACATTTTTTTTTTCCTGAGTTGGAGTCTCACTCCATGACCCAGGTTGGAGAGCAGGGGCATGCTCACAGCCACCACAGCCTCGACCTACTGGACTCTGGTGGTCCTTCTGCCTCAGTCTTCCAAGTAGCCGGAACTACAGGCGCATGCTACCACGCCCAGGTAATTTTTGATTTATTGTAGAGACAAGGTCTCACCAAGTTGCCCAGGTGGGTCTCGAACCCGTGGGCTCAGGCAATCCACTTGCCTTGGCCTCCCAAAGTGCTGGGACGACAGGTTGAGTCACCAAGCCAACCTAGACCTTTGCTCTGGATGTGGATTTGCCTTCCCTGCATGCAGTGCTTCTGCCAAAACTATCATCTGTGGACTCAGAGATTGACTATCCACCACCATGGTGTTCCACAGCGCAGTTTCTGATCAAGAAACTCATTTTGCAGCCAAAATGGTGCACAGCGGACCTGCGTCCATGGTATTCAGCCCACCATCCCGAAGCGGCTGGCTCGATGTGAAGGCAGAACCGCCTTTTGGAGAGCTACAGCACCAGCCAGGTGGCGACCCCTTGCGGGGCTGGCATGGGCCTCCCCAAAGGCTGCCTCTGCTCCAATCAGCATCCACGACATGCTGCTGTTTCTCCCAGTCAGGATGTGGGGGTCCAGGAGTGGAAGGGGTGGGAATGAGAGTGGCCCCTCACCATCACCCCGGTGACTGACCAGCAAGATGGCCACTTCCTGTCCCGAGAAGTTCTGCTTCACTGGTCTAGAGGTGGACTAGATGCCCTTTCTTTTCTTTTCTTTTCTTTTTTTTTTTTTTTTGAGTTAGAGTCTCACTCTGTCGCCCAGACTGGAGTGCAGTGGCCGCTCCCGGCCACTGCAGCCTCGACCTGCTGGGCTCCGGCAATCCCTCCGCTTCAGCCTTCCAAGTAGCTGGAACTACAGGCGCACGCTACCACACCCAGCTAATTTTTTATTTTATTGTAGAGATGAGGTCTCACCAAGTTGCCCAGGCGGGTCTCGAACCTGTGGGCTCAGGCAATCCACTCACCTCAGCCTCCCAAAGTGCTGGGATTACAGGCTGAGCCACCGAGCCCAGCTTTTTTTTTTGAGTTGGAGTCTCACTCTGCTGCCCAGACTGGCGTGCAGTGGCCGCTCCCGGCCACCGCAGCCTCGACCTGCTGGGCTCCTGTGATCCTTCTGCCTCAGCCTTCCAAGTAGCCGGAATTACAGGCATGCACTACCACGCCCTGCTCATTTTTTGATTTATTGTAGAGATGAGGTCTCGCCTGCTCAGGCGGGTCTCGAACCCGCGGGCTCAGGCAATCCACTCACCTCAGCCTCCCAAAGGCGTGGGATTACAGGCTGAGCCACCGAGCCCGGCTGAGCCCGGCTCTTAATGCCCTTTCAGTTCCAGAGGGAGGAATGCTGCCACCAGGAGACACGATGATTCCAGTGACCTTGAAGGCAAGACCCACTCAGCCCCTTTGGGCTCCTCATGCCTGAATCAACAGATCAAGAAGGGAGTTACAGTGTTGGCTGGGGCAATCTATCCAGACTACCAAGGGGAAACTGGATGACTATACCATGGAGGCAAGAAGAATGTGTCTGGAAATCCTTATTGAGTCAGAGTCTCACTCTGTCACTCAGGCTGGAGTGCAGTGGCACGCTCATGGCCACCGCTGCCTCAACCTGCTGGGCTCAGGCGGTCCTTCCGCCTCAGCCTTCCAAGTAGCTGGAATCACAGGTGTGCGCCACCATGCCTGGCTAGTTTTTGATTTATTGTAGAGATGAGGTCTCGCCAAGTTGCTCGGGCTGGTCTCCAACCCCTGGACTTGGGCAGTCCTCTCACTTCGACCTTCCAAAGTGCTGGGATTATAGGAATGAGCCACCGAGGCTGCTCTCTTATTCCTTTATCATGTAACACATCATTTATTGAATTTATATCATAAGTATTGTTAACTTTACATCATAGTATTTAAGTCATGGGGTATCAGGAGTAAACATCACACAAGGAAGGGATTCGTGTGCCTTTGGCTGTACAGAGGATAGCTGTATCACGTTAGGGAGAATTATTACCTTGTTAATGTCTTTTTTTGGAGATCACATATGGCTTAAGGAGGTGCATTGGGTGCCAAGTTGACAAGGGGTAAACCTGCGGACTTAATTTTAGGTGTCGACGAGATTGGATGAAGGGATACCTGGAAACCTGGCAAAGCATTACTTTCTGGTATGTCTGCCAGGGGGTTTCCTGAGATTAGCATACATATCTGAGCAGACCAGGTGCGGAGGATCCAGCCCCACTGTGTGGGCAAATGGGCTGGGGTACAGGAGGACAAATAGCAAGAAAAGGCGAATGTGCTGTCTGTCTTCCAGAGGTGGGACACACTTTCCTCTCCTGAACTTGGACAACTCTAGGAATTACCTAAGTCTCCTCGCACGTGGTCCTGCTCAGGCCCTTGGCCTCCATCTGAGAATCACACCATTGGCTTCCCTGGATCTGAGGGCTTTGGACTTGGACTGAGCCATGACACCAGCATCCCAGTATCCCAGGGTCTCCAGCTTGCACATGGCCTGTTGAGGAACTTCTCAGCCTTCATAATCCCATGAGCCAATCCCCTTAGTAAATACCCTCTCATCTCTCTCTCTGTATATCCTATTGATTCTGGAGAGCCCTGACTAATAGACTACCCAAAGCAATCTACAGACTTAGTGAAATCTCTATCATGACATTTCTTACAGAAACAGAAAAACAATCCTAAACCTCATACAAAACCACAGAGGGGCCCCAAATACCAAAGCACTCTTAAGCAAAAAGAACAAAGCTGAAGGTATCACACTACCTGATTTCAAAATGTCTCACAAAGCTATGGTAATCAAAACAGCATTGCACTGGCATAAAAACAGACACCAGGCCCAATGGAACAGAATAGAAAGCCCAGAAATAAATCCACACATTATGACTAGTTTCTGACAAAGATACTAAGAACACACAATGGAAAAAGCACAGTCTCTCCAATACATTATGCTGGGAAAACTGGATATCCACATACAAGAGAATAAAACTAGACCCTGCTGGGCTCGGTGGCTCAGCCTGTAATCCCGTGCCTTTGGGAGGCTGAGGTGAGTGGATTGCCTGAGCCCGTGGGTTCGAGACCTGCCTGGGCAGCGAGATCTCATCTCTACAATAAATCAAAAAAAACAGCTGGGCGTGGTAGCGCATGCCTGTAATTCCGGCTACTCGGAAGGCTGAGGCGGAAGGATCGCCGGAGCCCAGCAGGCGAGGCTGCGGTGGCCGGGAGCAGCCACTGCACTCCAGTCTGGGTGACAGAGTGAGACTCCAACTCAAAAAAACAAACAAAAAAACTAGACCCTTATTTCTTACCATATGCAACAATTGACTCAAAATTTATTAAAGACTTAAGCTGGGCACGGTGGCTCACTCCTGTAATTCCAGCACTTTGGGAGGCAGAGCAGAGAGGACTGCCAGAGCCCAGGGATTCGAGACAAGCCTAGGCAACTTGGTGAGACTTTGTCTCTACAAT
The DNA here is from genome assembly GCA_027257055.1 of Cephalopachus bancanus. Lineage (NCBI taxonomy): Eukaryota > Metazoa > Chordata > Mammalia > Primates > Tarsiidae > Cephalopachus > Cephalopachus bancanus. Next base: position 27,242 of record JAPVLO010001152.1, on the reverse strand, counting down.
AAATAAAAAAAAATTAGCCGGGTGTGGTAGTATGCACCTGTAGTTCCAGCTACTTGGAAGGCTGAGGTGGAAGGATCCCTGGAGCCCAGCAGGTCAAGGCTACGGTGGCCGTCAGCGTGCCACTGTACTCCAACCTGGGCAACAGAGTGAGATTCCAACTCAAAAAAAAAAAATTAAAGACTTAAATATAAGACCAGAAACTATATAACTACTAGAAGAAAACCAAGGGGAAAACTCCACATTGGCCTGGGCAATTATGTTTTTAGATTTGATCCCCAAAGCGCAGGCAATGAAAGCAAAAACAGACAAATGGGAATACATCGACCCCATGAAGGTTCCACCCCATGAAGGAAACAATCAACAGGGGGAGAAGACACCTAGCTGAATGGAAAACGATGTCTGCAACCCACACATCTGACAAGAGATAAATATCCAACACATACAAGGAACTTAAATAACACTAAAAAATTTTTTTAAATGAGCAAACGACCTGAATAGACATTTCTCAAGACATACAAATGGCTGGTATGTAGATGAAAAAAGGCTCAATATCACTTACTCATCAGAGCAGTACTAAAACCAGAATGCGATATCATCTCATACTTGTTAGAAAGGCAGTTATTAAAAAGATGGAAGAACAAATGCTGTCGAGGATATGGAAAAAGGGAGACCCTTCCATGCTATTGGTGGGAACGTAAATTAGTAACAACATGGAGGAAAATGGAACGGAGGTTCCCCTCAACATTAAAAACAGAGCTACCATATGACCCAGCAATCCCGCTACTAGTTACATAGTCAGAGGAAATGAAGTCAGGATGCCGAAGAGCAATCTGCACCCACAAGTTCACTGCAGACTATTAACAACAGCCGAGACATGGAGTCAACCCTAAGTGTTCATCAACAGATGAAGAAAATGTGGCATATTTACACATTCAGCCTTTATTTATTTGTTACTATCATTTTTACCTCCCACATGGAGGTTTCACTAAGGTGTACAGGCTGGTGTCTGGCCTCAGTCTCTAGGAAAAAAATCCTGTTGTGACGGCTTGGACAGACCTGGGGGATGTGATGCTAAGTTACACACGCCAGGCACAAAAAGGCACATACTACATGTCACATACATGACAGCACATGAATGGTCGGGAGATCTGTTAGAGAAAACGAAGTAAAAACACAGAAGATGCATACGGGGAACTTAAAAGCCGAGGAAAAGGTTCTCAAATTTTAAGCATATTACTAGTGTTTCAAGCCAAAGTCAACTTCTAGGTCTTTTATTCCATGTGAGGACAACTTGAAGGCATCCAAGAACTCATGCCACAGGCTGTGACCATGGGGCTCCGTCCGGGTGGGCCAGAGGGGGTTCAGTGACACAGGGGAGGAGCTGGGTTGTCCAGGGGTCTGGGAGGGAACGCCGGGAGGAGGGATGTACTGAGGACATAGCCAGGGGCAGGGGAAGTCGTGCTGCAAGTTCCCAGGGAGGATGGTGACCTCCAATTGATAAGCTGACCCCAAACGGAAACCTGGACAGTGCCCAACTCCACTGGTATCCTCTTCCCAGCGTGGAGGCCAGAGGCTATCAGACGCACCTTTCCTTTACTGCCCTCGCCTGGGCCTCTGGCTTCCCTACCCCTACCTCCCCTCTCTGTGGAGGACCATCTGCTGACCTGCCCACCTCCCCATCTCCCTTTCACCTCTTGCCCACTCTGGCTCTTTTGTCCTTTTCTGAGACCAGGAAGCGGCTGCAGGAGGGAAGCAAGGGTTCGGCTTTGGGCTCCATGTTCCACCACCAATCTCGCAGTCTTGGTGTTGGGGCCGACAGGCCCACCAGGCTGGCCCCTTTGTGGCCAGGCAGTGGGCGCCTCTGGGCCAGCCCTTGCATCTGTTTTGTGGAGGATGCTGAGGATGGGACAGGGAGAGTGCCCACGGGCCAGGTCCCGGATGAGCCTGATAGCGCTCTGGACGACCCACTGTCTGGGAGACCCCACCATCCTCTGGCCTCCGCAGCAGGAAGGACGCACCAGGTACACAGGCGAGAACAAAAGACGCCTTTATTGGTGCACGGATCCGCAGGATGGGATGGGCTGGTGTGGCAGTGACTCAAAGATGACCACCTTGTCTCCCTTCCCTCCTCGATCAGTCTCGCTCCCTCCAGCACAGGAGCTGGGGTTGGGGCTCCAGACTCCGAACCCTACCGCCTGGGACCAGGTCCTGAGCTAGGTCACACGTTTACTCTTGGACCAATCATGAAGGCAGTGGCGGGGTCCTGGGAGGAACATGGCTAGCTTGGGGGGACCTGCGGGCCCTCAAAGCAGCACCTAGCAATTCTGGGGGCAGTATCCCAACCTATGTCCGGCCCAGCAGCGTCAGTGAAGGCACGGTGGCTGACCCCATCCTGCCGCAGGAGGCCACAGCTGTGGCCGGACACATGGCTCACACAGTGTAGCTACTTTTTCCGCCGGGGGGTCCGGGAGCTGCTGCTGCAGCCATCCAGGGGTGGGGTGGCCTGTTCGCAGGCAGCTCTGGAGTCCTTCTTGGGGGCCGGCCTGTGCGTCTCCCCTCTGGCTGGCAGGAAGGACCTGGAAGGCCTTGAAGCCAGCAGGGCCTGCATGACTCTGATAGCCGCCACAGCCGCCAGGAGCCCCCAGAGCAGGGTGGGGGCCTCCAGGGAAGACAGGCGAGTTCGAACCCAGCAGAGGGCCTGGGCCAGGGCACTGCTGGAGCTGCGAGCCCGCAGTGGGCTCTTGTCCTGGGGGAGCAAGATTGAGGGTGTGTCTGCAGGACTCGCTCTAGCGGCAGGGGCCACCCCTGTCCCCCTCCCCTGGCCAGGCCACGCCCCTCACCTGCAGCCCAAACTGCCTGAGCAGCGTCTCCAGCATCGGGTCCCCAAGGGACATGGGTGGGAAGAACTCCTCCACCCACTGGCGCCGCCACCACCTGCTGCCACAGGACCAGACGCTCACTGTGTGGCTGGAGCTTAGGCCCCAGTGTCCCACCCGGCACCAGCCTTACCCCTGCTCTCCGGGCTGTGAGAACCAGTACTTGTAGCGCTGGGCCCGCATGAAGGTGGGTGGCTGCTTGTGGAAGGGGTACCTGGCGGCCTCATTCTGGACCAGGCGGATCACTGGGGCAGGGACAGGCTCAGTGCGCCCACTTGCTGCCCTTCCACCCCTCCCTGGCCCACCCCACATGTTCCTGCACAGGCGCCTCCCACCCCCAACCTCCCCCTGCCCGCCTCCGGGGCCTCACCAGGCTCCTTGCCCTGCAGCAGGCGGAGGACCAGGCTGGTGAACCACGGGCTGTGTGTGTGTGGGCCCAGGGCCGCAAACCACATCTGCCAGTCGAGGCGCGGCTGGTGGGGCACCACCACCGGGGGTGGCCGGCTCACGTTCCCGGGCTTGTACATGAACTCCACCTCCTAATGGGTGGATCATGGTCAGCGGGGCTGGCTGACCTGGTCCCGCCTCTCCCACCTTCCACCCCGGGAGGCTCACCGTCCAGTGGTGGCCATCGTAGCTGCCCTCCAGCACCACCTCAGGCCGCCCACCCAGTCCAGTCATCCTGCGGAAGAGGCCATATGAGCTGGCCAGCTGCAGGTGCTCCACAGTGCCAAACAGGCGGTGGGCCCCTGTCCAGAGGCGCCCATGGGTCCCTGGCTCCACATAGGAGTATGGTACCTGGAGACAGGCAGGCAGAGGCTCAGAGTAGCCCCTTTAGTGCCCCTGTACCCCCCAGCCATGCTACCCACCAGGCTGGTCACGAACAAGGCCACTGTGGCAACGCCCAGGACAGACAGTGGGACTGCAGCACTCAGCTTCCTCAGCCAGCCCCGCACCTGGGTCCACCTGGGGGCGGGACCCAGGCGTGGTTAGGCCTGCCCTGCACACCTGTCCCCCACCCCCTTCTTGGGCTGGGTACCTCCAGAGAGCAGTCAGAAGCTCCCAGGTGAGGGAGGCCGCACCCAGCCACACGGTGGGCAAAGTTACTGTCTGCAGCCACTGAGAGAACTGGTGGAAGGTGAAATCTGCCGGGAGAGGGGTGTGTAAGCAGGGAGTGTCTGGTCCTTGCCTCCTGGCTCCCCAGCTGGCACTCATTGGCCGGGAGAGGGGTGCATAAGCAGGGGCGCCTGGTTCTTGTCTCCTGGCCCCCCGGCCGGCACTCACTAGTTCTGGAATGGATGGTGCGCTGCTGCCAGTAAACCTCCAGGCCAAAGTAGTGCACGGTGCCATAGGCCAGTAGCCCGCAGACAGCCAGTTCCAGCAGCAGGGACAGCGCAGCCAGGAGGGCCTTGAGCCAGGCTGTGGGGCAGGACAGCTGTGGGCTGGTAGGGTCCACAGCCAGGGGGTGGGACAGAGCTAGAGTGGGGGACCCGTGGGGCTGGAGAGGAGATGCCCTGGGAGGGCCGGGGACTGGACGGCTAGCTGCCCAGGTCCAGCTAACACTCACAGGTAGGCATCTTCTTGTGGCGGCCGTGGCCAGGCTCGGCTCCCAAGTGCTGGTCGTCCAGGAGCGCGGTGGTGAGCACCAGCGTCAGCAAGTTGAAGAAGTTGTAGTTGCCAGTGATAATAATCAGGACTTGCAGCAGCACCTATGGGAGAACCCAAACTCAGAGCCCCCGCGGGCTGCCCCTCCTGGGCCCCATTGACCTGGAGACCGAAACCCCACAGTGAGGCTGCAGCCCTCTGACCGGCACATACCACCACACCCGAGCAGCCACGAGGCCTTGTGTGGCTGGTGGCAGAGGCCCCCACCTACCTGAGAGTAAAAGGCAGCCAAGCGCAGGCGGCGAACAGGGGCAAAGAACAGCGGGGGCACAGCGATCTCGATGAGGAAGGTGGCCACCACACTGAGCTTGTGCAGCCAGACCGGAAGGTGGTGTGCAAACCAGGCGGCGGGTGTGGGCAGGCACTGGGTCTCGAAGTGGTAGGTGAGGGCTGCAGGCGATGGGCGGGCCATCAGGGTTGGGCAGAGCCCCCAGACTGCCCCAGGTGCAGGCCAGGACCCTCACCAGTGAGCCCCCACCACGCAGGGCAGCGGCTGGTCAGCTTGACCACGCCTGAGGCGAACATGAGGCGGAACAGCAGCCAGCGCACGAGCCAGAAGGGGAGGCCTTCATGGGGGGAGGCCCTGGCTGGCCCACCCTGGGGGGCCTGCTTGCGGTGGGTGGGCTGCCTCAGCGGGGCTACCAGCACGGCCAGGAAACCAGTCTCCAGCAGCAGAGAATCCCTAAGGGAAAGGAGATAGCAGAAAGGCCCCTCCCCACGAGGCTGCTCCCCTTGGAGGGTCCTCCGGGGAGAGGCAAACACCCCCCCCCACCCGGCCTCCCAAACCGATAGGCACTCACCACTGGAAGTAAAGGAACACCTGGCCCACCTGCAGGGAGAAGGGCGTTCAGGGGCTGGTGCGTGTCTGCTGGGGTGGGTGGGGCAGGCCGAGCCAGCTGGTGTTGAGGCCCCCTGGTGTGTGGGGACCGCGCACAGCCCACTTGCCTGGCAGGCTGACAGGTAGGTGGCCCAGAGCAGAAGGTAGACGAGTGTGTGGCGCAGCGGGCTCAGCAGCAGGGCGCCCAGGGCCAGCAGGGTGCCCAGCAGGCTCAGCAGCTCCAGGCCCTGTGCCGTGTCCAGCCCCAGGCTCGGGGCTTCCCACAGCAGCGTTGGTGTCTCCCACAGCTGCTGCCAGCGCCCCTTGCCCTGCGGCCGCAGCGTCCTCCTCGCCGGCAGGATACCCTCGGGGCCATAGAGGCCTGTGGGGGGGCATGTCAGAGCCAGGCCTTGGGACCCTCTCGCAAGCCAGACTCCCCTGAGTAAGGCCTGCAGACAGCCCTCTGCCCCAGCTCGGGGTCTGCAGTCCCTCAAGGCCCTCCCCCAGGCAGAACCAGTAGACGCCTCGTCCCTGGGCACAGAGACCTGCCCAACTACCCGGGGCAGAGCCCACTCTGACTTCCAAGTCAGGGAGCCCGCCAGGTCTGGGCCCAAGCCTCTCTCCCACCCTCCTGAGCTCTGTCCCCGCCCAGGTCAGAGCCTGGAACCCTACGGGGAACGGACCGTGGCACACGTTCCCACCCCACACCCGGAGGCCCGCGGCCACGAACCGCCGCCCCGTCCCCCGTATCGAGGCCTGGACTTCACTCCCACCCCTGACGGCGCGGGTGCCGGGCAACCGGACGAAAGGATGGAGGGTCCCGCGCGCGGGCTGGGCGGTGTCCCTCCCTGGGCGCCCTCACCCGGGATCTGCGTGTAGAGGGAGGCGAAGGCGAGCATGAAGACGGCGGCCACGCCCTGGAGGAAGAGCTGCCGCGGAAGCCGGGAGCCCGCCATGTCCGCTACGCGGCCGGCTGGAGCAGAGCCTGCGCGTCCTGCGGCCCCGCCCACCTCATCCGCGGCCGCACGAAGCCCCGCCCCCGGGCCCCGCCCCCGGGCGCTCCCGCCGCGCGGCGCCGAGGATCGCGGCCCCCTGGGCCGCGTTACGTCATAGGCGTGCGCACGGCGCCGGTGATGGTCGGCCCTGGGCCTCGTTACGTCATAGATGCGCGCGCGGCGCCGGGATGGTCGCCCCGTTCCCAGGGCCGCGTTCCGTCATAGGCATGCGCGCGGCGCCGGGGATCGCCGCCCGGGGCCCTGGGCTGCGTTACGTCATAGGCATGCGCGCGGCGCCGCTCGCGGCTCCTTTTCCCGGGCGGGAACAGTAAAATGGCGCTAGAACTGGTGGCGGGCTGAGGAAACCGCACTCCTCTGAAGCCGGCCCCGCGGGCCCCTGCCGTGCGGCCCCTCGCGGACATGGAGGACGTGGAGGCGCGCTTCGCCCACCTCTTGCAGCCCATCCGCGACCTCACCAAGAACTGGGAGGTGGACGTGGCGGCCCAGCTGGGCGAGTACCTGGAGGAGGTGCGGCGGCGGGGGGCTCGGGCCGCGAGCCGGGGCGGGCGGGGCTGCGGGCGCTCCGGCCGCGCCTAGGAGTTCTCGGGCTTGCCGCTTCGTGTCCGGCTCCACGCTGCCTCCCGAAGTCGCCCGTGGTGAGGTCGGCCTGGCGCTGTCACGCAGGTGTCTCCGCGCCGGGGGCCGGGAAGCGACTCACGGGCGGTGACCGGCGTGTTTCTCTGGCGCAGTGGAGTGAGCTGGAGGCGCCCTTTTCGTTTTGGCTGTTGTGAGCATGTTTGTGTGTTTGAGAGACTCGCATGACGGCGCGAGAGGGACTCTTTAGGCTTGGATTTCCGCACCGCTGTTTGGCTGCTTCGTGTTCCGTCCTGCCCGCGTTTAGCCTTCCTCCCGCGTCTGACGGTCCTACCTGGTCTGCTCGGTTTCTCACTTCACTCCCACTCCTCCCCCGAGGGCGATTTGGCTTCCAGTACACTTAATTGTCTCTTGTCTTGATCAGCGGTGATCTGCATCCTACTAAAGCCAATGAACGCTTCTGACACGTTTCCCCTAAACAGTGTCATTTATTTCTGTGATTTTAAACGTCACCTGTATGAGGACAACTTTCTTTCTTTCTTTTTTTTTGACTTGGAGTGTCACTCTGTTGCCCAGACTGCGCCCAGACTGGCGTGCAGTGGCCACTCCCGGCCACCGCAGCCTCGACCTGCTGGGCTCCGGCGATCCTTCCGCCTCAGTCTTCCAAGTAGCTGGAACTACAGGCGTGGGTCTCGAATCCACGGGCGCAGGCAATCCACTCACCTCGGCCTCCCAAAGCGTGGGATTACAGGCTGAGCCACCGAGCCCGGTCGAGGACAACTTTCAAACTTATGTTTCCATCCAAGATCTCTTTATTTACTACTTTTTTTTTTTTTTTTTTTTTTTTTTAAGAAAGTAGGATTTATTGAGGACAGAAAAGCTTCCCCAGTGGGAGGGGGTTGCCCTTATTTATTTTTGAAGATCTTTTCTTTGAATCTAATTTTATGTATTCAGCCATTCTCTTGATATCCACTGGCATGTTACATAGACATCTCAGGTTTAACGTGTTTAAAGTGGAACTCTTCATCTTTGCTCAAACTCCAGTCTTCCTCATCTTGGTAAATGGCACCACGGTTCAACCAAAGGCGAAAGCCAAGTGCCATGGTAGTGAGGTTTCAGCTCCACACCTAGTACACCCATGAATTCTGCTAGTTATACCTCCAGAATATGGCTTGAACTCCATTTTCTTGGGTTCAGGCCACCATTGTTTCTGGCCTGATTTTGTATAAAACTTTCCTGTTTGGGCTCTCTGCCTGTTTTTGTTCCTGTCCAATCTACAATCCACCCAGCAGTAAGTATGACTCTTAAAGCTTAAAATCAGGCCAGGCGCAGTGGTTCAGGCCTATAATCCGAGCGCTTTGGGAGGCCAAGGTGAGAGGACTGCCTGAGCCTTTGGGTTTGAGACCAGCCTGGGCAACATGGCAAGACCTCATCTCTACAATAAATCAAGAAAAATTAGCTGGGCGTGGTGGCATGTACCTGTGGTTCCAGCTACTTAGAAGGCTGAGGCAGAAGGATTGCCTGAGCCCAGTGGGTCAAGGCTGTGGTGGCCATGAGTGTGCTGCTGCACTCTAGCTGGGTGACAGAGTGAGACTGACTTAAAAGAAAAAAAAGTTAAAATTATGCCACAAGCCGGGCTCGGTGGCTCAGCCTGTAATCTTGTGCCTTTGGGAGGCTGAGGTGAGTGGATTGCCTGAGCCCAAGGGTTCGAGACCTGCCTGGGCAACTTGGTGAGACCTCATCCCTACAATTAATCAAAAAATTAGCTGGGCATGGTAGCATGCACCTGTAGTTCCAGCTACTTGGAAGGCTGAGGTGGAAGGATCACCGGAGCCCAGCAGGTCGAGGCTGTGGTGGCTGTGAGTGAGTGGCTGCTTCACTCCATTCTGGGCGACAGAGTGAGACTCCAACTCAAAAAAAAAAAAAAAAAATTACGCCACAGCACTGTTCTGCCGAAAACCTTTCAGTGTCTTTCCATTGTACTCAAAATAAAACTCAAACTTTCTTCTGAATGTGGTTCTGCCCACTATTTTAGCTCTTCTTGGGGTATATTCTATCTTGTTTTTTTGAGCCAATAACCAGTGGCACCCCAAGCTTGTTGTTGGCAGAGTGTCTTATACTTTTTGCTCCCACTAGGGAATGTTCTTTTTTTTTTTTTAGTTGGAGTCTCACTCTCACCCAGACTGGAGTGCAGTGGCCGCTCCCAGCCACCGCAGCCTCGACCTGCTGGGCTCTGGCAATCCTTCCGCCTCAGCCTTCCAAGTAGCTGGAACTATAGGCGTGCGCTACCACGCCCAGCTCATTTTTGATTTATTGTAGAGATGAGGTCTCACCAAGTTGCCCAGGCGGGTTTCGAACCCGCGGGCTCAGGCAATCCACTCACCTCAGCCTCCCAAAGGCGCGGGATTACAGGCTGAGCCACTGAGCCCGGCTCTTTTTTTTTTTCTTTATTAGAGACAGTGATCTCACTATATTGCTCAAGGTCCTGACCTCAAGCAGTACTCCTGCCTCAGCCTCCTGAGTAGCTGGGACTACAAGTGTGTGTGAGCCACCACATCCAGCTGTTTTTTTTTTTTTTTTGAGTTTGAGTCTCACTCAGTCGCCCAGACTGGAGTGCAGTGGCCGCTCCCGGCCACCGCAGCCTCGACCTGCTGGGCTCCGGTGATCCTTCCGCCTCAGCCTTCCAAGTAGCTGGAACTACAGGCGCGCACTACCACGCCCGGCTGATTTTTTTGATTTATTGTAGAGATGAGGTCTCGCCAACTTGCCCAGGCGGGTCTCGAACCCGCAGGCTCAGGCAATCCACTCACCTCAGCCTCCCAAGGCGTGGGATTACAGGCTGAACCACCGAGCCCGACTTTTTTTTTGAGTTGAAATCTCACTCTGTCACCCTGACTGGAGTGCAGTGGCCGCTCCCGGCCACCGCAGCCTCGACCTGCTGGGCTCCGGAGATCGTTCCGCCTCAGCCTTCCGAGTAGCTGGAACTACAGGCGCGCGCTACCACACCCGGCTCATTTTGATTTATTGTAGAGATGAGGTCTCACCAAGTTGCCCAGGCGGGTCTCGAACCCACGGGCTCAGGCAATTCACCCACCTCGGCCTCCCAAAGCACAGGATTACAGGCTGAGCCACCGAGCCCGGCCTGGTTTTTTTTTTGAGTTGGAGTCTCACTCTGTTGCCCAGACTGGAGTACAGTGGTCGCTCCCGGCCACTGCAGCCTCGACCACCTGGGCTCTGGCGATCCTTCCGCCTCAGCCTTCCAAGTAGCTGAAATTACAGGCATGCGCTACCACGCCCGGCTGTTTTTTATCTATTGTAGAGATGAGGTCTCGCTGCCCAGGCGGGTCTTGAACCCGCAGGCTCAGGCAATCCACTCACCTCAGCCTCCCAAAGGTGCTGGATTACAGACTGAGCAACCGAGCCTGGCTGGTGTTTTTTGTTTTTTGATGGCTAAGTCCTTTTCATCCTTTAGGTCTTAACATAAAATTTTGACTGTCCACCCTATCCAAAATAGTTCTCTCTGTCTTAGTGCTTGACATGCTTTGGCATGCTTATCATAAGTCATTCTTTAGTTTATTTACTTGTTTGCAGGCTGTCTCCACTGTAGAATGTGAATTCAAGGAGGGCTGGGACCTTATTTGTACGCTGTTCCCTCTGCTTAGTAGAGTGCCTGGCTCAAAGTAGGTAAGGAATAAAGGTTTCTGAAATGAACATGTGATCTGATAACTTCTTCGCTCTGAGAAAAAGCAGAGAACTGTGCCCAGCAGAGCTCCTGCAGACTTGGGTCTTTGGGGAGACCTGGTCGCCTGGTAAATCTACTTCCTGGCTTGGTCAGCGCCCCTCCTGCTTCATATGTCTGCTTTTTTTTTTTTTGAGTTGGAGTCTCACTCTGTCGCCCAGTGTGGAGTGCAATGGCACGCTCTCGGCCACCGCAGCCTTGACCTGCTGGGCTCCGGCCATCCTTCCGCCTCAGCCTTCCAAGTAGCTGGAACTACAGGTGCACGCTACCACGCCCGGCTGATTTTTGATTTATTGTAGAGATGAGGTCTCACCAAGTTGCCCAGGCGGGTCTCGAACCCGCAGGCTTAGGCAATCCACTCACCTCAGCCTCCCAAAGGCGCGGGATTACAGGCTGAGCCACCGAGCCCAGCATGTCTGCTTTTTGAGCCCTGTCTGCCCCCTGAAGTGCAGATTTCCTGGCTTCTAGCTTTTTCTTTCTCTTTTCATTTTCCACACGGTTACCACAGTGTTCTTTTTCCGACACATCTTGTCACTGTGCCATCCTCTTCCATCCATGTATTTATTCATTGTTGGTTGTTTTTTCTGTACCAATAGCTGTGTTAAACTCTGAGAAGATAGTGACAGACAGCTATCGGTGACCTCCACTTTGAAGGACTCCATCCTTGAGGGAAGTTGGCTCCCAAGGCAGAACCGCATATCACGCATTTGGTGCTCGTTGTACCAGACACTACTTTGCCATGTAAATCCACGCGGTCCTCACACAAGCTCCGTCAGCAGCGGCATTAGCGGTGCGCCCAAAGCTGCAGCTGACAGGTGGCGGAGGAGTCTGCCCTTCCCCCCACGTGTGTCCTTGTGTGGTCACAGACCGATGAGAGACTTGAAAGAGGAACTTAGAGTTCTAGAAGAGCCCGACTGGGGGACCCGATTCTGTTGGCAACGAAAGGAGTTGCCTGGTCAGGGTGAGCTGAAGAGTGTTCTAGGCAGAGAGAACACAGTGTTTGAAGGTTCTGAGTTGGGAAATTGCATCGCTCAAGGGAGGGCCTGGAGGTGGGCCCTTGTGACAACTCTAGCGAGCAGAGGGGACAGGTCACTGGAGATGGAGGCTGGCCAGTGTGGAGGCTTCCTTCATGGGCTCCGTGCAGGATATTTTTCCTAGGAGTGGCAGAAAGCCATCAGAGTCTGAGCATAGTGGCGTAGGCACTGGCCGGTGTGTGAAGTGTGGGCGGGCAGCAGCAAAGGGCAGAAAGAGCCCTGTCAAGGGCCAGAGTGAAGTCACTGGAGAGGAGCATGCCGGTGGCAGGGGACTGGTTGTGAACAGGAGGTGAGAGAAGGGAGGAAGGAGCTAAGACTCTGGGACGCAGGTCAAGTGGGTTGGGGGGTGTTAGGGTTTGGCGTGGTCACGTCCAGCATGAATCTTGGTTAGCACGTCCAAGTGATGTCTGAAGAAACCATTTGGACATGTGGGTTTGGGCTTAACTGGGAGGGCTAGCCTGGCATTGTGAGAAGATGGATGCAGTGTGACGTGCTGGGAGCCGGCTGAGCTGAGGATCCCTGAAGGAAAGGGCCAGCTCTGCGGTCCGGCTTCCAGGACCACCCTCTCCTTCACATTCCCTTCTTTTATTTTTTTTGAGTTGGAGTCTCACTGTGTCGTCCAGGCTGGAGTGCAGTGGCACTCTCATGGCCACCCCAGCATACCTGCTGAACCCCATCGATCCTTCCTCCTCAGCCTTCTAAGTAGCCAGAACTACAGGAATGCGCTACCACACCCGGCTAATTTTTTGATTTATTGTAGAGACGAGGTCTTGCCAAGTTGCCTGGGCTGGTCTCGAACCCACGGGCTCGGGTAGTCCACTTGTCTTGGCCTCCCAAGGTGCTGGGATTACAGGCTGAGCCATACCAAGCCTGGCCACATTCCCTTATTTTGGGCCAGGCTTTTTAAGTCCTGAACTCGCTCCAGTTCCTCACATTTCTGCAGACTTGTCATACTCTTGTTTTCTCTCCCTCCCTCACTGACCTGACAAACTCCCTTTGTCCTTCAAGAATGGCTGGGGACAGTGGCTCATGCCTGTAATACCAGTGCTTTGGGAGGCCAAGGCGAGAGGATCACTTGAGCCCAGGAGTTTGAGACCAGCCTGGGAAACATGGTCCCTGTCTCTACTAAAAAATTAGCTGGGCGTGATGGCTTGTGCCTGTAGTCCCGGCTGCTTGAGAGGCTGAGGCAGGAGGATCACTTAAGACCAAGAGGTTGAGGTTGCAGTGAGCCATGGCCATGCCACTGTTGTGCTTCAGCCTGGGTGACAGAGTGAGACCCAGTCTCTGAAAAAAAAAAAAAACGGAAACGGCTCCCTTTGGTGATATCCTCCCAGACTCCCCCTCTTTGTGCTGCCTGGTGCCGACAATCTTGCCTCTCCCCAACACACCCTGTGCTTGGCCTGTGATTGTATGGTGCTCGTTTTCCTGAGTAGATGGTGTCTAGTCTCTGCTAGCCGCCTTCATGTTCCCATCCTCTTGAGAGACTGGACTTCGCTCTGTCACTCAGGCTGGAGCACAGTGGCACAACCACGGTTCATGGCAGCCTTGACCTCTTAGGCTTAGGTGATCCTCCTGCCTCTGGTGAGCTCTGCCTGTCCTTTTTTTTAAAGAGACAAGGTCTTGGCCGGGCTCGGTGGCTCAGCCTGTAATCCCCCGCCTTTGGGAGGCTGAGGTGAGCGGATTGCCTGAGCCCGCGGGTTCGAGACCCGCCTGGGCAGCGAGACCTCATCTCTACAATAAATCGAAAAAACCAGCCGGGCATGGTAGCGCATGCCTGTAATTCCGGCTACTCGGAAGGCTGAGGCGGAAGGATTGCCGGAGTCCAGCAGGTCGAGGCTGCGGTAGCTGGAAGCGGCCACTGCACTCCAGTCTGGGCGACAGAGTGAGACTCCAACTCAAAAAAAAAAAAAAGAAAGAGAGACAAGGTCTTGCTGTGTTGCCTAGGCGGTTGGGAACTCCTGGGCTCAAGTGATCCTCTGGCCTTGGCCTCCCGAAGTGCTGGGAGGGCGGGCGTGAGCACCGCACCCGGCCAGCTCGCTCTGTTTTTCAGGCGTAGAGCTGCCGCTGCCTGTGTCCCTCAACACTTATTGGCCACCAGCACCAGACACTGAACTGAAGGTTGGAACTGCCCGAATGCTGCTCACAGTCCACTAAGGGACACGATCGTGCTGCTGGGTGGCACTGAGGCCTCAGGGCTTGAGGGCGGCTCTGCAGATGCATTCACACCGGGGACAGGTGGGGATGGGTGTTCCAGGCAGACGGAAAACCAAAACTAAAGAGCTGGAAGAAGTACGCAGGGCTTCAGTGTCGTTTGCTCAGAGGAGCACAGGGAAGGTTGGCTTGTGGGGGATCCTGGGTAAGCGTGGAGAGGAGCTGCTTGGTGGAGACAGCAGTGGGCAGCAATCCCCCAGGCCAGCTGTGAATGCAGTCCCAGAGCCCGGCAGAGAGCGCTGGGCTGGTGCTGGCCTGGGGGATTGCTGGCATGTGTCTGGCAGGCTGGGCCCGGGATGGAGGAATAGTCATGGCAGAGAGTGTACCCTGGGAAGAGGAGAGGGCTGAGGGTGGGGCGCCTGGGACACTAGCGGGTAACTGGGGCTCAGGAGCCCAGGGGGCTTGCAGAGATGATGCCTCACTGGATCTGCTTCCCGAGTTCTGCTCTAAGGATGGCATCAGCGTTTTGTCTCTGTGTTCCCCACCTCGGAGCTTCCCTTTCCTTCTTGGTGCCAGAGTGTCCGAGCCGGCCCTGACCAGGAAGGGCACAGTGTGGCACGCTTCCGGCATGGGGGGGCTGGGGTGTGGCTCTGGCCTTTGGGAACAGTGTGCCCTGGGGCTTTCGCTTCCCAGTCACAGGTTTTTGTGCAGCAAGTGGAGGAAGCACAAGGACTTGTCCTCCCAACAAAAACCCTGGGGCACCAGTGAGCCCACAGCCAGCTGGAGCTGCAGCTGCGGGACTGTTCTGCAGTGGGAGGAGGCGGGGTGGGGGCTGCCTCTGGGAGAAGCGCGCTGACCAGCCTCAGCCTCCCTGCCCTGCTGCTGTTTCTTGCAGCTGGACCAGATCTGCATTTCTTTCGACGAAGGCAAAACCACAATGAACTTCATCGAGGCAGCGTTGTTGATCCAGGGCTCGGCCTGCGTCTACAGTAAGAAGGTGGGCCCCGCCTGGCTGCTGTCTTGATGTTTGGTGGCAAGCAGGACTGTAGTCAGCTCTCCTGCTGGGGCCGGTGGCAGCAGCTGTCCCCTGTGTGTGATCTGCCTTTCTGTGGCTCAGGCCTTACTCCTGATTCTCAATTTTGGACTTAGAATGGCACGGTCAGGCAGGGAGGGCCTTGTGTTGGGCTCTGTTGTCCCGGAAGGAGTGACACCTGGGCGCCTACCTGGCAGTAGCTCTGGGGTGGCACGTGCATACACTCCACCCTTCCCCACCCATCCTTGTGGGTGCCTTGTTGTCAGCCCCTCGAAAACCCCCAACCCTTGCCCTCATGCTGGGACCTGTGTTCCGTGGAGGGGAAGGTCAAGAAGTGGAGTGACGGGATCTATCCTGAGGTCCACTGTGACTGGAGCTGGGACGGGCCATCAGAGACTCACAGGGATTGTTGGCATGTGGTCGCAGATTGGGTGGCGTGGGCCAGGGCTTGAGGAGGAAGGGCTGACGAGGAGATGCCAGGGTGCGTGGTCAGAGGAGTGGCTGGGACCCAGCCGGTTGGCAGCGTATGAGAAGCCTCACCTGCAGGGCCTGGTGGCCCGGGACTGTATGAGGCACACTGTGGGCACTGTCCTGTCACCGGCATCCCATGTGGAGAAGGCTGTGCTTGCTGCTGTGTGGAGCATAGGGCAGGGGATAGAATTAGGTGACCTCAAGTGGTGGAGTCATTCTGATGTGACTACTAATTTGAGAGCTGTTTTTGGTGGCAAAATCGGCAGGACTTGGCTGGAGACCTGGAGGTGGTGGCTCGGTCTTGTAGTGTGCACTGTTAGGCAGGCCTGGGGGTGAGCACCGCCCTCTGGGTCCTCACTGATGCTTCTGGCCACCAGGTGGAATACCTGTACTCGCTGGTCTACCAGGCTCTCGATTTCATCTCTGGCAAGAGGTGAGTTCTGGAGTCGGGGGCCAGGAGGCAGGGGCCTTCTTTGTGGGCCACCCTGCGGCCTCCTGGCATGCCCATGGGCACTCTTCTCTCTTAGGCGGGCCAAGCAGCTCTCTTCAGTGCAGGAAGACAGGGCCAACGGGAATGCCAGCTCCAGGGCCCCCCAGGAGGCTGAAGATGAGGTGAGGTTTCCTGGACAGGTGGCACCTGTCCGCTGTGTGCTTGCTGGCCTGCCCTGTGAGCTCTCCTTGTCTCCCTGCAGTTCCTGTCGCTGGACGACTTCCCTGACTCCAGGGCTAACGTGAACCTGAAGAACGACCAGGCGCCCGGTGTGAGTGTCCTGGCCCTTTGGGCTGGGTGGGGCTGGCCCAGGGGCGCTGCGGCTGGCAGGGCACTGGAAGGTGGTGTTGCCATGTGGCTCCCACCTGGAGCTCACCCAGCCCTGGCCTCCCCACAGGAGGTCCTCATCCCTCCCCTGCCCATGGCCCTGGTAGCCCCCGATGAGGTAGACAAGAACAGCAATCCCCTGTACAGGTTTGGAGCTGAGCCCATGGGGGTGGGGGAGGGCCGAGGCCTGCCTGGGAAGCACCTCTGCAGCAGGCGTGTCTCCGCCAGCACAGCCGTCAGGGTGAGGTTCTGGCCAGCCGGAAGGATTTCAGGATGAACACGTGCACCCCCCACCCTAGAGGGGCCTTCATGTTGGAGCCCACAGGCATATCCCCCATGGAGCCGGCGGGCATGTCCCCTGTGCCCAGGACCCAGAAGGGTGAGGGCTTGGATGCAGGGGCTTGGTGGGAAGGAAGGAACAGAGGGTTTTCTGGAGTTGACTTGAGGGGTGCCTGT
The DNA here is from genome assembly GCA_027257055.1 of Cephalopachus bancanus. Lineage (NCBI taxonomy): Eukaryota > Metazoa > Chordata > Mammalia > Primates > Tarsiidae > Cephalopachus > Cephalopachus bancanus. Next base: position 10,594 of record JAPVLO010001152.1, on the reverse strand, counting down.
GCTTGCCAGCTCTTGTCTCTTCCTGGGTGCCTACTCTGCTTTGGATGGGTGGCAGGAGCTTGGCTCCTCACCTGTCTGCTGGGACAGGGTTGCTGGGCAACGTGGTCACAGTTGGTCTCAGTACCAGGGACCTAAGCTTGCCTGGGGGCCCGCTGGAGGGGCATGTTGGACACCAGGTGGGGGCCGTTTGGGCTGACCTTAGCCATTCCTGTCTCACCCAGATGCTGGGAGGGCTGAGGAGCAGCCAATGGAGCTCTCTGTGTGTCGGAGCCCCACTCCTGGGCTCAACTTCTGCCAGGAGGCAGGTGAGAAGACAGCCCCGGGTGGCATGGGCAGGACTGAAGAGGGCTGGGAAGGCAGGGCTTGGGGGACGGGCTCTGAGCGGGACTGCTCTCAGCTGCCTCAGCCTGCGGCCTCTCACTCACCGTGGCCTGCAGTGGGTGAGGCACAGTGGGAAGTGGCTACAGGCTTGGAGCGGCCCCCTGGGCCTGGTCCCCTGTCCCCCCTGAACCTCAGCCCGTCTTGGTTCGGTGACTGCCCTCTGGCCGCCCTCCCGGGTCTCCTCTTTTTGGGCAGACATGAATGGTGGCATTTAGCATAGGGTGCCTGGTGGAATTCTCTGGCTCCTAGAAAATAGAGCTGAGGAGAGGAGTGGGCCGTCAGTTGCTCCTTGGTCTGGCCAAGGGCAGCCTGCTGCTGGACGGACTCTGGCCTCCTCAGGGCTGACTGTCTCCTGCTCCCTGCCCAGGCCCCTCCCCGGAAGGCCCAGTTGGCGGAGCTGAGGACGAGGACGCAGATGAGGCGGTAGAGCACCTCGAAGCCACGGCCCCCAAGGCCCCTCTGGAACCCGAGCAGCCCCGGAGCCTACAGCAGGTGGGATCCATACTGAGGCCTGCAGCGCCTGAGTTGTCACCTGGGTGAGCCTGACTCTGGGAGCCACCCGACCTGAGGAGGGCGCTGTGGCCTTAGTCCAGGCCTGTGGTCTCTGGAAGCCAGTCCTAGGCCCGGCCAGCCTAGGACTTTGGATGGCAGCGTCACACTTTGGGATGGCAGCGTCACACTCCTCCCCTGAGCAGTTGGTGCTCCCCGGAGGGTGGGCTGCTGTTCAAGAGCCCAAGCCCCATGGAGCTCACAGCTTCCTGGGTGGCAGCTGGTCTCAAGGCCGGCTCTTTGGTGGTCAGGCTGGCAGGAAGGGTGGGCTGGAGGCCTTTGCTGCCTCCCTCAGCCCACAAGGCGACTCTGTCCAGCCTGGAACTAAGACATTCTTCCTTTTTATCTACTAAAAACAAATCAATCTAATGCTTACAGGAGAAAATTTTTGTTAGTATTCTGTAATACTGGTTGGTAGATAGCATGGATGTGTGTCGTATTTTATTCATTTTTTGTATTTTTGGGGGAAAAAAAGTACTCTATGACCCCTGGTTTCTTTCTGTGAACGTCTTAAGGTTTTTCTTAGGGGTTGTTTTACTTTGTAGTCCTTGTTCTGTTTGGACTTCCTGCCCCCAAAGAGACTCCCTGCAGGTGCTCTACAAGTTGGCCCCAGGGCAGAGCTGCTGGGGTACCCAGAGCCTTGGGTAGAGAAGGGGGAGAGAAGACCCTATGGCTGTGTCTTTGCAGTATGCTGCCTTGCCCAGAAGGTACACACTGCGGGAGCGAGGGGGTGCCCCGGAGTCTGTGTCCCACCTAAAGGTAGGAGTGTTGGGGCCTTGACCCCACTGGCGGGCGGGGGTGGATGTGAGCACCCCACCACCTGCCCAGCATGCCCTTGCTCCTGCTGGCCTCTGGCGCTCCTAGCCTGTGGCCCTTGGCTCTTGCTCTCATTTCTCTCTCTCTCTTTTTTTTGAGTTGGCGTCTCACTCTGTCATCCAGACTGGAGTGCAGTGGCATGCTTCTGGCCACCAGAGCTTCGACCTGCTAGGCTTTGGCGATCCTTCCGCCTCAGCCTTCCAAGTAGCTGGAGCTACAGGCATGCGCTGTCACACCCGGTTTTCAATTTATTGTAGAGACAAGGTCTCGCCAAGTTGCCCGGGTGGGTCTCGAACCTGCAGGCTCAGGCAGTCCACTTGCCTTGGCCTCCCAGAGTGCTGGGATGATAGGCTGAGCCACTGAGCCTGGCCTCTTGCACTTGTTTCAAGGAGCCTTCTTCCCAGAGATCTTGGTTCCCTCCCTCCCTCCCTCCCGCACGTCCTGCTCTGATCCAGGATGTGTGTGTGCGGGTCCTGTCCTGTTGCTGCTTTGGCCTTCTGGCTTTGCGGGGGGAGGGTGTGCACTCCCCACTGTCCTAGCAGCTCTGTGTGCTCTCTGTGTGCAGGAGACCCCCAGATCCCTGGCAGAGCTTGGACCCCTTTGGCTCCCTGGATTCTAAGCCTTTCAAGAAAGGTGACTTGCTGGGGACACCTTCACTCGGGTGCCCAGCTAGGTTTGCTGAGGCATGTAGGGGTGGGAGGGGCTCTGCACCCAACCCCACAGCCGTCCTGAGACACAGTCCGCTTGTCCCCAGGTCGGCCGTACTCCATGCCCCCCCTGTGTGGAGGAGGCTCCAGGGCAGAAGCGCAAGAGAAAGGGTGCTGCCAAGTTGCAGGACTTCCACCAGTGGTACCTAGCTGCCTGTGAGTGTGAGTGGTGTGGTGGGGCACCCTGGGCCCCTGGGAGCTGGAGGCTGGGCCAGGAGGGATCGGCACCCCTTTTCTAATGTGAGCAGCCCTGGGCCTGCTCCCTGAGTTCTCACGGCCAAGTTCTCTCGCAGATGCCGACCATGCTGACAGCAGGAGGTCCCGGCGGAAGGGCCCGTCATTTGCAGGTGAGGTTGAGGTCCCGTGTGCACTCTTCTCAGGGAGGACAGGCCTCCTCTGCCCTCCCCCATCCCTGTCCTGTGCCCGGCATTGCCGAGGCCCTGGGTGGACTGGCGTGGGCCTGGGCAGGGTGAGGACGTCCTCACCAGGCCTTTGTCTGCAGACATGGAAGTCCTGTACTGGACACATGTGAAGGAGCAGCTGGAAACCCTCCGGAAGATGCAGAGGAGAGAGGCGCGTACTGATGTCTTGGTGGTGGCCTGGGACCCTGGGGGCCTTGACGGGAGGTGACAGTGCCCCTCATAGGTGTCTCTGTGGACAGATAGCTAAGCGGTGGCTGCCAAAGTCTGAGGAGGGACTGTGGCCTGCAGAAGAGAACCGCCTGGATGATCCCCTGGAGGACCTGGGGGCAGCAGGTGGGTACCTGCCAGGGGGACAGGCGGGAGGTCAGCACCTGCCACCAGCTGACAAGCTGCCTGTGGGCCTCTTTTCCATCTCTCTGCAGATGACTTTCTAGAGCCCGAGGAGTATATGGAGCCTGAGGGGGCAAACTCCAGGGAAGCTGCTGACCTGGGTAAGCCCGAGGGTGGGCAGCTGGCCAGAGGGTGCAAAGGGGCCTCTGCAGTGAGGACAGGGAGGGAGGGGAGAGCACAGCCCCACAGCTGCAGAGCTCACAGCTGCCCCTTTCCCAGATGCAGAGGCCATGCCAGCGTCCCTGAGCTATGAGGAGCTGGTTCGAAGGAACGTGGTAGGCCTGGGCCACGGGTGGGGGGAGCTGGGCGAAGACAGGCGAAGGCCCTGTACATGAGGCAGTAGCATCTGCTGGCCTTCCCCTAGGAGCTCTTCATCGCCAACTCCCAGAAGTTTGTCCAGGAGACAGAGCTGAGCCAGCGCATCAGGGACTGGGAGGACACCATCCAGCCCCTGATCCAGGAGCAGGTGAGGTGGCACCGCCCAGGCCTGGAGCCTCTTGCACCTGCCTTGGGTCTGTCCGGCCTGGCCTTACCCATGCCTGCAGCTGACACCCTCCTCCCTCATGCAGGAGCAGCACGTATCCTTTGACATCCACACCTATGGGGACCAGCTGGTTTCACAGTTCCCCCAGCTCAACCAGTGGTGTCCCTTTGCAGAGCTGGTGGCTGGCCAGCCTGCTTTCGAGGTGTGCCGCTCCATGCTGGCCTCCCTGCAACTGGTGAGTGGCCTCGGGTGCATGGGGTGGGGAACCGGTTCCTAGACCCTGCTGACGCCTCTCCCCTGCAGGCCAACGATTACACAGTGGAGATTGCCCAGCAGCCAGGGCTGGAGACAGCTGTGGACACCATGTCCCTGAGACTGCTGACACACCAGCGAGCCCACAAGCGCTTCCAGACCTATGCTTCCCCATCTACGGCCCAGCCCTGAGCGGGGAGTGGTGAGGCAAGCACGAGGCATCGTGGGCCCGCAGCCCTGTCCTGCATGCGTGCTTGGGCACCAAGTACTGCTCATCCCAGTGTTGCTTCCTGCTGGCCCATCCTAATAAAGTGGTATTGCCATCCAGTCTACCCGCAAAGACCCTTTCAGTCTGCTCTGTGCCAAGAGAAGGGCTGAGTTCTCCATGGACTGCTGCTATGTATGATATACAGGTCAAACATACCATTTACTGACAGGGTTCTGCAGGGTGGGGCTGCAGCAGCTCAGGGCAGGACACTGTGGAAGGCAGCCATGTGCTGCCGCACACTGTCTGAGATCTGCTCAGCTGAGCTGCTGCGGCCGTAGTAATCAGTGAAGAGGCCGTCAGGGTTGAGCAGGTAGATGGCAATGGAGTGGTCCACGATGTAGTCCTGGTCCTCGTCCTTGGGGCCGGCCTGATAGTATACACGGTAGCTGCGGCTGGCCTGGGCGACCTGCTCAGGGGATCCCGTCAGGCCCAGCAGCCGGGGGTGGAAGTCCCGGACGTATCGGGCCATGGCTGTGACGTCATCACGCTCGGGGTCCACAGTGATGAATACCGGTTGCACCTGGGGCAGGCTGGGCTCGGCGTCCAGCTGCTGTACCACCTGCACCAGCTTCTCCAGCTCATCTGGGCAGATGTCAGGGCAGTGGGTGAAGCCAAAGTACATCAGCACCCACTGGCCCTGGAAGTCCGCCTTGCCCCGAGCCCGGCCATGGTGGTCCAGCAGGCTGAAGTCGCCCTGGCCCACAGCAGCCTGGCGCAGGGCGTCGGTTCGCCGTTGCTGCCGCCACTGCTCCTTCTCAGCCCTCATAGCCAGCCAGGCTCCACTCAGCCCAGCCCCCAGTAGGGCTGTGATGAGCAGCCTGGTTGGAAGCCCAGGGCCCCGGGGCTGGCCCTGCCTGCCGGTCTCTGCAGGGCCCTGCTCTGACAGAAGCCGGGACCGCAAGTGCAGGGCCTGTCCTCCCAGGGCTCTAGGGAGGACCGAGGGCTTGAGCAGATAAAGTCTTTGCCAAGCCTTGGCTCCTGGAGCCAGCCGCAGCATGGACCTGATGCTCCTGGAAAAGAACGAAGGTGTCAGGAATCGGAAGAGAGGGGACACGAAGGTGCCTGGACTGCCGGTCGGACTGGAGACCCGCTGTCCAGCTGAAGGATTAGCCCGCACATGGGCTTACCAGCTGTCTGCAGCTGTTCAGTTGCTCGTGTGACTGCCGAAATGGCTCCGCTCCGGCGTAGGTGTCTAAACGCCCACATCTGGCCGCCTCCACCCTCGCCACCCCGTCCCGTCCTGCACCTGCCTCGCAGCCGTGGCGCGTCCTGTCGCTGCAGAGCGCATTCTGAGTGCACGCCGCGCGTGGTTCCCAAGCACGTGGGTCTGGGGCAATAAGCCCATTCCCTGAAGGCGGTGGCTAGCTGGCTCTCCGCCCTCGAGGAGGGGCAGGCCCCAGTCTCTTCCCGCCCCCGGGGTGCCGCACCGCCTGCAAGCCCGCATCCCGCCCTTTCCGGCCCTTCTTGGCAGCGGCGCCCTGCCTCTTCCGCCGAGCTTTCCCGGCAGCACCCGGCGGCGCCCTGCCTTGCTGACCTTCGTGTCTCTCCCACGGGGGCCGCGGCCACCCTCGGGGTCTCCTACCTTGCGGCCTCCGCCCGAGACCGGCGTCTTCGCGGACAGAGTGGTCTCGGGTCCGGCCGCTCCGCCGAGATGCCCCGGGACCCGAGACGCGGTCCTCCCTCCGAGGGCACGCGCCCGCTCGCCGCCGGGAAGCGGCTGGGCAGCGCTCGCGGAGCCCCGCGCGTGCGGAAGGGGGAGTTCTCCTTCCGGCCGCCGCGCGGCCCCAGCGCCAGAGTCTCGCGGATGGACGCCTGCGAGTGACCCTGGCCGGAAGCAACACCGCCCCGGCCCCGCCCCCACGTTGGCCTCGCGAGACTCGCGCAGTCACCGTGCTCGACCCCGGCCCCACCCCGCCCGGTGGTCGGCCTCGCGATTCTTACGCTGCCGCGGCGCTCGGCCCCCGGGCGCCCGCGCGAGAGGTGGTGCAGTCACCCCGCTCGCCGCCGCCCCGCCCCGCCGCCGGCGCCCAGGCCCCACAGGCACGACACGACTTCGCGGCTTTAGGACTTTATTGCTGCGTCGCCGGCAGGACGAGCTCGGCGAAGGGCGAGGGGGCGGGGAAAGGCGCGCGGTCCGAGAGCGCGAGCGCCCCCTGCAGGGCGCTGCGCTGCGCGGCGCTGAGCGCGGGGCCGTCCAGGTGCACGCGGAGCCAGGGCGTCCCTGCGGGCGGAGAGCGCGCGGGGGGTCAGCGGGGCGGCCCGCGGGTTGGGGGCGGGGGCGAGGGATGGGGGTGGGGGTGGGCCCGGCCGGGCGGCGCTCACCGCGACGCAGCCTCTGGCCCACGTCGACCAGCAGCTCGGCGCCCACCCCCATCCGGATGGGCTCGCCGGCGCGGCTGCGTCCGGCTCCGAGCTCGTGCAGCACGCGCGCCAGCGGCAGCGCCCGGATCAACTCGACGGTGCCTGCGGGGACAGGGCGCTGGGCGAGCGGGCGGGGGCGCGGCGCGGCACGGGACGGAGCCGGGCGAGGGGCCGAGGGCGTGGCTGGAAGGGGCGGGGGACGGACGGGTCGGGGCGAGGGGCTGGGTCGGAGCGGGAGAGGAACCGGGGAGTGGGGGGAGAAGGACGGGGCAGAGGGCGGAGCTGGAGGGAACGGGGGGCGGGGCCTCGGGAAAGGCCGGGACCGGGACGAGGGGCTGGGCGCAAGGCTGGGTCGGAGCTGGAGGGGAGGGCGGGGCGAGGGTCTCCTCCCGACGCTCACCCTCCGCGGGCGCCAGCAGCTCCTCCTGCTCCCGGGAGCGGGGCAGCAGCTGGTGGCGCTGCGCGGGAGTCCCGGAGCACAGCGCTCGGGCCAGGCCCTGGTCCACGCCCTGTCCCGCCAGCATGCGCTCGAAGCGGTCACGCGCCGAGCCGTCGTCCAGCGCCGCGGCCACCCGCGCGGCGCCCTGGGCCTGGGTCTCCGAGTGTCCGCTGAGCCAGAGCAGGGTGCCTCCTGCCGGCGGGGCGGGCCTTAGGGGCGGCGGGGTGTCGCGGGGAACCCCGGGCCCGCGTCCCCCGCCGAGACTGGCTACGCGGTCCCGCAGCGTCTCCCCCCACCCCTGCCCCGCGCTCCCCGCGGAGCCTGGCCACAGGGTCCCGCAGCGTCTCCCCCCGACAGCCCCGCGTCCCCCACCGAGCTTGGTCACGAGGTCCCGCAGGTCCGGCGGCCCCGTGCCATCCAAACACAGCAGCGCTTCCTCCACTTCGAGGGTGTGGCCCACGCAGCGGCCCAGGGGGTTGTCCATGGCAGTCAGCGCTGCCGCGACCCGCAGCCCCAGGCCTGCCCCCACGTCCACCTGTAGGACGTGGTGGGTGAGCCTCGCGGGGCGTCCTGCGGCCGGAGTCGTAGGGCTCCAGCCCCAGCTGCAGGTGGCTTGCCAGACCTCAGCGGTGAGGGCCAGGAGGACCTTGCACCTGGCCTGGGGTGGAGATCCCGGGAGGCATCCCCCGGCCCAGGCCAAGCCAGTTGGTCTCTTAGGTGTGGTGTGAGGGAAGAACCGAGGGACTGCTAGGTGAGACTGGAGTCAAGCCTGGTGGAGGGAGGGGCCCGCGGGAAGGGGAGGGGAGGGCGGGTTGGGGCCACATCGAGGCCCATCCCCAGAGGCCACACAGGTGCTCACCAGTGACCTTGCCAGCTCCCGTGCCTGCTCCTTGTTGGGGAAGATGGCGGCCCCTCCGAACTTGACATCCACCACCAGGGCAGAGAGGCCCTCCACAGCCTTCTTACTGAGGATGGAGGCTGTAGGGGGGGAGGAGGAGGCTGGAGACGGTGGCAGTGGAGACCCTGGGGCTTCCTGGGACACTCAGGGGCTGCTGACTCAGGTTGGGAAGGGCCAGGTCCCTGTGCTGGGGGTGGCACCGACTAGAGTGTTGTGGCGTGCAATCTCCATGAGTTGGTGGTCAGGCCCCTGTGGTAAGTGCCACTGATTGAGGCAAGTTCCATGGCCAGATTGCCCCAATGAGAAGGCCTTGACTGAAGTCAGAGGCTGGGGGTTTGCAACACGTGGAAGGCAGGTCACCTGTGATGAGGGGCAGGCTGTCCACGGTGGCTGTCACATCTCTGGCTGCATACAGGATTCCGTCTGCAGGAACCAGCTGCTTGCTCTGACCCACGATGCAGCAGCCCGCCTGCTCCAGCAGCACTTGCATCTGGTCAGACCCCCAAGCGGATCAGTGACCTCACCGCTGGCCCTTGTCAAGCAGCCTTTACAAAGACCTAAAGCTGTGACCAGCGGCTCGGGCACGCCCTCGGAATGCCCCTGCCTTTGTCCTACTCAGTGCACTGTGACCCGTGGCCCATCCGTGATTCTGACGACCCCCCTATTATCCTGATCAGAGTTCCACCAACGCTTCTGACCCAAGTCCCCTGACCGTCAGCGACCTGAGCAACTTTGACCCATGTCCTCATTAGTGGCCCCAGTAGATGATCTGTCAGTGATTCTGGCTGGTGTCTTCATCATTCCAGATCAGAGACCAATCAGTGCCCTCCCCCCGTACCTGCTCTGGGCTCTGGATGACGTTGAATCCAGGAATGGCCTCCAGCTTATCCAGGGTGCCCCCAGTGTGCCCCAGACCACGTCCGCTGATCATTGGCACCTGGTGGGCAGGGACGCTGAGTACACCTGCCCATCCTCCTTGACCTCCCACGCCCAAGTGTCCCCTCAGCCTCCCTGGTTGGGACTTTGGCTGGCGTTTTTTTTTTTGAGTTGGAGTCCCACTCTGTCTCCCAGACTGGAATGCAGTGGCTGCTCCCGGCCACTGCAGCCTCGACTTGCTGGCTTCGGCGATCCTTCCGCCTCCGCCTTCGGAGTAGCTGGAATTACAGGTGCGTGCTACCACACCCGGCTAATTTTTTAATTTATTGTAGAGATGAGGTCTTGCCAAGTTGCCCAGGCGGGTCTCGAACCCGCGGGCTCAGGCAATCCACTCACCTCAGCCTCCCAAAGCGCGGGATTACAGGCCGAGCCACCGAGCCGGCTTTGGCTGGCGTTTTAAAGCGTTTAAGCAGTTATGGTGGGTGTTCCCCTGCTGAGGAGGGGATAAGGGAGGAAGCAGGTACCTATCTCTCGGGACACCGGAATGGGGGACAGGGAGAGGCGTACTTGCTCTTCCCTTGGGAGCTGTCTGGGGGAGCCGATAGGGAAGCGGAAGCTCTGCGTTTTGTGGGCGGGTCTTGGCCCTGCTCCCAGCCTCGTCTGGGCCCCAGGGCATCCAGGCTCTGTACTGGAGAGTTGGGTGGGGACAAGTCTGGGTCCTGTCTCGGGGCTCTGGGCCAGGCTTGAGGTTGGGAGCTGCCTGTGGAAGGCGTGGTTGCTGACTGGGGTCAGAGGCTTGGCCCAGAAAGAAAGTGGTCTCTAACCTTGCAGCCACACGCCGCCAGGGCAGGTGCCAGGACCAGGCTGACCTTGTCACCCACGCCCCCCGTGGAATGTTTGTCCACGAGCTGCTGGCGCCAGGACTCTGGCCACTCCAGCTGCAGTCCGGACTTGGCCAGGGCCTGGGTCAGCGCCGAGGTCTCCTCCGGATCCATGCCTCGGAGCCGGATGGCCATCAGCATGGCCCCTAGGAGTGGGGTGGTGTGGGTGGCGAGTGGGCTGCATCCCCGCAACGAGGGGGCCTCCTGGGGTACGGGTGGCGGTGGGAAGGACGGTCCCCGGGGCTGACCGCCAGCCGGGGTCAGGGCTCCCGACCCTCCCACGCACCGATCTGCGGGCCCTGCGCGGTCCCGTCCACCACGGCGCCCACGAAGCCCCTGATGTCCGCCTCGGCCAGGCGGCATCCGTCGCGCTTCATGCGGATCAGCTCCGGGAGCGTCTTGGGCGCTGGCGAGGAGTCAGGAAGTCCCTGGCTCCCTTCGGCCGAGAGGTCACCAGGCGCGACCGGGGCTGCCATGGCTCCGAGCCTGCAGGGGTGCCCCGACGTCTAGAACCTGCCGCTGCCCGTGCCCGTCCAGGCCCTGCTCCCGTGCGTCCCAGGCGTCCGCCCCCTCCCGGTGTGCGTGGCTCTCTGAGTCTGGCCCCCACCTCGGCCCGCAGCTTGGACCCATACCTGTCAGCGCGGGTGCCCTCGCGCGCCCTGCTCCGCGTTCCAGCCGCTTTCCCCCGCCTAGCCCGCGACCGCGCGCTTGGGCTGCCGGGTTCGCGCCCGCCAGTTATAGCGGCCGGAGGACGCCGGCGGGGGCCGCGCAGGCAGGCGGGCGGGGCGCGCCAGTCACCGCCTCCGGGGAAATCCTGCTCGCTGCGTCCCCGGGGGGTCCCCCAACTGCTCGGGAGGCGTGGGGCTTCCG
>JAPVLO010001151.1:0-304031 GCA_027257055.1 Cephalopachus bancanus | reverse complement strand
AAGAGTAATGGGTCACGTGGTTCAGGGAAAACACCAGCCTTTGCCACAAGCATATGAAGCCCTAGAGAATCATTGTGTTGGCCTAGCTGCCATGGAAAACTATGTAGAATACTAGAACAGACCAGGTTCCATTTTGCTGGGTCCCTGGAAGCCATTTATCCCAGGGGCAACTTCAGCTCAGCCTGAAAAGAAAGCAAGATGTCTTCTCCATTCCAGTTCTGACTACCAGACATCAGGTTCTGAAAATCTTGGGACTCAGTGTTTGCAGAATTTAGATACCTAACTTTTCACTGTTGGCAAAGCCTCTTTATGAAGTCACAAAGGGGGGAGAACAAGAGGCTAAGTTGTGAGCACAAGCACAGCAAAAGGCCTTTGAGGAAATTAGACAAACTTTTGTTAAAGCACCTAGCCTGGGGCCCCTGACATATCTAAACCTTTTTTTTCTTTATGAACATGAACATACTGGTATAGTGGTAGTGGTCTTAACCAAAATATCAGGATCATGGCACCCCCCAGTAGCATACCTCTTCAAGCAGCTTGACTCTGCTGCTCAAGGCTGGTTACCTTGCCTACAAGCACTTGCTACCATGGTCCTCTGGCAGATGCTGACAAATTGACTATGGGGCAAGAGCTAACTGTCCAGGTGTCACCCTCGGTATTGACATTAAGGGAATATAAGGGGCAATACTGGTTGACTAAATACCAGGGGATTTTATGTGAAAATCCACACATTCACTTGGAAGTGGTGTGGACTCTCAACTCTGCAAGCTTGCTGCCTACTGAGCTGGGTCAGCTCTGTCATAACTACATTGAGATCACGGACAAGGTATTTTCCAGTCAACTTTTCTTGATAGACCAGCCTGTTATGGACACCAATGTGGAATATCCCACTGCTGGCAGCAGCTTCATAAGAGATGTGAGAATGTTTACAGGATACTTTTTAGTAGCCCTGAAATGCACCATCAAGACAAAGCCTCTGCCAAAAGAAACTTCAATGCAAAATATATAACAAGTTAACCTGACCTGAGTTCTACATCTAGCAGCAGGAATAGATGTCAATATATACATTGACTCTAAATATACCTTCACCACCCTCCATGCACAAGGGACTTTATATAAGGAAAAAGTTCTAATTAATCAGGAGGCAAGGACATAAAGTATGGTAAAGAAATCCTTGAACACTTAGAAGATGTATGGACTCCTAAAAAGGTAGAAGTTATGCATTGCTGAGGACACCAAAGGGAAGACACAATGATTGCTCGAGGAAACTGAAAGGCAGACTGGGAGAAAAATATCACAGCCTCCCAGAAAACAATGGCCTGGTGACTTTGGACACCGCATTCTTCCCAAGTACATTGGCAGAATGGGGCCCTAATTATTCACATCATGAGGAAACCTGGTTCAAAACTGAAAATGGGAAATATCTCCCAGGTGGATGGTAGAGATTTAAGGATGAGCAAGTCACCATTCCTGAGGCTTTGGCCCCAATCTTTGTCAAGCATGTTCATCAAGAAATGCATACAGTTCGAACAGCTCTCAAGACTACAATAGACCAGCACTTTTACATTACCTGGCTCTCCAGCATAACCCATACCATATGTAAGCAATGTGAAATATGCACCTGAAGTAACTTGCAGCAGTATGTAAGCAATGTGAAATACGCCCCTGAAATAACTTGCAGCAGGGGCTTAAGTTTTCTCCAGGAGTGCAGAGTGTTTGAGGGCCCCTGTTTGAAAACATAGTTGTGGATTTCACTGAGCTTTCCTACATCTAAGTCCAGTGGTCTGGAACAATTGCTGCCCAACCTACAACAAAAACCAAGGCAAGAATTACAGCAACAGACAATAACAAGGGATGATACAGCATCAAAATAAAAACACAATTCGTTTGTTTGTTTGATGGTCAATTCCTCAAGCTTCTGTCATGTGTAGATTTGTTAGCTTTTGAGTGACTAAAGCAGGGCTGCAATCCCTAAGGTCCTGGGTGTGGGCTTATTTCCTTTGGAGAGTTGTCGTCCTGGGCGTTAATGGATTAGCAGTGCACACCCAGTCTCAGAAGGCTAGTTTTACTCTGCTGTGATGAATGCCAGGGTCAACCCTGTTTTTGTTTGTATTTTCTCAGGTTGAGTGGAGGCCTTTCCTACTTGCACCAAAAAGGCACATGTGAGACCTTTTCTACCTGCACCAAAAAGGTTGATTCTAAAGGAAATTAATCCCCAATTCAGAATCCCAATCATTATGGGATCAGACTATGGGCTGCTATTTGTTGCTGAAATAACACAATCGGTGACAAAAGGCTTAGGAATCACATGAAACTTACACACTGCCTATTGCCCATAGAGAATCAGAAAAGTGGAACTGAAGACCTGAACTCTAAAATCGCAACTAAGTAAACTGCTTCAGAAAATTCACTTGCGATGGGACGTACTGTGGTCAATTGCTTTACTAAGAATTAGAACAGACAGAATTTCCCCTTTTGAAATACTTGATGGGCACCCTACCCCCATTGCTAAAGTTATAAAAGAAGATTTAAAGGAGATGTGTAATCTTACTTTAGGACAGTAAATGCAGGCTCTAGGCTCAACCCTCACAACTATACATTATTGGGTTAGAGAGCAGTTACCTGTGAACTTAACAGATACTTACCCCTTTAAACCAGGGAATAATGTATGGGTAAAGAATGAAACATTCAGGCCCTAAAGCTCTTTTGGGGAGGTCTGTTTACTGTTATTTTGTTCATCCCCACTGCAATAAAGGTAGCTGGGGTTGACCCTGGCATTCATCACAGCAGAGTAAAACTAGCCTTCTGATACTGGGTGTGCACTGCTAATCCATTAACGCCCAGGACGACACCTCTCCAAAGGAAATAAGCCCACACCCAGGACCTTAGGGGATTGCAGCCCTGCTTTAGTCACTCAAAAGCTAACAAATCTACACATGACAGAAGCTTGAGGAATTGACCATCAAACAAACAAACGAATTGTGTTTTTATTTTGATGCTGTATCATCCCTTGTTATTGTCTGTTGCTGTAATTCTTGCCTTGGTTTTTGTTGTAGGTTGGGCAGCAATTGTTCCAGACCACTGGACCTGTGGCAAAATATTACTGATAACACTCTTTTACCTCTTTTGGACTGGATAAATCTTGGGGCTATCAAACCCCATTTACATGTTAAACCATACAATTCAATTACAGGTGGTTGTTGAAATTACAACTAGGGAAACTACAGAGGCCCTTAATATAGTAGCCAAACAGCAGACTAAAATGGACAATGCCATGTGTCAAAATCACTTATCACTGGATTACTTGCTTGCTTCTGAAGGAGAAGTTTGTGGAACGTTTAACTTAAGCAACAACTTTTTAGAAATAGATGATGAGGTAAAAGTTATAGAATAAATCACTAACCGAATGAAAAAGATTGCTTATGTCCCAGTCCACACTTGAAAGGTATTAGACCCCGAATAACTGTGTAAAAGTTGGTTCTCAACATTTGAGGGACAACAGGTACTCATAGACCTTGTATTCATGATGCTGGAGATTTGTTGAATGCTTCCCTGTCTAGTCCCCTTGGTTCTAAGGTCTGCCTCCAGACTCTTTGAAGCCATGGTCGAAAGAAAAACAGCAGCACATGTAATACTGTTATGGAAGTACAAATCTTTAAACCAAAGTGATGTTACATGCCCTAAAAAGGGATTCAAGCATCAAAGGGGGAATGAGGCAGGAAGCCCTTCACACAAGCCTAATAAAATGAAGGCCTTTCAAGGATTAAGAAGGGGACCTCTTAGTACAGTAAGATAAAACCCATCCTAGAATAATGAAAAAATCCTTCTAGCACAATAAGATAAGAACTTTCTTGGAAGATTTATATTAGAAAGGAATATAGCCCCAATCAGTAGTGCACATGTGTAACTCCACTGCAACTTTGAGTTGTGAAATACTCAATTAGCCTGTATATAATATAAAAATCTTATCGGGGGGACAGCAAATCTAAAAACATATAAAAGGCAATGGCCACTGCACTCAGGGCTCAGCCTTTGGATGTGAAATCACTGAGCTGGTGCTGGTATGAATAAATGTTGCTTCCTGGCCTCAGTGTCCCATCTTGCTCTGTAAAATCCTGCCACACTAGAATGTGTGTTCCAGTGATAGGCTCCTCTCTGTAATAAATACTCCAGTGGCTGATGCTTCCCAGTTATAGATACCACACTGATTTTGTCTCCTTTGTGATGGGTGCCCAAGTTACTGACCCTTCTCTGTGATAGATGCCAAGTGATTGAGCCCTCCCAATGATGGAACAATGTCTGGCTCATCTGTGATGTGTGCCCCAGTGATTGTCTCTACTCTGTCATGTATTCGCCAACGACTGGACCTCTTCTGTGATAGATGTTCTAGTGAATGTACTGTTAAGCTCAGGAGGAAGCAACACTCACTTCCCCCCCATCTGCCCCTCCACCCACCGATCCCCTATGCGCCCCTCCACCCCAAACCCACAACCACATACCTTGCTTGAAGCTTCCTGGAACCTGCTGGCAGCATCTGAGAAGGGCCAGACAGAAACTTTCCAGCCCACGCCTGATGCAACGCTTTGTCTCCCTGTTTCACTGGCACCCCCAACACCCTCCCCGAATACAGCACCCTTAAAAACCCAAGCCTGCCTCTCCTTGGGCATGACTCCTCTGGCCCATCTTTCCAGACCATGGGACCTCACCCGGGAGTTTCTCCCCCAATAAATGCTTTGTTTATACCTGCCCTTTGTCCTGTGCCTCTTTTGGTATTTCTAAACATTACATCTTGGTGCCAAAACCTGGGAGATGACTGAGCCACACAGGCCTCACCTCCCAGCTCAGGGGCCTCCCACCCAGACGCCTCCGGCCTGATCTGCGAATCTCCAACCCACTCCTCCACTCAGACTTTCGTGTGGTGAGTTCCCCCCATGTTGGTCTCTCTTTCCCCCTCCGAGTCTCCCTAACAGAAGTCAGCTGTGCTAGGGAATGCCCTCCATTCCAGTCAGTGATAAATCCTGGGGATGCCCTGTTTATCCTGACCTTCACTCTGCTCGGCTGGTCTTTGCCTGAATTGGGATGCCTTTTCAGACTCAGACAGGCCCCTGAAATTTAAATCAGCATGGGTAACCAACCCTCCAAATCTAATTCTAAGATGCCTCTGGGCTGTCTTCTCAATAGTCTCGACAAATTGGGATTAACCCCGGACATTCGATGCAAATGCCTAGTCTATTTCTGTACTGTGGCCTGGCCTCAGTGTAAACTGGATAATGGGTCCGAGTGGCCCCCTAAGGGAACTTTTGATTTTAGCAACCTCACTGACTTGGATAACTTCTGCAAATGCAGTGGAAAATGGTCAGAGATTCCCTATGTTCAGGCCTTTTGGCTCCTGTGCTCCTGTCCTTCCCTGTGTCAGTATTGTTCCACAACCCAAATCCTGCTGGCAAAGGGAAGCCCCCCTTCCCCTTCCCCTTCCTCTGCCCCAGCCCCCCACCCAAGTACAACAAGCCTCTCCTACCTGATCCAGAGCTTTCCTCCCTCATAGATCTTCTGGAAGACTTAGCGGTACCAACCCCTCACCCTCCAAATCCTCCTCCTCCTTCTTCCAACCCACCTCCATACAACCCGCCCTCTCTCTATCCTCATCTTCCTCCTTCATCTTCCCACTTTCCTCTTCTGCCGCTCTCTTTCCCCTCTCCAGTCAGTGCACATACCCACTCACATTATATGGACCATCCTCCTCACCCCCTTACTCCTACGCCCACTTGTCCTCTTCGAGAGGTCGCAGGCCCAGATAGCATTGTGCGAGTACACGTCCCTTTTGCCTTGGCCGACTTATCTGCCATTGAAAAAAGATTTGGATCACTTTCTGCCAACCTTACTGCCTTTGCCAAAGAGTTCTGTTACCTTACTCAGGCTTATGATCTGACATGGCATGGTATTCATGTTATCTCTACTTCCAGCCTCACTCCCGACGAAAAGGATCGTATCATGGCCACTGCTCAGGAGTATGCAGATAAAGTCCATCTAATGGACAACACGCAGCCAGCGGGGGCTGAGGCTGTCACAGCAACGGACCCCAATTGGGACTACCAAGCTGGCCATATAGGACGTAGATGTAGAGATCACATGATATGGTACATTGAGGCAGGACTTGAGGTGGCATATCAAAAGGTAGTGAATTATGATAAGCTTAGGAAAATAACCCAAGGCCCAAATGAAAACCCGGCTGTTTTTCTAAACCACCTCACCGAGGTTGTGACTCTCCACACCCGTCTCAGTCCAGATGATCCTGCCGGGGCTACTGTTCTCGCTACCCATTTCATTACCCAATCCGCCCCTGATGTCCGCAGAAAGCTAAAGAAGGCAAAGGATGGCCCTCAATCCCCTGTGCGTGACCTGTTAAACATGGCCTTTAAGGTTTTTAATGTCCTTGAGGAAGATGCAGAAACTGCTAGGCAGCAGTGCCTCCAGCAGGCCGCTAAAGCGCAAGCCTGCACCCTGGTTGCAGCCCTGCGGCCAATGCAACAGGGTACAGGGGTCTCTGGACATCTGGAGATGGGTAACAAAGCTCCCCGGGGAGCCTGTTTCAAGTGTGGCCAGGAAGGCCATTGGGCCAAGCAGAGCCCTAGCCCGTGTCCACTGAGTAAGCCATGCCCTATCTGCAAACAAACGGGCCATTGGAAGTCGAATTGCACTTGGCCTGGCCACACCCTGGTGCCTCCACACAGGGGTGTGGCTGAGCTGCCTGCTCCGATCCACGAGCTGCTTGGACTGGCAGAAAGCTGAGGATGCCCGGACTCGGAGACCCCACTTACCCTTGCCAAGTCCAGGGTCTTACTCCAGGTAGTGGGTAAGTCAATCTCGTTCCTCATGGACACGGGGGCTACCTATTTGGTTCTGCCTTTCTTTTCAGGGCCTCTATCTCCTTCCCAGGTCTCAGTCATTGGTATTGTCGGCCAACCTTCTGTCCCCCTTCAAACCTCGTCTTTACCTTGTTCTCTCAGTGATTGAATGTTTAGTCACTCCTTCCTTATTGTCCTGTCCTGCCCTGTTTCGTTGCTTATCAGGGATATCTTCTCAAAACTGGGGCCCACTTTAATGCTGCTAGTTTGATCGGCGGCCCCACTCCTTGCCAATATTGCTCTAGTCTCTGTTTTTCCCAGCTCAGATCTGCTGCCTACCCTCCCACCCCACCTAGTCAACCCCGATGTGTGGAATATTTCCACCCCAGTCATAGCCCAACACCACACCCTGGTTTGCATAGTTTTGAAACACCCCTCTAACTTCCCTTCTAGACCCCAGTTCCCCATTTCAGCCACACATTGTAAGGGCCTTAAACCCATCATCACTCGCTTGCTTTCTCATGGCCTCCTCATACCTGTTAATTCTCCATGTAACACCACCATCCTTCCGGTCCGTAAGCCCTCTGGAGACTACCACTTGGTCCAGGACCTCTGTCTCATTAATGAGGCGGTGGTCCCTCTCCACCCAGTGGTTCCTAATCCCTAAACTCTTTTATCTTGGATACTGTCTCAGACAACATATTTTACTGTCATTGACCTCAAGGATGCTTTCTTTACTATCCCCCTGCACCCAGACTCTTACCCCCTTTTTGCTTTCACTTGGGAGGACCCAGACATGGAACAGGCACAACAACTTAAGTGGACGGTCTTGCCACAGGGCTTCTGGGACAGCCCTCACCTCTTTGGCCAGGCTCTTGTGGCTGACCTAGCTGATTGCCCTCTCCAACCTAGCTGCCTCATCCAGTACATGGATGATCTCTTACTTTGCAGCCCATCTGAGGAGCTGTCCCACACACACACAGCCACCCTTCTCAATTTCCTGGCCTCTAGGGGATACCGGGTGTCCCCCCAGAAAGCCCAGCTCACACAACCTGAAGTCATCTACCTTGGCATCTGCTTTACTCCCACCACTAAGGCCCTGACAATGGACTGCCTCCATGCTATACAGCAGCTGACACCCCCAGAAAATGGTAAACAAATCTTGTCCTTTTTGGGCTTTGTGGAGTACTTCAGGCAGTGGATCCCTAACTTCACGCTGTTAGCCAAAACTCTGTATGCGGCTGCCAAACAAATGCCTAAGTGGCCCCTCACCTCCCCCACTGAGGTTCGCAAGCCATTTGTTGCTCTCTGCGACACCCTCCTATCTTCACCACCGCTGTGTCTTCCTAACACCTCTCAGCTCTTCTGTTTGTTCACAGATGAGTGCCATGGAATAGCTCTGGGGGTCCTAACACACCCGGTGGGGCCCTCCCACAGCCCGGTAGCCTACCTCTCCAAACAGCTCAATACCACTGTTCAGGGGTGGCAACCCTGCTTATGGGCACTAGCGGCAGCCGCTGTTCTAACCAAGGAGGCTTTAAAACCTTCCTTACATCACCATATCACTGTTTTCTCCCCTCACAGAGTCCACAAACTGTTGGGACATCGGGTGCTTTCTCTCCTAGGCCCCTCCAGGATACAGGAGTTCCATTTGTTGTTCCTGGACAACCCGGGGGTAACTCTAAAGCCTTCACCACCCCTTAACCCAGAATCCCTACTCCCTCTCCTCTCCTGTGATGCAGGGCCTACCCACTCTTGCCCAGAGGTGGTGGAGGCCCTGACTCCACCCAGGGACGGACTCTCAGACCAGTCACTTCAGTCCCCAGACCTCACTTTGTTCATGGATGGTAGTTCTATCTGCCCCCGCAAGGTCTATGCTATAGTCTCTTGAGGCCCAGCCCCTTCCTCTAGGCACCAATTCCCAAAAAGCAGAGCTTGTTGCTCTCACACGGGCTCTTGAACTATCTAAAGGGCAGTGGGTAACCGTCTACACTGACTCCCAATATGCCTTCCTCATTGCTCCTTCCCATGCCACCATTTGAAAGGAAAGAGGATATCTTACCACTAAGGGCACACCCATTACCAATGCCAAACTAATTTCTAAACTTCTTCAGGCCCTGCAGAGCCCACGGGAAGTTGCCATTGTCCACTGTCGAGGTCATTAAGCCTCACAGGATATAGTGGCCAAGGGCCACTCCTGGGAAGACTCTGTCGCTAGGGGACTAACCCAGGTCACGCCTCCATCCCCCCTCCTCTTCCTTTCTCCCTCCCTGCAACACCAGTACCTCCCCGAGGAATGGCAGTCCCTATTAGATAAGGGGAGCCATGTCACACAGCAGGATTGGATCATGCTGGGGGATTGTGTTGCGCTACCACAAAATCAGGCCTCCCATATTTTGACAGACATCCACCGCTCTCTGCACATCAGACATGAGGCCATGTATAGGTTTCTCTCTCCTATATTCCATCTAATGGGTTTAAAAAGGCTTATCTCTCAGGCTCATACCACATGTTCAGTTTATTCTGCTGTCACTCCACAAGGAGGATTGTGCCCCTGTATTCCCACTCAACAGATGAGGGACCACCTCCCAGCTGAGGACTGGCAAATTGACTTCACCCATATGCCTATCCACAAAAATTTTGCTCACTCTAGTGGATACCTTTTCAGGCTGGATCGAGGCCTTCCCCACAGCCAAGGAAATGACTGACGTCATGGCCACAGTCCTTCTGGACACATCATCCCCAGATTCGGCCTCCCAGCCAACATCCAGATGAACAACGGGCCTGCCTTCACTGCCAAAGTTGTCCAGCAGTTGGCTGCTAGCTTGGGAGTTACCTGGAAACTCCACACCCCTTACCGCCCACAGTCGTTGGGTAAGGTAGAAAGGGCAAATGGCATTTTAAAGACACACTTCACCAAGCTCACCCTGGAGGTAAAACTCGGCTGGCCTGCCCTCCTCCTACTCGCCCTCTCCAGGATAAGGGCAGCTCCAAGGGCTCTATCGGGTCTCAGCCCTTTTGAACTGCTGTATGGCAGGCCCTTTTTAATCAATCACAACCTACCCTCCTCACCACCTCTGCTTGCTTCCTACTTGCCTTACTTGTCTCTGCTTAGGCAGTTGCTAAGGAAGAACATGGAACGAATCCTTCCCACGGTCACTCCTGACAAACCATCAAATCCGGTTTGTATGGCCCTCCAGTCAGGGGATTCAGTTCTACTCAAACAACTGTCCCCTCAAGCTCTAACCCCCTGGTGGGTTGGCCCGTTCACGGTGGTCCTCACTACCCCCACAGTTGCCAAATTACTGGGTCATTCCTCCTGGTATCATGTCTCCCATCTCAAATTGACCCTGGCCACAGAGGCCCCTTGGCAATGTCAACAGGTGGGACCTAGCCGTCTTTTCCTCACCCCAGGTCCTGCTACTCACTCTAGTCCTGCTGCCTCTCTCACACACAACACCACTGGATGATGGCTACTGCTGGCAGTTTTACATTGAAGAAAGAGCCCAATTTTTCGGTAAAGTCATTACTCAGGTTGTGGGCACTGGACTGTGCCAGCCCCAGGTGTGCCAGGCACCAGTCACCATCGACATCTCAATAGGCAGCATGAACTCCATCAGCCTGGGTGCAACCCCAACCCCAGTCTTCTGTTTCCAATATGACCAAACAAATGCCAGATGTAACCGGTGGCCTCAGACATGTGAGGGTTGTGCATATAATTGGTGCAAAATGCACAAGGTCTATCCTCTCACCCACCTGGGAAAACTAACCTGTTTCACCATCTCTGATCTCTGGCACCCCAGGTGGGTGCACAGAGTCCGGGAGTTGTTTACTACTTCTGGCTAAACTCCAAACCATCAGGAAAACTACGTATTTTCCGAATATCCTGCCTTGTTTTTCCTCCCCCTAACAAACTTCCCAGACTTATTGCAGAAGCAGAAACTTCTTTGGCTAACCAACCCCCCCCCAAGTGCCAACCGCCCTTCTCCATTCTCTTGGCTCCGTTTAATACAAGAAGGTATCTTATTACTCAACCACTCTTCCATTGTGAATGTAAGTAACTGCTTCCTTTGCACCACTCTAAACCACTCCCCTTCAACAGCAGTTCCTGTCACACAATTGTTCAATGCCTCTAGTGGGCCAGTCAACCAGCCTCCTCCTATCCCTGGAGTTCCTTTGTTCCGGCCCCTCAGTAACCTCTCTAATACCTGTTATGGCAGCTCCTGCACACGCAACATCTCCAGACCTGTGCCATCTACTCTGTCTGCTCCAAGGGGTGTGTTCTTTTGGCGTAACGGCACCCTCTTCAAATCTATCAATAATTCTTACCCTTGTTGCTATCCGGTAATGCTTCTGCCACAGTTTACATTCTATTCTGATGAAGAACTCTTACTCAAAGCCTTTCCCACTTCCCGCCACACCCGCCATGTGGCATTTCTCCCCCTCATGCTCGGTCTTACGTTTGCCACATCCTTGGCGGATGGAGAGCTGGGTGGGGAGCACTGGGACACATCCTTCTTTCTTCCCAAAATCTGGAAGAAAGGTTCCAAGCCGCTCTGGAAGCATCCACAAGCTCCCCGGCATTCCTGCAGTGGCAAATAACCTCTCTAGCCCAGGTTACTTTACAAAACCACAGGGCCCTTGATCTCCTTACAGCCGACAGGTTGGAACCTGCATGTTTCTCCAGGAAGAATACTGTTTCTACATTAATGAAACAGGGCTGGTAGAGGAAAATGCCAATGCCCTCCAAAAGCTGGGAGATGAACTTCGCCAAAAAAAACACCCTTCTCTGCTTGGTGGAACTTGGGCATTGCCCAATGGGTCATACCATTCTTGGGACCTGTTCTACTTATCTGTCTTTTACTTATGGTTGCACACCGTCTGTTTAATTTTTTGCAGTCTCGCATGAAGGAAATTTCTCGCGTGCAGTCAATCAGCTACCTCTGCACCCCTATCCGTATGCCCCACTTCCTTCCGAGCCACCCCATCCTGGCCTTCCCTAAAACTAAGCCCCCTTTCAGCTTGAAACAGCCAGATTGAGTGAATGACCCTTATACCAAAGAGGTCGGGATGTGTTGGGAGCCGACCATGGAGGACCACTGAGTGTTAGGGATCAGGAAGGGCCATTGACCCCAAGACCTCTAGGATGCATTCGGGAGCTATTGACCCCATTTTCTCCCCCTTTCTACTCAGCATTAACCAGATTAAGCTCCTGTGAGCTCAAAACATAAAAACTCTGAGACCAGGACGAACACAGGCTAACTTTAGAAGCTCAATGCTCCCATTCTTCCACAAACTGCAGTCTTGGCTTTCACACAACTTATAAATCAAACTCGTGTCACATCTAAGAGCCTTAGTATTGGTCACAGGCTTCTGGGTCATAATCTTAGGATTTATTGAAGGTGTAAATTGTAGAATACCGTTTTAGAAGACAGCCATTTTGTTGAAAGAACGCGGCTGGGCTACTTGCAGGTTGCCCACTGTGAACTTTGGACTGGGCCACATTCCAAACATTCTGGGATGGATCACTTTCATTTGTAAAGTAAATACTTAAGCTTCTATAGAATAGTTTAACTTGGCATAAATCAATCAGCTTAGGATGAAAAAGGTTTATAGAATATGTCAGTCAGAGATTAGGTTATCCTTTGTTATGGGATTTTAAGATTATCATATGAAAAGGGTTTAAAGGCAATCATTGATTAAGTTTTCATGGATTAAGGTTTCTGGTGGGTGGGGGACGCCCCTCCCACATCTGACTTTGTATATAAAAAAACCCATTGTAATTCCCAATAACACACATTACTTCTGCACTAGACCGAGTCCAGTCTCTTTCTTTCTTTCTCTTCCTTTCTCTCTTCTTCCCCCCAATCACCAATGGCATCTCCACCTTTGGGGTACCCTGAACCCGGCTGGAGCTGGTCCCCAGCAGGTATGTTAGGCTCAGGGGGAAGCAGCACTCACTTTCCCCCATCTGCCCCTCCACCCACCGATTCCCTATGCGCCCCTCCAACCCAAACCCACAACCACATACCTCGCTTGAAGCTTCCTGGAATCTGCCGGCAGATGACGAGAAGGGCCAGACACAAACTTTCCAGCCCACGCCAGATGCGACGCTTTGCCTCCCTGCTTCACTGCAGCCCCCAACACCCTCCCCAAATACAGCACCCTTAAAAACCCAAGCCTGCCCCTCCTTGGGCATGACTCCCCTGGCCCATCTTTCTGGACCATGGGACCTCGAGTTTCCGGACCAGGAGTTTCTCCCCCAATAAACACTTGGTTTATACCAGCCCTTTGTCCTGTGCCTCTTTTGGTATTTCTAAACATTACATGTACCTCCTCTGTGATATATGCCTCAGTGACTGGGCCCCCTCTGTGATCAAGGTCCAAGTGACTGGCCCTCATCTGTGATGGATGTCACAGTGATTGGGCCTCTTGCATAATAGATGCTCCATTGACTGGGACTTCTCTATGATTGGGACCCCAGTGACTATCCCTTCTCTGTATATCGGCTTCTTTCAAATTGTTTGCTCCAGTGAATAGTACATCTCTGTGATGGGTATATAAGTAACTAGGCCTCCTCCATAATTAGTGTCCCAGTGATTAGCACTCCTCTGTGATGGGTACCCTGTGAATATATCTTCTCTATGACAGGTGCTCCTGGAAGTGAGCCTCCTCCACAATGGGTGCCCAAGTGACTGACCCTTCTTTTTGATGGGTGCCCTAGTGACTGGCCCTCCTCTGTGAAAAATAAATTGACTGGTCTTCCTTTATGATGGGTGCCACAGTGATTATACTTCTGAGATCGCTACACCAATGACTGCATCTCTTGCACAATTGCCCCAGTGACTTGTCTCCTCTATTATGGGTGATCCAGTGACTGAAACTTCTGGTGACTGGTGTCCCAGTGACTGAATATTCCCCATCACATGTGCCCTAGTAACTAGCCCACCTCTGTGATGGGTGTTTCACTTATTGTTTCTCCTCCATAATGGATTCCCAGTGACTGGTCCTTTTTTATGAGCACCCCTGTGTCTGAGACTCATCTTTGATGGGTGCTCTACTGATGTGAGTTCATTTATGATTGGAGTCCCAGTGACTATCCCTCCTCTGTGATGGGTGTCTCAATGACTACCCTCCTCCTAATGGGTGCCTCAGTGACTGTCCCTTCTCTGTGCTGGGTCTCCCAGTGACCTGCCATTTTCTGATATGGCTGTTCCTGTGACTGGCCCTCCTCTGTTATATTTGCCTCAGTGGTGGTTCTTACTCTTTATTTTGTATGCCATTGGCCCTCCTCTGTGATCCAGGCACCAGTGACTGGCTATCCTCTGCAATTTGTACTCCTGTGCCTGGCCCTCAATTGTGATGTGTACTCCAGAGACTATCCCTTAATTGTAATGGGTGTCCCAGTAACTCACTCTCTTCTGTGATTCCTTCTTCTTTGATGAGTGCCCCATTGACTGTTATACTCCATTATAATGGTGCCACAGTGACTGAGCCTCTTCTGTAATGGGAGTCCAAGTGGCTTGGCCTTCTCCATATTGGGAGCCCCAGTGGTTAGTCCACCTCTCTGATTGGTGACCCAGTGAATGGTTGTCTTCAAAATAAGTGCCCAAGTGACTCACCCTTCTCTGTGTGGGGTGCTCTATTGATAGGGCCTCTTCTGTGATGTGTGCCCCAGTGATTGGTCCTCCTCCAGTTACTGATGCCCCAGTTACTGGATCTCCTCTGTGATGGGTTCCTCAGTGCCTACCTATCATCTATGGGTGTCCCAGTGACTAGTCTTTCTCTGTGAGGAGTGCCCTGTGACTTACCTATCTCTCTGATGGGTCTGAATTGAGTGACAATCTTCTGTTTTTGTTATCCCTGTGACTGCTTCTCTTCTGTTATATTTGCCCAAGTGATTGCCTGCCTCTCTGATAGGCCCAGGGAATGGTCAACTCTGATGACTTTCGCAGTGACTGGGCTTCATCTTTGATGAGTGTCTTAATGATTGATCCTCCTTTGATATAGGTGCCTTAATGAATGGGTTTCCTCATTGATGTGTACCCAAGTGAGTAGACTTTTGTAACTGACTCTCTTCTGTGATGACTAACCCAGTGACTGGGGCTCCTCCTATTGGGAAGGTAGTAACTATCCTTCTTAAGTGACAGGTGTCTCAGTGACTGGCTGTTCTATGTTAGGTGTCTCTGTGACTTTGCCTCCACTGTAATGGGCTTCTCAGTAATTAGCTCTCCTCTTTAATGGGTACCACAGTCACTTGGCCTTCTTTGTAAATGGTGCCCCAGTGACATGCCCTCTTCTGTATTGGGTACCTTGGTGACTGGCTCTCCTCTGTGTTGGGAGCCCCAGTGATTGGCTCTTCTGTTAGGGTGCCCCAATGCCTGACTCTCCTCTGTGATTGCTGTCCTAGTGACTGCCTTTCCTTTGTGATGAATGCCCCAGTGACTAGCCCTCCTCTAGAGTATGTGTCACAGTGACTGGCACTCTTCTGTCATTGGTGGCCCAGTGACTTGTCTCTTCTGTAGTGTTTGCCACAGTGCCCGATGCTGCTTTGTAGTCAGTGCTGAAGTGACTGTGCCTCATCTGTGATTGGTGCCTAGTGACTAGACTTTATGTATGATGGGTGTCACACTGACTAGTCTTCTGTGATAGGTGTCTTAGTGACTAGGAATTCTCTATTTCTGATGCTGCTTGACAGGATCTCCTCTGTGATTGATGCTATAATGATTGGCCTTCATATATGATGGTGTCACAGTGGGTAGTCCTTCTCTGTGATGCGTGTTCTAGCTACTTGGCCTCCAGCAAAATGAGTGCCTCTGTGACTAGTTCTCCTTTCTAATGGTTCCCCAGTTTCTGGGCCTTCTCCATAATAGGTGTTCCAGTGACTCACTCTCCTCTATGAAGGATGTCCCAGTGATTTGGCCTCCTTCATATGGTGCTTTATTGACTGGGAATCCCACATGATTGGTTCCCAGTGACTGGTCCTCCTCCAAGTTAGGTGTCCCAGTGATGAACCTTCCTTTGTGATGGGTGTCCCTGTGACCAGTACCCCTCTGTAATGTATGCTCCAGTGTAAGACCCTCCTCTAATCTGAATGCTCCAGTGACTGTCCCTCCTTTGTTCTGGCCTTCCTCTGTAATGGTCCCCCAGCGACTGACCCACTTCTATGATGGCTTTCCAAGTGACTAGCCATCCTCTGTGATGAGTGCTTCTGTGAATAGTCCTTCTCTGTGACAGTGATTCAGTGCCTGTGCCTCATCTGTGATGGGTTTCCCAGTGACTAGCCCTCATTCAAAATATATGCCCTAGGTACTAGCCCTTCTCTGTGATGAGTGCCACACTTACTGATTCTTCTTTGTGATAGGTTCCCCAGTTTCTAGGCCTCAACCATGTTGGGTGCCCCAGTGACTGACCCTCTTCTGTTAATAATGTCCAAGTGATTGGGAATACTCCATATGTGCTCTATTGAATGGGCCTCCTTTGTAGCTGGTTCCCTAGTAATTGGCCCTCCACCAATTTGGGTGTTCCAGTGAATACCCTTACTCTGTGATACATGACCAAATGACTGGAGCCTCTCTTAATGGATGCCTCAGAGACTGGCCCACCTCTGTGATGGGCTTCTCTGTGACTGGTACTTTGTGCCTCCTCTGTGATGGGTGCTGTAGTGAATAGCCCTCATACATAATGGATGTCCAAGTGACTAGGCCTTCTCTGTGATGTCTGTCCAGGTACTGGCTATCTTATATAATGTGTGCCCTGGGAGTAAATCACTACTCTGTGAGGAGTGTCCCTGTGAATGGACCACTTCTATGATGGATACTCCAGTGATTGATTCTCTTCTGTCATCAGTGCCCTAGTGACTACTTTCTTCTGTAATTTCTGCCCCAGTGACTGGGTCTCCTACACAATTGATCCCCCCCCCAGATGAGTATCCTTCCTCCATTATGGGTGTCACAATGACTGGGCATCCTCAGTGATTGGTGCCAGATTGGCTGGCCTTCCTCTGTAATGGGTTCTTTAGTGACACATCATCCTCTGTGATGGTTTTCCAAATAACTAGGTCTTACCCATAATGGGAGCCCTAGTGACATGCTCTCCTCCGTTATAGATATTGCAGTGACAGGGCCTCCTCAGTGATTGGTGTCCCAGTGGCAGGCCCTCCTTCATAAGAGTTGTCTCAGTGATTATCCCTCCTCTGTGATGTGTGTCCCACTTATTGAATTGAACCTCCTCCATAATGGGTGCCCTAATGACTGCCCTTCCTCTATAATTTATGTCTCAGTGACTGTGCTTCTTCCATAATGTGTTCCCCAGTGACTGTACATCCTCTAAGTTTCGTGCCCAAGTGACTGGCCTTCATATATGTTAGGGGCTCCAATGACTATTCTTATTCTGTGATTGCTACAACAGTTACTGTCCTTCTTGCATGATGGTATCAACAGTGAGTAGCCTTTCTCTATGAAGGTTGCCCAGTGACTGACTCTCCTTCACAGTGGGTGCCACAGTTACTGGCCTTTATCTGTGATCAGTTCCACAGTGACAGGTCCTCCTTCATAATGGTTGCCTCAGTGACTAACCTCCCTCTGTGATAGGTGTCCCATTTAATGAGCCTCCTCCTTAATGGGTGTCACATCGACTTGGCATCTTCCATAACTGGTGTCCCAGTGACTGGCTTTCTTTTATGATGAGTGTCCCAGTGACTGATCCTCCTTCATAAGTGAACACCAGTGACTGGACATCCCTTGTAATTGGTGCACCAGCAACTTGCCATTTTTTATGATGGGTGCTGCAATGACTAGCCTTCCTATATGATGAGTGTCACAGTCACTGAACCTCCTCCCTAATGGATGCCCCAGTAAATATACCTCCTCTGTGATTGATGCCACAGGGACTGGTCAATCTGTGTGATGTGTGGCACAGTGACTAGTCCTCAAATATGATGAGTGACTAGACTCTGGAACTCCTCCAAAATAGGTTTCCCAGTGACAAGTCCTCCTCTCTGGTGGTTGCCCTAATTTCAGGGACTCCTCCATAATGGCTGCCCCAGTGGCAAGTCCTCCTCTGGGAAGGGTGTCCCAGTGTTGGGTTCTCCGCCATAATATGTGTTTCATTGAGTGGACCTCCTCCTAGCAGCAACAGTGATTAGTACTCATCCAAATTGAGTGCCGCAGTGACTAGCCCTTCTCTTTGATGGGTGTTACAGTAAATAGGCCTTCTCCATAATTGATGTCCCATAGACAAGCTCTCATTTGTGATGGGTTTTCCAGTGATTGGCCCTCCTCAGTGAAGTGTGAACCAGTTTATGACGATTGTCTCACTTACAGGGCTTCTTTCATAATGGTTGCCCCAGTGACTGTCCCTCCTCTGTTATTAGTGGCACAGTGACAAGTCCTCATTTCTGTGGGTATCACAGTGACTAGCCCTCCTCTATGAGGGGCTCCATCCTGACTGACTCACCTCTGTAATTTGGCATGCTAGTAACTGGTTCTCCTCTGTTATGGGTGCCCCAATGACTGCCCCTCCTCTCAGATTTGTGCACCAGTGCCTGGCCCTCTTCTTTAATGATTGTCACAGTGAAATGCCCTCTTCCATGTAATTATCTCAATGACTGGTTATTTTATGTGATATGTGCCTAGTTACTGGCTATTCTCAGTGATAGATAGCTCAGTGACTGAACTGCCTCTGTGATCAGATCCCTAGTGGCTGTCTTTCATCTGTGATGGATGCCTCAGAGAATGTCATTCCTCTGTACTTCAAACCTTATTGACTGACCTTTCTCTGTGAAAGGTACAGTGTAACTGATTGTACACTGTAATTGCTGCCCCAGTGGCAGGTCCTCATTTGTGATGGGTGCCCCAGTGACTGGCCTCCTCTGTGATGAGTGCTCCAGTGACTGTCATTGGTACCCCAGGGACTGGCCTTCTCTGTGGTGGATGCCCCAGCGACTGACTCTCCTCCATGATAGCATTCCCAGTGATTAGCTCTCTTTTGTGATGGCTATCACAGTGACTAGCCCTCAAGTATAATATGTGGTTCAGTCACTTGCACTCCTTTGTGATGAATGATTCAGTGACAGGCCCTCCTTGTGATGGGTGTCCCAGTGACAGATTCTTCTTGTGATTGGTGCCACAGTGACTGACCCTAATTATTAATGTGTACCCTAGTAACTACACCTACTCTGGGTAGGATGCCCATGTAACTGACTGTCTTCCGTGATTGGTGTTCAAATGACTGGCTCTCCTCTGATTTGGTTGTCCCTGTGATAGATTTCCCAGTGGCCTCCTGTATAATGGATTCCCAGTGACTGGCTGTCTTCTGTGAAAAGTGCACCAGGGATTGATCCTCCTCTCTGATTGGTGCCTCAGTGACTAGCTTTCTCCTGTGTTATTTGCCTTAGTGGTTGGGTCTCCCACACAACAGATGCCACAGTGACTAGAACTTCTGCATTATATGTGCCCCAAGAACTGTGCCTCCTTAGTGATTTTGGCCCCAGTAACTTGTCCCCCTCCATAATGAGTGTCATAGTGACTAAACATACTCTGTGATGGCTATCCTAGTAACTGGGTCTCCTTTACAATGGATGCCCAAATGACAAGTCCTCCTTTGTGATAAATGTTTCTGTGACTGCTCTTAATCTGTGATGTTTTTCTCAGTGACTGGCCCTCCATCTTATTGTGTGTTTCAGTGACTGGCCCTCCTCTGTTATCAGTGCCAGAGTGAAAAACTCTCCTTTGTTTGCCCCAGTGACTGATCCTCATCTGTGATGGCTGCATCCATGACTGGCCTTTCTCTGTGATGAGTGGCCCAGTGGCTGACCCTATTTTGTGATAGCTGTCCCAGTGAAAGATCCTTCTCTTGGATGGGTCCTCAGTGACTGGGTCTGGTCTTTGATGAGTGCCCCAGTGTCTAGGCCTTCTCTGAGATGAGGACCACAGTAGCTGTTTCTGCTCAATAATCAATACTGCAGTGATTGACCCTCATCTGTGATGGGTAAATCAGAGACTGGCCTCGTCTCTGATTGGTGTCCCAGTGATTGACCATTCATTGTTATGGTTGTCTCAATGACTAGACTCCTCTGTCCTGGATGCCCCAGGGAATTGGTCTCTTCTGTGTTGGGTGAAAAATAAGAGACTTCCACTTGTGATAGTTGCCTCAACTATTAGCCTTCTTCTGTAATGGATGACACAGTGATTGGCCCATATCCATAATACCTGCCCCAGGGATTAGCCCTTCTCTGGGGAGTCCTAGGGACTGGTCTTTCTCCAGAATGGGTGCCCAGTGACTGGTCCACATGAGATGGGTGCTCCTGTTACTGGATTCACTTATGATGGGGGCCTTAGTGACTTCCCCTCCTCTGCTTTTAGTGCCTCATTGACTGTCCTTCCTCTGTGATCTGTGTTCCTGTGACTGGCTCTCCTCTCTCATAAATGCCCCAGTGACTGAGCCACCAGTATAATGGGTGACCCAGTAACTGGTCATCCTGTGTGATTGGGACCACAGTGACTGACCCTTCTCCATGGAAAACAAGCCAGTAACTGATCCACCTCTGTGATTGGTGTCCCAATGTTTACATTTCCTCTTTGATTGCTGCCCCAACATCTCCTGCATCATGGGTCCCCAGTAACTATTTTTTCTCCATTGTGGGTGTTCCAGTGACAGGACCTTCTTGGTGACTGGTAACACAACGACTGGTCCTCCTTTATAATTATACCATAGTGACTTGTCCTCGTCTGTGATGGGTGTCACAGTAACTGGCCCTCCTCCATGAAAGGTGTTTTTTTGACGGTACCTCCACTATTATTGGAATACCAGTGACTGACTTCCCTTGAGGTGGATGTTCCAGTAATTGGAGCTCCTCTGTAATTGTTGTCCCAGTGACTAGCCCTCTTCTATGATGAGAGGTACCATGACTGGCTGTCATCTATGATGGGTGTCCCGATGACTGGCTATCCTCTTTGATATTTGTCCAAAAACTAGACCTTTTTCATTATGGGTGCCCCAGTGACTAGTCATCTTCTGTCATTGGTATCCCAGTGACATGCTCATCTCCCTCCATAATGGTTGCCCCAGTGACTAACCCTCCTCCATAATGGGTGTCTAACAATGCACCTCCTCAGTAATACCTGAACCAGTGACTAGAACTCTTTTGTGATGGGTGCTCCGGTTGTTGATCATCTTTTGTAATGGGAGCCCCAGTGACTGACCCTTCTCCATGATTGGTGCCCCACTGACTGACCATCCTCTGAGATGGCTGCCACAGGTACAAGGACTCTTCTATGATGGATCTTCCAGTGACTACTCCACCTCTGTAATTATTGCTTTTGTGATTGTGCTTCCAATGTTAGGTGCCTCAGTGACTGTTCCTCCTCTTTGTTTGGTACCTTAGTGACTGGCTCTCTTCTGTAATTGGTGCTTCGGTAACTGGTCTTAATCAGTGATGGGTACCCAGTGACGGCCCTTCTCTGTGATGAATGCCCTAAAGACAGATCTTCCACTATGATGGTTGCCCCTGTGACTAGACCTCCTGTGTAATGTATACCCCAGTGACTGGGACTCCCCTACAATGAGTGTCCCAGTGAATGGTCCTTTTTTGTGATCAGTGCACCAGTGACTGGCAGTTCTTTTAATGAGTGCTTCAGTGGTTGGGCCTCTCCTTTGATGGATGCCTCAGTGACTGTCCCTCATCTGTGATACATGCCTCAGTGATTGGGTCTCCTAATAATATATCCAGATGATTAGCCCTTCTGTATGATGTGTACATCCATGACTGGGCCTAATCCTAATGGGTGTAACATTTACTGGGCCTCCTGTGTGATAGGTGCTGCTGTGATTGTCCCTCTTCTGTCATACATTTCTTAGTGACTGTTTCTCCTCTGTGAAAGGTGTTTCAGTGACTACCCCTCATCCATAATGGATTCTCTAGTGACTAGCCCTCCGTGTAGGGTACAGCAATGACTGGCTCTGTTCTGTGATAGGTGTCCCAGTGACCTGCTCTCCCTTGTGATAGTTGTCCCAGTGACTAATTCTCATCCGTAATGGGTACTCCAGTGACTGACCCTCTTCTGTGAAGAGTATCTTAGTGACTGATCCTCCCCAGTTATGGGTACACAAGTCACAGACCCTACTTTGAGACTGAAGCCCTAGTGACAGGCCGTACTCCATTATGATAACCTCAGTGACTGTGCTTCTTCTGTGATTGGTGCCACAGTGACTAGACCTCCACCCTAATGGTTGCTATAGTGAATATCCATGCACTGTCACTGATGTCCTAATGACTGGTTCTCCTCCATATTATGTGTACCAGTGACTGGCCCTCCTGTGCTATATGTACCAAAAGACTAGCCCTTTTCTGTGTTGGATGTACCAGTGACTTGCACTCCTCTGGGCTGCACCTGTGACTGGTCTGCCTCTGAGATGGGTGCCCTATTGACTAGCCCTCTCCTGTTCCTCTGTTATGGGTGTCCAGTGACTGGTCCTCAGTCATGCTGGGTGCCCCAGTAACTGACTCTTCTGTGATGCAAGCCAAAGTGAGAACTCCTCTTCTGTGTTGGTCGTCACAGCAGCTGACGCTCCTTTGTGGTGGGAGCCCAATGAATACATCTCTGTTGATGGGAGTCCTGGTGACTGACCCTTCTTATTGGTGTGTTCCCAAATGCATAACATTTCTCTTTGAAATTTCTGGTAATTGGCATCCAATGACTAGCTTTACTCTGTGATCACTGTCCCACTACTGGATCTCCAACATAATATGTGCCTCAGTGACTAACCCTCCTCCATTAAATGTGCCCCAGTGACTGTTTCTCCGAGATGATTGTAGCCTAAGTGATCAGCCCTACTCCATAATGGGTGCCCTATGGTCTAGCTCTCCTCTTTGATAAGTGCCCCAGTAACTGGTCCCCTTTGTGATGGGTGTCCCAGTGACGGACCCTCTTAGTGACCTAGTTACTAACCCTCCTATGTGATGAGTGTCCCAGTAACTGAGTTTCTTTATAATGGTTGCCTAGGTGACTGGCCCTACTACATTATGTGTGCCCCAGTGATTGAGCATTCTCTGTGATTGGTGCCCCATAGATTAGCTCTCATCCATAATAGTGGCCCCAGTAATTAGCCCACCTCTGTGATAAGTATTCCACTGACTGCACCTCCTCTATACTGGATGCCTAAGCTACTTGTCCTCCTTTGTAATAGGTGTCCCAGTTACTGAGCCTCTTCTATAATGTGGACCACAGTAACTGTGTCTCCCCTGTGATTGATGCCACATTGACTGGTCTTCGTATATGATGTGTGCCTCAGTGATTGTCCTTCCTGTAATGGGTGTCTCCGTGATTGGATCTCTTGCATTTTGGCTGTCACAGTGACTATAGCTCTTCTGAGATTGGTGCCCATGATTCTCCATCTTCTTTAAAGTGTGCCCCAGGGAATTGCCCTCTTCTGTGATGGGTTTCCTGGTTACTGAGCTTCCTAAAACATGGGTGATTCAGTGACTAGTCCTACTTTGTGATGGGTGCCCCAGTTTCTGGAGCTCCTCCATTATGGGTGCCTTACTGACTGGCCATCCTCTGTGAAGGGAGTCCAAGTGTTTGGAAATCCTCCATAATAAGTGTTTCATTGACTGTGATGTCTTTGTGAATGGAACCCCAGTCACTGTTCCTCCTCCAAATTGGATGCCACAGAGAATAACCTGCCTCTTTGATGGGTGTCCCAGGGACTGACTCTGCTTTGTGACAATACCCCAGTGATGGCAGCTCCTCTATAATGTGTGCCCCAGTGACTAGACTTACCTCTGTGAGGGATATTCCAGTGAATAACCTTTCTCTCTTATGGGTGTTCCCATGAATGACCACCCTTTGTATTGGGTGCTCAGTAAATGATCTTCCTCTGTGATGGGTTACCCAGTGACTGACCCTATTCTGTGTTGCCTGTCCCAGTGACTGGCACTCCTGTGTGAGTACTGCCTCAGTGACTGTTCTTCCTCTGTGTTTGGTGCCTTATTGAGTGACATTTCTCAGTGATCAGTGCTCCAGTAACTGGCTATCCTCTGTAATCAATGCCACAGTGACTGACCATCATCAGTGATAGGTACCCCAGTGATTAGCTTCCTCTGTGATTGATGCCCCAGAAACTGACCCTCCACTATGATGGATTCCCTTGTGACTAGTCTCCCTCAGTGATCAGTGATCCAGTGAATATATCTTATTCCACAATGTGTATCCCACTAATTGGGACTCCTCTTTGATGGGTGCAACAGTGACCAGTCCCCATTGGTCCTCCTTCTAATGGTGCCCCAGTGATTGAGCTTCTGTGACTAACCCTTTTCTATGAAGGGGATTCAGTGACTGGGTCTCCTAGTAATGTGAGCCCAGATGACTTGACTAGCCCTTCTCTATTATGAGTGGGACCCATTGACTAGACCTCCGCCTTATCAGTACCACAGTTACTGACGCTCTTCTGTGATGGGTGCCTCTGTGATTAGACCTTTCTGTGATAGTTGTCTCAGTGAAATTTCTCCACTGTGGTGTGTGTCCTAGTGACTCACCTATAATGAATACTCAAGCGAATAGTCTGCCTCTGTACTTGGGGCATAAATTAATGGCTCTCCTCTGTGATAGATGACCCTAGTGAGTGGCCCTCCTCCATAATGGATGTCCCAAAGGCTGGTTCTCTTCTCTGATGGTTGTCTAAGTGACTGGTCTTCCTCTGTTAGAGGTACACCAGTCACAGGCTCTTTTTTGTAATTAGTGTCTCAGGGACTGGGCCTCCTTCATAATGGGAGCTCCAGTGACTGACCCTCTTCTTTGATGGCTACTCCAGTGACTGGCCTTCCTGTTATAGGTACCCCAGCCACAGGCCCTCTTTTGTGATTAGTTCTCCAGTGACTGGGCTTTCTCCTTAATGGGCGTCCCTATGGCTGGCCCTAACCATTGTGGTTGCCCAGTGACTGTGCCTCCTCTGTGACTGGAAACCTAGTGATTAAGCCTCCTCTGTAAAGATTGTCCCGATGACTGATTAACCTCCAAAAAGGGTGCTCCAGTGACTGGTCTTACACTGTTATAGGTGCCACAAGACTAGCTTTTCTCTCTGTTGAATGTACCAGTAAATAGCCCTCCTCTGAGGAGTGCAACCATGACTGACCTGCCTCTTTTATGGGTGCCACAATGACTGACCTGTCTCTGTTATGGGTGATTGACCCTCAACTGTGAAAAATACCCCAATGACTGCTCCTCCTTTGTGTGTAGTGCCCTAGTGACTAGATTTCCTCTGTGATTGCAGCCCCAGTGCCTGAGTCCCCTATGTAATGGATGCAACAGTGAGAAGCCCTCTACCATTAATGGTGGCACAATAACTGTGTCCCTTTGGTGATTTGTTTCCGAGTAACTGGTCCTCCTCCTTAATGGGTTCCCGAGTGGTGAGCTCTTTTTAGTGAAGGTTTTCCCAGTAACTGGGCCTCTTCCATTTTTGAATCCCCAGGGATAAGACCTCCTTTGTGATGACTGTCCCATCGACTAGCCATCATAAGTGATGGATGGCCAAATGACTGGCCCTTCTTGCCCAAGGTTTTCCCAGTGAATTGTTCTCTTCCATATTGAGTGGCCCAGTAACTAGGCCTCTCCTGTTATTGGTATGAGTGTCAAGACCTCCACTCTAATGGTGTCTCAGTGACTAGCCCTTCTCTGTGATTTGTTCCCCGGTTAATGACTGTCTACTGTGATAACTGTTCCAGAGACTGCTCTTCTTTTGTGATGGGTGACTTATTGAATTTCTTTTCTCTGTGATGGGTATCCCTATGACCAGGCCTTCTCTGTGATCTGGAACCCAGTGACTTTCTCTCTTCTGTGATAGGTGCCTCAGTGACTGTCCCTCCTCAAGTGTTTGGTGCCTCATTGACTGGCCCTCCTCTGTGATGGGTGCACCAGTGACTGGCACTCATTTGTTATGGGTACCTCTGTTACTGGCTTATTCTGTAATGAGTACCCCATTGACTGACCTTCCACTGTTGTGAATGTTCCAGTGACTGGCCTCCTCTGTGATGAGTGCTTCAGTGACTGGTCATTCTCTTCTACAGATTGCTTAGTGACTGAATTTTCTCTATCATGGTTCCCCAGTGAATGACCTCCTCTGTGATGGGTCTTCCAATAACTGAACTTCCTCCATAATTGATGTTCCAGTGACTAGCACACCTCTTTGATGGGTGATCCTGTGATTGGATCTCCTCTGTGATAGATGTCCCAATGACTTAGCCACCTCTTTAATGGGTGCCTGAGTGACTTGCCCTCCTCAGTGAAAAATAACCCAGTAACTTATCCTCCAGTGTGATGAGTACCACTTTAACTAGCTTTCCACTATAATAGTTATCCAAGTGATGGGGTTTCTTACATGTGTGCCACAGTGACACGTCCTTCTCCATTATGAAAACCCCTGTGAGGGGAAACCCCCTTCTTGGTGATTGGTGCCATAATTATTGGCCCTCTTTCATAATGGTTACCCAAGTGGGAAGACTTCCTCTGTGATGTGTGTCCTGTAATTGGGGCACATTCATAAGGGGTTTCCCCAAAGAAACTGGCTTTCCTCCTTTAAATGTGTGCCCCTGTGTCTGGGTCTTGTCTGTGATTGGTGTTTCAGTGACTGGCCTCCTCATAATTGTTGCCTTCATGACTAGCCCTTCTCTTTGGGTTTTCCCATTTAATGGGCCTCCTCAGAAAGTGGGTGTATCACTGATTAGTCCTTGTTTGTGATGGGTGTCCCTGTGACTTGCCCTTACTCTGTAAGGGGAAATCCCAGTCATGTAATGTTAACTCAGGAATCAACCACCCCCTGTTTTGGAGGCCACAGTGAAAAATTCTCTTCTAAAGATGAGTCTTCCAGTGACTAGCCCTCCTCTGCAATGAATCCCTTTGTGACTGACAACCCTTCTGTGATTGGTGCCTATGACTGGTCCTTCTTAAATAATATTTGCCCCAATGACTAGTTCTTTTTCTGTGATGGGTGTCCCATTTATTAAACCCGTCAGCCAAAACTGGGTGCCCTGCGAGTGCCCCTACCTTTTGATAAAGTCCCCCCAAAGTGACTAGGCTTCAAACATCATGTGGGGCACAGTGAGTAGGCCTCCCTGTGATTTGTGCCCCAAATCCTGGCCTTTATATATGACAGCTGTTTCAGTGACTAGCACTACTTTTATGGGTGCCAAAATGACTGGGGCTTCCCCTATAATGGATGCCTTAGAGACTAAGCCTCCTCTGTGATTGGTTCTTCAATGACTGACTACCTTCTATAATGGATGTCACAGTGACAAGCCTTTTCTGTGTTTGGTGTCATTTGATTTCTCTTTTCTCCTCCAAAAGTTTTGCCACAGTGACTAGCCCTCCTCTTTTATGGGTGCCCTAATTTCTCCTAGTCACCTCCATAATGAGGGGACCTAATGACAGGCCCTCCTCTGTTTATCAGTCTTTCCCCGTGCCTAGGCCTTCTTTCCCTGATAGGGGATCCATTGATTAGTTCCCTTTTTGACTTTGGGGCCCTGGTGTCTGGCCCTCCTCCAAATTAAGGGGGCCCCCTGACAGGGCCCAACCCCTTTTGATGGGTGCCACCATGACTGGGTCTCAACTGTCATGGGTGTCTCAGGCTAGCACTCCTATGTGATAAATGCTCCAGTTACAGGGCCTCCTCTATAATGTATGCCCCAGTGACTGACCATCCTCAATTTAAAAATATCACAGTGACTGATCCTCCTTTTATAAAGAACAGCACATTGATTATTGCCTCCTCTCTGATGACTGGACCAGTAGCTGGGCCCCCCTCTGTTTTTAGGTCCGCAGTGAATTAGCCCCTATTAATGGGATACCCCGTGACTGGCCCTCATCTATGATGTGTGCCCAGTGACAGGCCCTCATTTGTTTATGTGTGCCACAGTGAGTGACTCTTTCCCCCGTGATGGATTCCTTTAGTGACTAGCACTCTTCTGTGATGGATTCATTAGTGTCTTGCTCTCCTCTGTGATATGTGCCACAGTGAATGGTCCTCCTCTGTGATCAGGTCCCCAGTGATGGACTCACTTTTGTTATGGTTTTCTCAGTAACTGATCCTCCTCCATATTAGGTGCTCCATTGTCTAAGACTTCTCTGTGAATGGAGCCCTTGTGACTGGCTTTCATTCAAATTGGGTGCCCCTGTGAC
This sequence comes from Cephalopachus bancanus, assembly GCA_027257055.1. NCBI lineage: Eukaryota > Metazoa > Chordata > Mammalia > Primates > Tarsiidae > Cephalopachus > Cephalopachus bancanus. The sequence goes on along the minus strand of JAPVLO010001151.1, from coordinate 276,016 downwards.
TAGTCCTCCTGAATGATGGGTGTTACAGTAATTGGGCCTCTCCCATAATTGATGTCCTAATGACAGGCACTCCTCTGTGATGGGCACCCCTGTGACTGGCTCTTCTCTGTAATGAGTGTTCCCATGACTAGCTCTTCTCTACAATAGATGGCCTGTTGACTGAACCTCCTCTATAATGCATGCCTGTTACTGGTCCTCCTCTGTAATGATTACACCAGTGACTGACCCTCCTCTGTGAAAAATACCCCAGTAAATAATCATCTTCTGTAATTTGCACCCCACTGACTAGCTTTCCTTTCTGATCTATCTCCCAGTGACTGGGTCTCCTACATAATGGATGCCACAGTGACTTGTCCTCCTCCACTATAGGTGCCCCAGTGACTGTTTTCTTGATGATTTATGCCCCAATGAACAACCCTCCTCCATAATGGATGCTTTAGTAAATATCTTTCTTTGTGACTGGTGTGCCAGTAACAGGATTTCCTTCATAATGGGTGCCCCAATTACTAGCCCTCTTCTGTGATGGGTGTTCCACTTATTGGGCCTCCTCCTTAATGGGTACCACAGTGACTGATCTTCCTCTGTTATTGGTGACACAGTGACAAGACCTCCTCTGTGGTTTTTAGAATGGCTAGCCCTCTTCTCTGAGGGGTGCCCTCATTATTGGCCCACCTCTCTTATAGTAGCCTCAGTGACTGACCCTTATCTATTACAGGTGCCACTGTGACTGGCTCTCCTCTGTTATGACTTCCCAATGACTGCCCATCCTTTGCCATGGTTGGCTCAGTGATTGGCCCTCTTCTGTGATGGGTACCCCAGTAACTTACTCTTTTTGTGATTTGTGACTAAATGACTGGGCATATTCTCTTACTGGATCCCCAGTGACTGGTTCTTCCTTTCGAAGGTTACTTCAGTGATTGTCCTTCCTATGATGTTGGTGACTCACTGACACATACTTCTGGGTGATGGGTACCTCAGTAATTGATCTTTCCCTGTGATCATTGCCCCAGTGATTGACCTTCCTTCTATTGGGTGCTCCAGATAATGGCCCTCTTCTGAGATGGATGCCTCAGTTACTTGCCCTCCAGTCTCCTTGACTGACTCTGCTCTGCAATGGCTGCCCTAGAGACTTGCCTTCCTCTGTGGTGGGTGTCCCAGTGACTAGATCTCCTCCTTAATGGTTGCCCCAGTGACTTTGATGAATATCAAAGTCAATTCTCCTTTGATGAATGACTCATTATTAGTTCTCCTCTATGATTGCTGCATCAGTGACTGTGTCTCTTCTGTCATAAGTAACCCAGTAAGAAGATATCAATGATAGGTGGACCTCCTACACATTGGGTGCCCCAGTAACTGGGTCTCCTCTACAAATGGTGTCTGAAAGGCTGACCATCCTTTTCGATGGGTGCCTTAGTGACTGAACCTTTTCTAGAATGGGTCCCTAGAAATTGGTCCTCCTCCAAAATAGTGCCTCAGTGTCTAGCTCTACTCTGTAATGGAAACCACAATTTCAGGGCCTCCTACATAATGGGTACCACAGTGACTGTCCATCCTCTGTGATGGGTGTCCCAGTGATTGAGCCATCTCAATAATAGGTGCACCATTGGCTGAGACTTCTGTCTGCTTGGTGCCCCAGTGACTGACCCTCCTCCAAATTCAGTGCCCCAGTGATTACTCCTTCACTGTGATGGTTGTTCCAGTTACTGGACCACCTCCATAATTGGTGTTCCAATGACTAGCACTTCTTTGTACTGGACGTCCCAGTGACTGACTGTCCTCTGTGAAGGGTGTCCCAGTGACTGGCTTTCCTCTGTGATAGATGGCCTAGTGACTGAGCCTACTCTATAATGGTTGCCACTTTGACTAGACCTCCTCAGTGACGGTTGTACCAGTGACTAGATTTCCTCTACTATCGCAGTTACAATGACTGAATCTCCTACATTATTGGTGTCCCAGAGGTTGACCCTCCTCCATAATGGGTATCCTAGTGACTAGACCATATATGTGATGTGTATCTCACTAACTAGGCAAATCCCATAATGGCAGCCCAAGTGACTGGTCCTTCTTGATTATAGGTGATCCAGTGACTGGGCCTCCTCTGAGATTGGTGTCCCAATGACTACCCCTTCTTAATAGTTGCCTGTTGGGAGCCAGCCACGGAGGCCCACTGAGCATTAGGGATCAGGGAGGGCCGTGGACCCTGAGACCACTAAGATGCATTCAGGAGCTGTGGATCCCATTTTCTCCCACCTTTTCCACTTGGCACTGCAACCAGGAAAGGCTCCTGCTGGCTCTAACAGAAAACTCTGAGACCAGAATATGCATAGCTAAACTTGGGAGTCTATTGTTCCCATTTTCCGTGGTTTATGTTTTTTGCTTTTAAACAATTTAAGTTTAACTTTGAGTCACATTGAGGAAGCTTAGTGGAAGTCACAGGTTCTCTTGATGTGATTTTAGAAATTTATGGATATAGGTTTTAGAAAATAGTTTATATAGATTAAGAAAATGTAAGTAACCATTTTGTTACAGAAGTATGGTTAGTTCAGTTTGATTCAGGGGGTGGGGCAGTGAAGTTTGAATTAGGCCAGCTGGTGCTAGGAGAGTGTAACTATAGCAGCAACTGTTTTATAGAAGTTTGTTTGAATTAGCATAGAATAGTAAAAGGTAATATATTATTATGTTGGTTTCAGGTGTAAACATTGAACGATGTTATGTAGCTGTAAACAATTTAGGGCACATAGAAACTGGATAAGAAACAAAAAGACAATTTGTTGTTATTCTTTCTCATGTTCTTCCTCATGTTTGAAAAATACATTGGCTTGAGATTGGGGGGTGTCCTGTGTGCACGTGAACCTGTTCATGTGAAAGGCACATGCTACCTTTTGTGTAACCATAGCAGCAGGAGTTCCCATGATGATAACTTTGCAGAGTTTGGGGATAAAAGCCCTGGGATAACGCTCAATAAACAGCTTCTGCTCTAGACAGGAGTCCAGTCTCTTTCTTTCTCTCTCCTCAGTGTCTTCTCTCTTTCATAAATCGCCAATGCCGTCACACCTCAAAGGGACCTCCGACCCTTGCAGGTGCAGGACCCCAGCAGTTGCCCCAGTGACTAGCATTCCTTCTGTGATGGGTGTACCCTTACACTGTCTCTTTCATAATGGGTATCACAGTGACTCACCCTCCTTTGTGATGGAGGTCCCTCCAATTGCCCTCATCCTTAATATTGCCCCAGTGATGAGACCTCCTCTGTGATTGGTTTCCCAGTGATTAACTTTCATATATGATGGAAGCTTCAGTGATTAGCTCTCCTCTGTGATGTCTAGCATGGTGACTAGGCCTCCCCCACAATGGGTGCCCCAGTGACTAAGCCACTCCTTTAATGGGTATCCCCAATGACTGGACATCCTCATGAATGCATGCCTTAGTGAAAATCACTTTTTTGTGATGTGTGACCGAGTAACTGTTCCTCCTTCAATTTGGGGCCTCTCTGAGAAGCTCTAATTTGTGAAGGTTGCCCCAATGACAGACGCTCCTGCATAATGAAGGCCCCAATGTTATGCCCTCCACTGTTATGGTTGGCACACTGTCTAGCACTCCTTTGTGTTAGGTGTTCAAGTGAGTAGCCCTAATCTGTGAAGTTTTCCCCATGACTGGCCTGCCTCTGTTAAGGGTGACTGAGTGACTTGTCCTCTTATGTGATGGCTGTCATAGTTTCTCTTTGATGGGTGCCCCAGTGACTACACTTACTCTGTGCTGGGTGCCCAAGTGACAGTCCATAACCTTCTTAATGGGTGCTCCAGTGACAGACACTCCTTTCTAATGGGTGTCCCAGTGACTTGTCCTCCTCCATAATAGGTGTTTAATTGACTGGTCCTTTCTGTGATTGCTGCCACAATGATTAGCTGTCCTCCAAGTTGGGTGCCCCTGTGACTGCCTCATCTCTAATGTGTATTCCAGTAACAGGGCCTCCTGCATAATTTGTGTCCCATTGGCCAGCCCTCCTCTGTAATGCGTGTCCCTGTGACTGGTTCTCCTCTGTGGTAGATGCTCCAGTGACTGGACCTCCTTTTTAATGTGTGCCCCGGTGACTGGCCCTCTTCCATAGAGGGTGCCCCAGTAACTACTCTTTTCTCTTATTAGTGCCGCAGTGACAAGTCCTCATTGTTGGTGCACCAGTAACTATCCCTTCTCTGTGTTTTGTGCTCCTGTGTTTTTGTGACTGACTCTCCTTTGTGACTGGGTACTCCGGTGACTTGTCCCCCTCTGTAATAACTGCCCCAGAGACCGGCCCTCCTATGTGATGGGTACCTCAGTAACTGGTTCTTTTTAGTGATGTGTCTTTTAGTGACTGGGCCTCCTCTTTGATTATGGCTACAGTGACTGGCTAGTCTCAGTGATGGGTGCCTCAGTGACTGTCCCTTCTCTGTGCTTCATGCAACACTGACTGAACTTCCTAGGTGATTGGTGCTACAGTGACTGGCTCTACCTGTAATTGGTGCCCCAGTGCCTGGCTCGCATCTGCTACTAGCCTCCTCTGTGAGGGATGCTATAGTGACTGGCAGTCTACTGTTGGGGTGTCCAGTGGATAGCCTCCTCTGTGATGGGTGTTCCAGTGAATTTCTCTCCTCTGTGATGGTTGTCTCAGTGACTTGTCCTCTTCTGTGATAAATGTCCCAGTGACATGACCTCATCTAAAGTGAATGCCCTAGTGACTAGACATAAACTGTGTTGGGTGGCCCTGTGACTAGCTCTCCTCCATAATGGGAGTACATTTGACTGACTCTCCTCTGTGATCATTTCCCAATGACTGAGCCTCCTCCATAAAGAGTGCACCAGTGAATGGGTCTCCCCATAATAACTGTCTCAGTGACTGGTCCTTCTTCATTATTAGTGTACCAGTGACTGAACCTCCTCTGTGATTGATGCAAAAGTGGTTGGCACTCCTATATAATGGTTGCTCTGTGTCTAGTTCTCAACTGTGTCATTTGTTTCAGTGACTGGTCCTCCTCCCTAATTGGCACCCCAGTGATTGCTACTACTCTGTTTTGCATGCCAGAGTGACTACTCCTCCTTTGTGTTGGGTGTCCCTGTGACTGGCCCGCCTCTGTAAGAGTTATCCAAGTGATTGGCCTGCCCCTGTGATGGGCTCCCCAATGACTGGCTCTCCTTTGTTATGGCTGCCCTAGTGACTAATCCTAATATGTGATGGGTGACAGTGACTTGTCCTCTTTGGTGACTGTCTCATTGATTGTCCCTACTCTGCATTGTGCCTCTTTGAATGAACCTCCTTAATTTTTGCTACTCCTGTGACTGACTATTTTGTGTAATTGGTTCCTCAATGACAGGCCTTTATCTGTCATGGGTACCCCAGTGAATGGCCTCTTCTGTGATGGTTACCCCAGAGACTGGTCCGCTAATATAATGTGTGTCCAAGTAACTTGGCTTCCTCTGTCACCAGTGACTACAACTCCTCAGTGATGTGCTCCCCAGTGACTTTGCCTCCTCTTTAATGGGTTACTCAAAGACTGGCCCTCCTTTGGGATCAATCCTCCAGTGGTTTACCTTCCTTCTAATGGATGTCCCACTGACGGGACATCCTCGGTTGTGGATGCCTCATTGTGTAACGCTCCTCTGTGATAGGTTCATGAGTGACTTGATCTCCTCTATGATGTGTTCCCAGTTAACCAGTCTTTCTCAGTGATTGGTGCCATGGTGAATATGCCTCCTCTGTGATTGGTTCTCCAGGGACTATGCTTCATCCATAGTGGACGCCATAGTGCATAATCCTCCTCTGTGATTAGTTCCTTTGTGATGGTTTCTCTTCTGTGAAAGATGCCTTGGTGATTGGCTCTCTGATACAGCTTCCCCAAGAGAATGGGCCTCATCAATGTTGGGTGTCCCAGTGACTGACACTCTTCTGTGATGGGTGCTTCATTCACTGGCCTTTCTAAATTAATGGTGCTCTAGGACAGGTTCTTCTTTAAGATTGGTGTCCCAGTGACTTGCCATTCACCAATTACTAGTTTTTCTCTTTGAAAGCTATTTCAATGACTGACTCAACTTCCTCTATTATGGGTGTCACAGTGACCAGTCCTCCTTTGTGTTGGATGTATCAGTGACTAGCACTCCTCTGTAAGGAGTACCACATTGACTGGTCAACCTCTGTGAAGGTTGTCCCAGTGATTGACCCTCCTTTGCCATGATTGCTCAAGTGACTGCCCCACCTCTGTGATGGGTACCCCAGTGATTTACTCACTTCAGTTTTGTCTGTCCCAGTGACTGGCCCTTCTTTGTGAAACGTGCTCCAGTAACTGATCCTCTTCTGTTATCAGTTCCCTGGTGACTTGCTTTCCTCTGTTATCACTGCCAAAGTTACTGGGGAATCCTACATATTGGGTACCTCAGTGACTAGCCCTCCTCAATTATGGGTGCCCCAGTACCTGTGCCTTATCACTGATTTGTACCCTGTGACTAACCTTCTCCATAAAGGGTACTCCAGGGACTATGCTTCTTCCATAGTGGACGCCATAGTGAATAACTCTCCTCTAGTAACCCTAGTTACTAGCCCTCCTCTGTGGTGGGTGTCCCAGTAACAGGTTCTCCTGCATAAAGTGTACTCCAGTGACTGATTGATCCTCCTCCATTATGAGTGTCCAAGTAACTGGGCCTACTCTGTGACTGGTGCCCCAGGGGAGGAACATTTGTTATGGTTATCTCAGTGACTAGCCCTCCTCTGTGATAGGTGTTCCTTTTTTGGGTTGCCTCCATAATGAGTACATTAGTGACTGACCCTCCTTTGTGATGAGTGTATCAGTAAGTGGATTTCCTCCATAAAGTATGTTGCAGTGAATGTTCCTCCTCTTTGATGGTGCCCCATTGAATGGCATTCAAATATAATGGGTGTCTCAGTGACTAGCCCTCCTGAGTGATGTGTATCATAGTGACTGGTGCTTCTCCACTTCGGATTCCACAATGATTTGGCCTCCTTTGTGATTGGTACCCCAGAGAGTAGTCTTCTTTTATGATGGGTGACTTATTAATGGGACTTCCTCCCAAATGAGTGCCCAGTGACTAGTAGTTGGCCTAGAGACTGGTCCTCCTCCATAATGATTGTCCCAGTGATTGGTCTTCCTCTGTGATGGGTGTCCCAGTGACTGGTTCTCTTCTGTAATGGGTTTGGCAGTCACAGGTGGTCCTTTGTGATTGGTTCCCAAGTGATTGTCTCCTCCATAATGGATACCCCTGTGCCCAGTCCCAAGCCCTTCTATGTTGTGTGTGCCACAAGAGTTGCCTTTCTCTGTCATGGGTATACCAGTGACCAGGCCTCCTATCTGAGGGGTGCAACCATGACTGATACACTTCTGTGATGGCTTCTTAATGATCTGACCTCTTCCATTTTAGTTGCTATAGTGACTGGGACTTCTCAATTATTGGTACCTGAATGACTGGCCACCCTAGGCAATGGGTATCACAGTGACAAGTCCTCTTTTGTGATGAGTATCCCAGTAACCATGCATTCTTCAAGTGGGTTCCTGGTTAATTGTTCTCCTATGTAATGGGTGCCCAAGTTTCTGGATCTCCTCCATTTTGGATATCCCCGTGACTAAACTTCCTCCGTGAAGTGTGTCCCTGTGATTAGGCCTCCACTGTGAGAGATGCTCCATTGACTGAGACTCTTTCGTGATTGAAGTCACAGTAACTTATCCTCCTACCAGTTGCGATTCCCAGTGATTAGCCCACCCAATATGTGACCTAATTTAATGACCCTGCTTTGTGAAGGATGCCCAATCATTGGCTCTTCTTTATTATAGGTACACTAGTTACTGGTTTTTCACTGTGTTTACTCAGCATCTAGCCTTCCTCTGTGATGGATGCCCCAGAGACTGTTCCTCTTCTGTGAAGTGCTCCCCAAGGATAATCTGACCTATGTTATGGGTGTCCCAGTGACTGGGCACCTTCTCTGTGATGGTTCCCAAGTGATTAGTCCCCTTCACTGGTGGGTGCCTCAGTTACTGGGACTGCTCCGTGTTTGGTACACCAATGACAGGCCCTTCTGTGTGATCAGTACCCCAGTAATTGGCCTTTCTTAAAATTGGTTCTCCAGTGACTGGTAATCTTTTGGGTCTCTGCTACTAGTCCTCTGTGATAGGAACCTCAGTGACTGGTTCTTCTCTGTGTTGGATGCCAATTTGATTAACCCTCCTCTATGATGGTTGACACAGTGACTGGGTCTCATCCACATGTCCCAGCAACTGGTCATTCTTTGTGATGAGTTTCTTAGTGACTGGTCTTCCATTATGATAGGGTATCCAGTTACTAGACTCCTCTGTGATGGGTAACAAACAGACTTTGCCTCCTTAGTGATGGCTGCCACACTTACTGGGCTCTTCTGTGATTGTAGCTCCAATGACTAGGCCCCTCTTAATGTGACCCCAGTGACTTCCCCTCCTCTGTGATGGGTACCTTAGTTACTGTACCTCATCTGTGATCTGTGCTTCATTGACTGATTTTCCTTTGTGATGTGTGCCTCAGTCACTGGTTTCCTCTGTGATGTGCACCCTAGTTATTGGTTCTCCTGTGTGATGAGTACCCCAGTGGCTGGCTTTCGTCTGTGATGGTTGTCACATTGACTGGCTCTCCTCTTAATGGGTGACCTAGTGAGTAACTTTTTTCTCTGATGGTTGCCCTGTCAGTGACCCGCCTCTATAATATGTGTTCCAGTGACTGGAACTCCTCTGTGATGGTTGTCCCGGTAACTGGCCCTTGTTTGTGATGAATGTCACAGTGACTTGCCCTCCTCTGTGATTGGTGCCCCAGTGACTGGACCTAATTTATAATGGATGCCACAATGACTACCATCCTTTATGAAGGGAACCCCAGTGTCTGCATCTCATCTGTGATAGGTTTCCCAGTGACTGTCTCTGCTCTGTGATGGTTGCACCAGTGACTGGGACACTTCATAATTGGGTCTCCTCAATTATGGGTGCCCAGTGACTAGCTTCCTGTGTTATTGGAATCCCAGTCACTGGAGCTTTTCCATAATGGTTGCAAGAGTGACTAGCCCACTTATGAGATGAGTGTCCCACTTAATGGGTGTCCTCAATAATGGGTGCCCCTTTGAGTAACCTTCCTTTGTAATGAGATTCAACAGGATTGGCCCACCTGTGTGATGGGTGACCCAGTGGCTGACCCTCCTATGTAATGGGAGTTCTGTGACTGGCCTTTCCCTTAATTGGAGCCACCGTGACTGGCCCTCTTCTGTAATGGAAACCACAGTCTGTCCCTCCACTATGGTGGTTGCTTAAGCGACTAGACCTCTTCTGTGATGGGTTCCTCAGATAATGGGCCATGATTGTGATGTGTGTCCCAATGACTGGCCCTGTTTCTGATCAGTTCCCCAGTGACTGCTCTTCCTTCTAATTGATGCCTCAGAGACTGGGCCTCCTCTGTGATGTGTGACTCAGTGACTGACCTTCCTCTGTGATAGATGTCTCAATGACATGGTGTTCTAGTCCAGATGAATAGCCCTTCTCTAGAATGAGTTCCCCAGTGACTGGGAATTCTCAAAATAGGTGTCACAGTGACTAGCTCTTCTCTGTGGTGGGTGCCTCTGTGACTGATTCTCCTCTGTGATAAGTGTCTTAGTGACTAAGTCTTCTCTGTGATGGGTGCCCTAGTAACTCCCTCATCTATAATGAATAATGAATGAATCTATAATGAATGCCCTAGGAACAAGTCCTCCTCTGTGCTGGGTGCCCCAGTGACTGGCTCTCTTCTGTAATGGGTGTCCAAGTGATTGACTCTCCTCTGTGATAATTGTCCTGTGACTGGGCCACCTTCATAATGGGTGCCCCAGTGACTGTCCCTCTTCTGCACTTGGTGACCCAGTGACTGGTCCTACTCTATTATGGGTGCATCAGTCACAGCTCCTCCTATGTGGTTGGTTCCCAAGTGACTGGTCCTCCTCTATAATGGGTGTCCCAATGACTAGCCCCATTTTTCACCCCAGTGACTAGCCCTCCTCTGTGAAGTTTGCCCCAAAGACTGGTCCTCTTCTATAATAGTTCACAGTGACCAACCATCTTCTGTCATAAGTGCCATAAGACTAGACCTTCTCTGTGTTAAGTATACCAATGACTAGTCCACCTCTATCATGGGTTCCCCAGTACCTGGCTCTCTTCTGTAATGGGTCCCCAATGAGAGCCCCTCTTCCATGATTGTTGTCTCAGTGACTGACCCTCCTCTCTGATGAGTTCCCATTGAGTACACCTCCTCTGTGATGGCATGCCCAGTGACTGGCCCTCCTTTCTGACGTGTGCCCGAGTGACTAGCCCTCTTCTGTGATGGATGACCTTGTAACTTAGCTTTCTCCATAATGTGTGCCTCAGTAAAAAACCTCCTTTGTGATGGATGACCTATGACTACTTCTCAGTGATGGGTGCCAGAGTGACTAGACATCCTTTTGAATGGGTGGTCCAGTGACTGGGTCTCCTCTATAAAGTGTTCCCCAGTGACTGGCCCTCCTCCATTAAGAGTGCAACAGTGGGAGACGGGGCAAGATGGCGATGGCATAGGCGAACTGGTAAGATTCTCTGAACGTGAGTTCCCAAAAAGGCTATTACTTCTCTTCCCCCATCCCCCAGCCCACCACCAACCGTGCTGGTGCCAGGCCTGGGAACTTCTCACGCAAGGCCAGATATTGCGCCCCCCCCAACACTGCTGCTGTTCTACTCATGTGTGGAAGTCTGCAGTCCCAGCCCCCTCCAGATCCCTCCCCAGCTGCATTGTCTCCAGCCGGACACCCGGCACCCGGCACTGTCGGTCACACAGGGAGGCTCTGGGCGCCCGCCCCTCAGAGACTCTGGTCCCTTTTCTGGCTGAAGTACTCTGTAGGGGGCCCAGCACCACTCTCGCTGCTCACCGCATTCCCTTTGGAACTTTGGAGCTCTGGAACTCTGGGTCCACCCTGGCTGAGGCACTCAGCGTGAGACCCCAAGCCGGAGGACCCAGACAAGCGGAGAAAAACAGATCTGCTTAAACTGCCTCTCCATTCTCCAGGCAGAGACTTCCATTGCCCCACCCACCTATCAACAAACTTTACCTCATTTCCTAAGGAAAGATATTGCAGCGTGTGGGGGAGTTTTGGGTCCCTGCTCCCTCCGGCCCTCTCCCTGGCTCCATTGTCTCCAGCCCCACACCCGGCACCCGGCACCGCCGGTCACAAAGGAGGCTCTGGGCGCCCGCCCCTCAGAGACTCCGGTCCTTTTCCTGGCCGAGGTACACTGTTGGAGGCCCAGAGCCACTCTCGCCGCACACTGCCTGCCCTTTGGAGCTTTGGAGCTCTGGAACTCCGGGCCCACCCTGACTGAGGCACTCAGTGCGAGACCCCAAACCGAGGGACCCAGACAAGTGGAGAAAAACAGATCTGGGTAAACTACCTTGCTACTCTCCAGGCAGAGACTTCCATTGCCCCGCCCACCTATCAACAAACTTTACCTCAGTTTCTAAGGCAACAACTCGAAACAGGAGACAAAGCCCCACCCCTACACTACAACAAAAAACAAAAGGGAGAGGCTGGAATCAGAGATCACAGAAGTGACTCTAGTCTGATCGCTTATTTTGACTTATGATTTTATCAATGAAACTGCTGGTTTAGATCACCTTTTGTGTTTACCTTCTGACTTAAACTGTTTCTTGATTTTATTGGCCTGTATCTGTGTAACTATCAGTATTCTTTAGGGAATCTTTCTTACCTGTCTTTCTTCACTTCTTCCCAGCCCTGTGTCTCTCTCTCACCTGATAGTTGGTATGTATATCTGTTTTCCCTCTCGCACTTCTCTCTTTCTAACTCCCTATTGACCCCCCTTCCTCCATTATTTTCCGCTTTTATATGCCCCCTTTTTAAATCTAGGGACCAAGGCTGCATACTGCTGAATAGACAGACTGTAAAGCAGAGGGAAAAGTGAACAAAACCAGAAGACCCTCATAAGGAAGAACAGGTCATTGCAGAAGAGAAATAAAAGCAACCCCACCTTCCCTCAAAAACAGAATTGAAGAGGGGGAGGGAAAGGGGGAGAGGGAGAAAAATCTACAGAAATGAAGAAAAATCAAAAGAAGAGTATGGGTCTCTCCCAGACGCCTGGGAGAGGAGACATTGAGAAAACTGACTTTGGAATGCAAACAATGAAAAGTCCCCAGAACGAAGGGTCTCAAAATGCAAATGTAGATATCAAAACAATAATGGAGAGATTAAAAAGAATTGAGGAGACACAAGAAGAAACTAGGAAGGAGCTGATATCTGAGATAACAGTAATAAAGAATACTGTGAATGAAATAAATAACAAATTGATAAGCATGGAAAGCGGAATTACCCAAGCAGAAGAAAGAATCTCAGAGCTTGAGGACCAAAATATAGAAATAACCCAAACTCTTAAAAACACAGAAAATAAGCTCAAAAAGACAGAACAAAACCTTCAAGAGATGAGTGATTACCTTAAGAGGCCTAACCTAAGAATAATCAGACTCCCTGAGGCAGAAAGAGAAACAGAGACCACATTGGAACAAACTTTCCATGAGATCATTCAAGAAAACTTCCCTTATCTAATCAGCGATGCAAAAATTCAAACACAAGAGATTCAGAGATCCCCCACAAGACAACAAATGAGAAGACCAACTCCTAGACACATAATAATTCGCCTAAATAAAGTAGGCACAAAAGAAAAAATCCTAAAGGCAGCAAGAGAAAAAGGCCAGATCACCTACCATGGAAGACCAATCAGAATAGCAGCAGATTTATCTGCAGAAACCCTGCAGGCTAGGAGAGCTTGGAGCCCTATCTTCAAAGTCCTAAAAGATAAACAATTTCAACCAAGAATAACCTACCTGGCCAAGCTAAGCATCATCAGTGAGGGAGAATTAAAATCTTTCCCAGATATCCAATCCCCAAGAACTTATGCTGCCACCAAACCATCTCTACATGAAACACTTAAGAAAGTACTAAACACAGAAGAAAAGGAAAAAAGAACAACATTCTTCACAAAAGTACAGGGAAAAGAATAAAATATACACGAACCAACCCCCAAACCAAAAGAAAGACAAAAAAGAAAAAAAAAGAAAAAAGAAGAAACCGAGTGGAAGAACAACAACTCAATAAGAGCTCCATGATGGGACGAACTCTCACATTTCAATAATTAGTCTGAACGTGAGTGGACTAAATGCACCACTGAAAACACATAGAATGACAAAATGGATAAAATATCACCAGGCAACAATATACTGCCTTCAAGAGACCCATCTCACTAGAAAGGACATACACAGACTCAAAGTAAGAGGATGGGAAACAAATTTTCAGGCGAATGGAACACAAAAGAAAGGAGGAGTCGTGATCCTAATTTCAGACAAAATACCATTTAAGCTATCAAAAATTAAAAAAGATACAGAGGGCCATTACATAATGATAAAAGGTTCACTCCATCAACAAGAAATATCTATCCTAAACATAAATGCACCCAACATAGGTGCGCCAACATTCATAAAGCAACTTCTAGGAAAACTAAAGAAAGACATTGATTCTAACACCATAATAACTGGGGATTTTAATACACCACTCACAACCTTAGACAGATCATCAGGACAAAAAAACAGCAAGGAGTTCCGGAACCTCAATGAGACTATGGACTAAATGGACTTAATTGATACCTATAGAACACTCCATCCAAAGACCACAGAATACACATTCTACTCATCACCACATGGAACATATTCTAAGATCGATCACATAACTGGTCATAAATCAAGCATAAGCAAATTTAAAAGGACTGAAATTCTACCATGCACCTTCTCGGACCACAGTGGAATAAAAATAAACATTGACACCAACAAAGTCCCTCCAAAACCAACAAAGACATGGACACTAAACAGCATGATGCTAAATAACTCCTGGGTCATTTATGACATCAAAACAGAGATCAAAAGATACCTGGAAACAAATGAAAATGAAGAAACATCTTACCAAAATCTCTGGGATGCCTTAAAAGCTGTAATAAGAGGGGAATTTATATCCCTACAAACACACATGAGGAAAATGGAAGGAACAGAAATTAACAACCTAACAAGCCACCTAAAGAAGCTGGAAAAGCAAGACCACAAAAACCCTAATTTCAGCAGAAGAATCCAGATCACCAAAATAAAAGCCCAAATCAGGACATAGAAGACAAAAGGATAATAGAAAAATAAATGAAACAAAACGCTGGTTCTTCAAAAGGATAAACAAGATTGATGGTTCCCTAGCTAGACTGACCAAGAAAAAACGAGAAAAAAACCAAACAAGCACAATCAGAAACACAAAAGATGCAGTCACATCTGACCCTGAAGAAATAAAAAAGATCATCAGAGACTATTACGTACACTTGTATGGAAACAAACTTGAAAACCTTAAGGAAATGAAGGACTTTCTGACATCACACAACCTACCTAAGTTGGAACAAGAAGAGATTGAGACCCTAACTAAACCAATAACAATCAAAGAAATCAACTACATAATAAGAAAACTTCCTACAAAAAAAAGCCCTGGGCCAGATGACTTTCCAGCAGAATTTTACAAGATATTTAAGGAGGAGCTGATACCACTCCTACTGAAGGTATTCCAGGCGATTGAAAAAGATGGAACGCTCCCCAAATCATTTTACAAAGCCAACATCACATTGATACCCAAGCCAGGTAAAGATCCAGCAAAGAAAGAGAACTACAGGCCAATATCTTTGATGAACATAGATGCTAAAATTCTCAACAAGATCCTAGCAAACCGGATTCAGCAATACATCTCAAAAATCATCCATCATGACCAAGTAGGCTTCATTCCTGGGATGCAAGGCTGGTTCAACATTCGTAAAACCATAAATGTTATTAAATACATTAACAGATGTCAAAACAAAGACCACATGATTATATCATTAGATGCAGAAAAAGCTTTTGATAAAATCCAGCAGCCCCTTTTTGATAAAAACCCTTGAACATCTAGGCATACGGGGAACATACCTCAAAATAGTAAAAGCCATCTACGAGAAACCCACAGCAAGCATACTCCTAAATGGACAAAAATTAGAACCATTTCCCCTGAAAACTGGAACAAGACAAGGATGCCCACTCTCACCCCTCCTGTTCAACATAGTATTGGAAGTCCTGGCTCAAGCAATCAGAGAAGAGAAGGCAATCAGGGGTATCCAAGTAGGAAAAGAGGAAGTCAAGTTATCTCTCTTTGCAGACGACATGATTGCATACCTTGAAAACCCAAAAGAATCTGTCAAAAACCTCCTTACACTGATAAAGACCTTTGGCAAAGTCTCGGGATACAAAATAAATATACAAAAGACAATCGCATTTCTCTACACCAATAATAAACAAACAGAAACCCAAATAAAAAACACAATTCTATTCACAATAGCCGCAAAAACATGAAATACCTTGGCATCTTCCTAACCAGAGACGTGAAAGACCTTTACAAGGAAAACTACAAAACACTGCTCAAAGAAATCAAAGTTGACACAAACAAGTGGAAAAATATCCCATGCTCATGGATTGGAAGAATCAACATTGTGAAGATGTCCATCTTACCTAAGGCAATCTACAAATTCAATGCAATACCCATCAAATTACCAGCAACATTCTTCTCAGACCTAGAAAAAACAATGCAGGAATTCATATGGAAACACAAACGTCCATGAATAGCCAGAACAATCCTCAGCAAAAAACACAAAGCAGGTGGTATCACACTGCCAGACTTCAAACTTTACTATAAAGCTACAATCATCAAAACAGCTTGGTATTGGTATAGGAACAGGAATGGATCAATGGAATAGAATTGAGATTCCAGAAGCAATACCTCAATTTCTCAACCAACTCATCTTTGACAAAGCCCCCACCACCTACCACTGGGGAGAGGAGAACCTATTCAGTAAATGGTGCTGGGAAAACTGGCTGACCACATGCAGAAGATTGAAACAGGACCCCTATCTATCCCCATGCACAAAGGTTAATTCCAAATGGATCAGAGACCTAAATGTAAAACCTCAAACCATAAGAACCTTAGAAAATGAAGGAAAAACCCTCATGGAAATCGGAACTGGCCTCCAATTCCTGAACAAAACCCAAAACCCACGCTCATAAGAGAGAAAATAGAGAAGTGGGACCTTATTAAACTGACAAGCTTCTGCAAAGCCAAAGAAACCATCAAGAGAGCAGGAAGACAGCCTACAGACTTGGAAAAGTATTTGCCAACTCCAGGTCCGACAAAGGCTTAACATCCTGGATCTACAAAGGAACTCAAGCGTGCTGAAAAGAAAAAAACAAACAACCCCATTATAAAATGGGCAAAAGATATGAACAGACACTTCACAAAGGAAAACATCCAAGCAGCCAACAAACACATGAAGAAATGTTCAACCTCACTAATCATCAGGGAGATGCAAATCAAAACCACACTGAGATACCACCTAACCCCAGTCAGAATGGCAATTATCAACAACTCAAAAAATAACAGCTGCTGGAGAGGGTGTGGTGAAAAGGGAACACTTCTACACTGTTGGTGGGAGTGTAAACTAGTGCAACCTCTGTGGAAAGCAGTGTGGCAATTCTTAAAAGCTCTAAATACCAATCTCCCATATGACCCCGTTATCCCCCTACTGGGAATATATCCTGAAGAACACAAATCACTTTATACAAAAGATACCTGCATGCGCATGTTTATCACAGCATTGTTCACAATAGCAAGAACCTGGAAACAGCCATGCTGTCTCTCAAAAGAGGACTGGATTTAAAAAATGTGGTACATATACACGATGGAATACTACGCAGCCATAAAAAAGAACAAAATCATGAATTTCGCAGCAACCTGGATGGAACTAGAGTCTATAATACTGAGTGACCTCTCACAGAAACAAAGATCCGAGTATCACGTGCTCTCACTCATATAATGGACCTTAAACATCCAATGCAATACTATACGAACATGACTGACCGTACTGGGAAACTATGGTGGGGGGAGGGAAATGGGATTAACAGTAGCAAATATCTGTCTGGGTACGGGGAAACATCCTATATGAACAGGGTGCCTGAATGAAACGCAATTGTATACCTAACCCTTAACTGTACCCCACAACTTCACAATAAAAAAGAAAAAAAAGAGTGCAACAGTGACAGAAATTTTTCTGTTTGATGCCCTAGTGACTGGCCCTATTCATTTTTGGTTGCCTCAGTGAATAGCCCTCCTCTGTGATGGGTATCCAACCTAATGTGTCTCCTCCATAATGACTATCTTAGTGACTGGCTCTTCATTGTAATGGGTGTCCAAGTAACTGGGTCTCCTTCAAAATATGTGCTGCAGTGACAGTAACTCCTCTGTGATAGTGCCCAAGTGACTGACCTTTTTATAAGATGGATGCCCCAGTGGCAAGCTCTTCTCTGTCATGGGTTCACAGTGACTTGCCCTTTCTATTATGGGCAACCCAGTGACTGGGCTTCCACTGTAATGTGTGCCACAGTGATTGACTCTTTCTGTGATTGATTACCCTCCTCTGTGTGGATGGCCAATGCCCCAGTGACAGATCCTCCTCTGTGATGCGTGCCCATGTGACTGTCCAAGTTCTGTGAAAAATGCCTCAGTGAATGATCCTCTTCTAGGAATGGTAACTCAGTGACTAGATTTCCTCTGTAATCTTAACCCCAGTGAATGGCTTTCCTACATAATGGATGGCACATTGACAAGTGCCACTACATTATGGGTGGCCCAGTGATTGTGAATTCTCTGTGATTTCTATTCCAGTGACTTGTCTTCCTCCAAAATAGGTGCTCTAGTGTCAAGCCCTCTTTTGTTATAGGTGTCTCAGTAACTAGGCTTCTTCTAATTTGGATGCACCAGCGATAAGTCTTCTTTTGTGATTATTATATCAGTGACTGGTCCTCCTCAGTGATGGGTGCCCCAGTGAATGGCCCTTCTTTAGGATGATTGTCACAGTAACTGGCCCTCCTCTATATTGGGTGACCCAGTCCTTGGTCCTCCCCTATTATTGGTTTCATAGTTTCAAGCCCTCCTCTTTGTGGGTTTGTTAGTGACTAGCACTTCTCTCAGAGGTGTGACTCCTGACAGGCCCTCCTCTGTGATAAATGCCCCAGTGAATGGCTCTTCTCTGTGATTGGTGCACAGGTGACAGAGTCTCCTCTGTAATGAGTGCCTCAATGTCTTTTTATTTTCTGTGATTGGTGTCCCAGTGACTAGGTCTCCTCTGGTATCAGGGCCCAAGTGACTGGCTGCCTTCTGTGATTGATGCCTCAGTGATTGTCCTTCTTGTATTTTTAGTGACACAATGACTGGCCCTCCTCTGTGATCAGAGCACCAGTGACTGGCACTTATCTGTGATTGGTACCACAGTGACTGTCCTCCTCTGTGATGGGTGCTCCAGTGACTGGCTCTCGACTGTTATGGGTATCCCAGTGACTGGCCTCTTCTGTGATGGGTCTTACAGAAATTGGTTCTCATCTATAATTGGGGTCCCAGTGACTAACCCTCCTCTATATTGGGTGCCCATGAGACTGGCTCTTTCTGTGATGGATGATACAGTGACAGTCCATCTTCTGTGATAAATGTTCCAGTGACTGGTCCTCTTCTTTGATGGGTGCCCCATGACTATTCCTTTCTTTGTGAAAAAATGACCTAGTGACTGATCCTCTTCTGTGATAGGTACACCAGTGAATAGCTTTCTGCTGTGATCACTGGTCAAGTGACTTGTTCTCTCACATAATAGGTTCCTCATTGACTAGTCCTAATCTATTATGGGTGCCCCAGTGATGTGGCCTCCACAATGCTTTGTGTCCAATGAGTGACCCTCCTCCATAGTGTATGCACCAGTGACTAGCCCTCTTCTGTGATAGGTGTCTGAATTCCTGGGCCTCTTCTAAATGGGGGCTCCATTGGCTGAAATTCCTTTGTAATTTGTACTCCAGTGACTGGCTCTCCTCCGAATATCTTTCCCCAATGACTAGCCCTCCTCTCTGATGGGTATTCCAGTGACTGATTCTCCTTAGTGATGGGTGTCACAGTGACTGGTTCTCCTCAGTGAAAATTCTACAGTGACCAATCCTCCTCTGTGAAAGGGACCACACTGATTTTTGCCTCCTCTGTGATTGCTGGTCCAGTTACTGGCCCTGATGTGTAATTGAATCCCAAGTTACTGAGACCATCCTAATGGGTGTACCAGTGACTGGCCTTCATCTGTAATGTGTGCTCTAGTGACATCCCTTCCTCTGCGATGGGTACTCCAGTGACTGCCCCCTTCTGTGATACCTGTTTTAGTGTCTAGCCTTTCCCTGAGATAGGTGTACCAGTAATTGGGCCTCCTTTAATAATTGATTGTCCTTTGACTGGGATTCCTCTGTGATTGGTGCTGCAATGATTGGCCTTCCTGTAAGTTGGAATCCACTGTGGGTCCTCTTCTGTAATGGGTATCCAAATGACTGGCCCTTTACTGTAAAAATGCCCCAGTAACTAGTCTTCCTTTGTGATGCACCCCAAACTAACTTTCCTCTGTGAAATCTGTCCCAGACACTGGTCTTCTACTTGAGGAGTGTCTCAGTGACTAGCGTTCCTCCATTATGGGTGACCGATTCACTATGTTTCCTTGGTGATTGACGACAAGTGACTGGTTCTTTTCTGTAATGTCTGCCCCATTTAGTGGCCTTCCTCTGTGAAGAGTGTCCCAGTAACAGGATCTCCTTCAAAATTGGTGGAAAAGTGACATTACCTCCATCGTGATGGATTCCCCATTGAATGGACTTCCTCTGTGATTGTTGTCCCAGTGACTGGCCCTCCTCCATAATGAGTGCCCCAGTAACTGGCCCTCCTTCAATATAGGTACCTCAGTGATTGGGCTTCATCTGTTATTTGTGCCCCTTTGCCTAATCCTCCTCCATAATGGTTATACCAGTGACTCCCTCCTCTGTGAAGGTTGTCCCAATGACCGGCCCTCATCAATAATGAGTCCACAGTGACTAATTCTAATTCATTATAGGTGCCACAGTGACTTGCCCTCCTCTGTGTTGAATGTACCTATGACTAGCCCTCTTCAGTGAGGCATGGCAATGTGTTTGGCCTGATTCTGTGATGGGTGTTCCATTGACTGATACTCCCCCATTATGTGTGCCCTGGAGACTGCCCCTCCTCTGTGATGGGGACTCCAGTGACTGGCCTACTCTGTGATGGGTGTTGCCATGACTGGCCCTCTTCAGTTATGGCTGTCAAAATGAATGACCCTCCTCTGTGTTGGTTACCCTGTGACTACACCTCCCCTGTGATGGGTGCCCCAGTAACTGGGCCTCCTTTGTGATGTGTGCCCAGTGACTAGGCCTCCTCTGTGAAAAATGCCCCAGTGACTGATTCTCCTCTCTGATTGTTGACCTAGAGACAAAATTTCCTCTATGATAGCTGCTCCAGTGACAGGATCTCTTACATAAGAGGCATGCCAGTGACGAGTCCTTTTTCATGTTGGTACGCTAGTGAGTTGCCCTCCTCTGTGATGTGTACCCTAGTGAAAAGCTCTGTCCTGTGACTTGTGTCACAGTGACTAGTCATCCTCTCGGATGGGTGCCTTTTTATCTGACCCTCTACCATGATGTGTGCCCCAGTGACTGATCTCCCTCTATGAAGAGTGCACAAGTGACTGGCCCACTTCTGTGATGACTGTCATAGTGATTTGTCCTTCTCTGTGATGTGTGTCACAGTGATAAATCCTCTTCTGGGATGTGATTCTCAGTGACTAGCCCTCCTCTGTGATGCATAGCTTTTTGACTGGCACTCCTCTGTGATGGATACCCCAGTGAAATGCCCTCCTCTTTTAAAAATGCACCAGTAACTGATCCTCCTCTGTGTGGTGTGCTCCAGTGATTGACTATCTTCTGTGATCTCTGTCAATAGATTGGCCTAATTAATGGGTGCCTCAGTGACTAGCTCTCCTCCATTATGGGTGCCCAGTCACTATGCCTCCTCAGTGACTGGTGCCACAAAGACTGAATGTCCTCTATAATGTATGCTGTAGTAACTAGGCTTCTTCTATGAAGGGTGTCCTACTAATTGGAACTCCTTCATGATTGGTGCCCAAGTAATATGACCTCCATTGTGATGGGTTTCCCAGTGACTGCACAGCCTCAGTGATGTGTGTTTCAGTGAATGGCCCTCCTCTGTGATGGTTCTCTCAGTGACTGGCCCTCTTCCATAATGGATACCACAGTGACTGGCCCTCTTCTTTTGCTAGGATCTTGTTGAGAATTTTAGCATCTATGTTCATCAAAGATATTGGCCTGTAGTTCTCTTTCTTTGTTGGATCTTTACCTGGCTTGGGTATCAATGTGATATTGGCTTCATAAAATGATTTGGGGAGTTCCATCTTTTTCAATCGCCTGGAAAACCTTCAGTAGGATTGGTATCAGCTCCTCCTTAAATGTCTTGTAGAATTCTGCTGGAAAGCCATCTGGACCAGGACTTTTTTTTGTAGGAAGTTTTCTTATTATGTAGTCGATTTCCTTGATTGTTATTGGTCTATTTAGGGTCTCAATTTCTTCTTGTTCCAACCTAGGTAGGTTATGTGATGTCAGAAAGTCCTCCATTTCCTTAAGATTTTCAAGTTTGTTTCCATACAAGTGTACGTAGTAGTCTCTAATGATCTTTTGTATTTCTTCGGGGTCAGATGTGACTTCATCTTTTGTGTTTCTGATTGTGCTTATTTGGTTTTTTTCTCGTATTTTCTTGGTCAGTCTAGCTAGGGGACCATTGATCTTGTTTATCCTTTTGAAGAACCAGCTTTTCGTTTCATTGATTTTTTTGTGTTATCTTTTTGTCTTCTGTATCCTGGATTTGGGCTTTTATTTTGGTGATCTGGATTCTTCTGCTGAAATTAGGGCTTTCGTGGTCTTACTTTACCAGCTTCTTTAGGTGGCTTGTTAGGTTGTGAATTTCTGTTCCTTCCGTTTTCTTCATGTGTGTTTTTAGGGAAATCATTTCCCTCTTACTACAACTTTCAGGGCATCCCAGAGATTTTGGTAAAATGTTTCTTCATTTTCATTTGTTTCCAGGTATCTTTTGATCTCTGTTTTGATTTCATCATTGACCCATGAGTTGTTTAGCATCATGCTGTTTATGTCCATGTCTTTGTGGGTTTTGGGGGGACTTCGTTGGTGTCAATGTTTATTTTTATTCCACTGTGGTCCGAGAAGGTACATGGTAGAATTTCGGTTCTTTTAAATTTGCTTATGCTTGATTTATGGCTGAGTATGTGGTTGATCTTAGAATATGCTCCATGTGGTGATGAGAAGAATGTGTATTCTGTGGTCTTTGTATGGAGTGTTCTGTAGGTATCAATTAAGTCCATTTGGTCCAAAGTCACATTGAGGTTCCGGATCTCCTTGCTGATTTTTTGTCCTGATGATCTGTCTAGGGTTGTGAGTGGGGTATTAAAGTCCCCAGTTATGATGGTGCTAGAGTCAATATCTTTCTTTAGTTTTCCTTGAAGTTACTTTATGAATGTTGGCACACCTATGTTGGGTGCATATATGTTTAGGATAGATATTTCTTGTTGATGGATTGAGCCTTTTATCATTATGTAGTGGCCTTCTGTATCTTTTTTGATTTTTAATAGCTTGAAGGGTATTTTGTCAGAAATTAAGATCACTACTCCTCCTTTCTTTTGTATTCCGTTCGCCTGAAAGTTTGTTTCCCATCCTCTTACTTTGAGTCTGTGGGTGTCCTTTCTAGTGAGGTGAGTCTCTTGAAGGCAATAGATTGTTGCCTGATGATATTTTATCCATTTTGCCATTCTATGTCTTTTCAGTGGCGCATTTAGTCCATTCACATTTAGGCTAATAATTGAAATGCAAGAGTTGATCCCTGTCATAAGGTTCTTACAGATTTGTTCCTGTTTGTTTTTTGTCTTTCCTTGGGTTTTGGAGTTGGTTCATGTGTGTTTTTAATGTTTTGCCTATACTCTTGTGAAGAATGTTGTTGTTCTTCTTTCTTTTTCTTCTGTGCTCAGTACTTTCTTAAGTGTTTCTTGTAGAGGTGGTCTGGTGGCAGCGTAGGTTCTTAGGGATTGGATATCTGGAAAAGATTTCAATTCTCCCTCACTAATGAAGCTTAGTTTGGCTGGGTAGGTTATTCTTGGTTGAAATTGTTTATCTTTTAGAACTTTGAGGATAGGGCTCCAGGCTCTCCTAGCCTGAAGGGTTTCTGTAGATAAATCTGCTGCTATTTTAATTGGTCTTCCCTGGAAGGTAGTCTGGCCTTTTTCTCTTGCTGCCTTTAGGATTTTTTCTTTTATAGCTACTTTGTTTAGGCTAATTATTATGTGTCTGGGAGTTGGTCTTCTCATTTGTTGTCTTGCAGGGGTTCTCTGAATCTCTTATGTTTGAATTCTTTCATCCTTGATGAGATGAGGGAAGTTTTATTGAATGCTTTCATGAAATGTTTGTTCCAGTGTTTCTTCTGTTTGTCTCTCTGCCTCAGGAAGCCCAATTACTCTTAGGTTTGGTCTCTTGAAGTGATCATTCATCTCTTGCAGGTTTTGTTCTGTCTTTCTGAGCTTCTCTTCTATGCTTTTGACAGTTTGGGTTAGTTCTGTGTTTTGGTCTTCGAGCTCTGAGATTCTTTCTTCTGCTTGGCTGATTCTGCTTTCCATGCTTATTAGTCTGTTATTCATTTCCATCAGTATTCTTTACTGCTGTCATTTCTGACAACACCTCCTTCCTATTTTCCTCTTTTCTCTCCTCAATTTTTAAAATTCTCTCCATTAATGTCTTGATGTCTGGGTTTGTTGCATGTAACCAGTCATTCCGGGGCTCTTCATTGTTTGTGTTCCAGAATCTGTTTTCTCAGTGTCTGATTTCCCAGGGGTCTGTTTGAGACCTATAATCTTCTTTTGGTGTTTCTTCATTTGTGCAGTTCCCCCCCCCCCACTTTTTCCTTCCCTCCACGTCACTGTCTTCTTTAATTCTGTTATTCAGGGGTAAAGGGATTGGTTTTACTTCTGTTTGTTCAATCTCCTATTCTTTATGTATGCTCTCTTACTTTGTTCAATTCTGGAGTTGCACTGTAGGTTGGGGGTGGTCTTTTTTGCAGTTTTGAGATTTACTTAGGGGGGGAGCTGTGATTAAAAATCTATCTGCAGGTCCTGGTATTCACTGATAGTTGTGTGGATAATCTAGAACCCACTTCCCACTGCCTTGGAATCTGTCCGTGCAGTGGGGCTGTAGGTTTACTCCCTGAAATAAAATGTAGTTAGCAGAGGGGAGAGAATGGAGCAGACAGTGGGTTGAAGAGGGGGTTGGATAGATAGAGGAGTAAGGGGGGAAACAAACGAGTGTGCCAACAAATAGAGAGAGAGGCCTATACTGAAACAGATAAAAACAATAGACCACAGCTACAGACAAACCAACTCTCATACAAAAAAAAAATAAAATAAAACATATATTGATGCTAGCATACAAGCTAAACAACCACCTTATTGGTGTGCTGTTCCTCTATACAAAGATATGGTTTACAGAGAGAAGATAGAGAAGAAAAGGAAGAGAAAAAAGAAGAAAAGGAACAATACAGTAGGAATAGAATTAAGTCATTAAACTAACAGAATCAATGAAGCACACTCTGAGACATTCGTTTAAGTCCAATTTCCTTTCAGTTCTGATTTCTAGTTTTCTTTTCAAGCTGGCAAGTTAGTTTGCAGTCAGGGTTAGTTGCCCCTGTTTTGCTGTGAAGGATCACCCTCTGTTCACCACTCTGGCCTATGTCTTTTTCAAGCTTGTTTCTCCCGTTTTGGTGTTGTTACCTTGAATCGCCAGCAGGTGGTGCTATCTCAGCTGCTCGCCCCAGAGGGGCTGGGGCCAGACAGGAACAGCAGAGGCTGAAGATGGCTGCCTGCCTCAGGCAGACGGCAGGAGACTTACGGCAGGCAGAACGTCTCGGTCACAGGAGAAGTGGCAGCAATCCCAGCAGATCTTCCCTGAAGGGGCTTGAAGGACTGAAGTGGGTCGCCTTGGCCCAGGTGATGTGATGTACTATGGTTGCCATGGAACCCGCAGAAGCAGCGCCGGGAGGGGGGGCTAGGGCTGTTGTGTCGGTGGTGGTGCCATTTTTCTGCAGTGACTGTCCAGTCCGCTGTGATGCCCCAGCGGTGGCAATGGCCGAGCTCTGTATGAAGAGCAGGCTGCGATGTTGGGGTCTGCAGCCCCCAGGGCGAGAGTCAGAGACCCACTGCAGTTCTCCTTTGCAGAGAGTTTCACAGAATGGGTTGCCCCATCGCCATATTGCCACTTCTGTTTTTTCGTATTGTCAATTTCAAGCTGCATATGCTAGAGCACCCCAAAAGCTTCTAAACTTTTGATTTCCGAGAAGCAGAGTTCACAGCAAAACCTTTGGGTCTCAAAAGAAATGGAATCCCCCTGAGGTCTTTTGGAGGACTCTGTGAGGCCCAAGGACAGCTTTGGGATAGCTTTTTCCAGCTGTTACTGGGTAACACTGAGCAGCAAAATGATACACCCACACTTTATGTTTAACTGGAGCTTCAGTGAGTTCAAGTGTGAGTTTCCACCACTCCCAAGATCTAAAACAAGTAGTGAAGTCCTTGATTCACTTCCAGGCAGACCTGTTGTCTTCCATTTTATGGTCCTGTTTTCTTGCCTGAAATAGAAGGAAAGAAGACTGGCCCTCTTCTAATAGGGGACCACAGTGACTAGTCCTGTGTGAGGGTTGATCCAGTGACTAGTCCTTCTCTGAGAGGGGTTGCCCTCATGGCTGACTCACCTCTGTGTTGGGTTCCCATTGACTGACTGTCCTCTGTTATGGGGGACCCACTGGCTGTACCTTTTCAGGGATGGTTGACTCAGTGACTGTCCCTTTTGTGTGATCTCTGTCCCAGTGAATGACCCTCCTAAGGGATGAGTCATTCCCTCCTTTTTGTTTTATGCATAATTAAGTGGACTTCCTATGTGATTGGAGCAATCGTGACTGGCTGTCCTGTGTATTTGATGCTCCAGTGACAGCCCCTCAACTGTGATGTGCACTCCAAAGACTGTCCCTTCACTGTAATAGGTGCCTCAGTGACTGACATTTTTTGTGATGTGTCTCATAATGACTGGGTCTCCTCTCTGATGGGAGACCCAGTGACTGGCTCTCATATGTAATGGGTGTCACATTGACTGAATGTCTCTCTGTTATGGGTGCCTCGGTGATTATCCTGTTTCTGTGATAGGTGCACCATGGACTGGCCCTACTTTGTGATGAGTCCCATAGTGATTGGTCCTCTTTTGCAATGGGAGCCCAAGTGACTGGGCCTCCTCTATAATGGGTTCCCCAGTAAGGAATCCACATTTGTGATTTGTGGCCCAGTGAGCGTCCTCAACATGGGTGCCCAAGTGACTTGTCCTCCTCTTTGTTGGATGCTCTAGTGACTCATCCTCTTGTGTTATGGATGCCCTCTATAATTGGTCCTTCTTCACAATAAGCTCTCCAGTTAGTGACCCTCCCTCCTCTGTGATGGGTGACTCAGTGACTAAGCCTCCTGTGATTGGTACCCAAGTGACTAGTCTTCCTCTGTTATAGTTGCCACAGTAACTATCAGTCCTCTGTGTGTTTGTTCCAGTGACTAGTTTCTCTCTGTGAGATGTGTCCCCCATGACTGGCCCACATTTGTGATGGTTTCCCAAGTGAATTGACCTTTTGGTCATTGTTGTCCAGTGCCTTTCCCTACTTTCTGATGGTTTTCCTAGTGACTGACACTTCTCAGTGATGGGTTAGACAGTTGCTGGACTCTTTTGGGTTGGCTGTCAAACTGACCCTCTTCTCTGAGGGGTGCCCTAGTGACTGGCAGTGATAGGTCCTCTTTTGTGATTGATGACACAGTGGCCAGGTCTCCTCCATAATGTGTGCCCTAGGGACTGGCCCTCCACATTTATCAGTGTCCCAGTGGCTAGTCCTCCATTTTGATGGTGCTGCATTGAGTGACCCTCCACCATAATGCTATCCCCAGAGACTGACCTTCATCCACAATGGGTGCCCTTGGGATTTGTTCTCCTCCATTATTAGTGCCCCAGTGATTGGGTTCCATCTGATTGTGGCCCAGTGACTGGCCCTTCACCCTAATGGTTCCCCCAGTGACTAGCCTTCCTGTGAATATTGTCCCAATGACAGGTCCTCCTCCATAATGGGTTCCCCAGTGACTGGTACTCCTCTGTCATGGGTACCACAGTGATTAACCGTCCACTTTTTTGTGTATCCCAGTGATTATACTCCTCTTGAGGAGTGCTCCAGTGACTAACCTGCCTGTCTCTATAATGGTTGCACCAGTGACTGGTCCTCCTCTGTGATGGATGCCCCAATGACTCTCCCTCTTCTGTGATAACTGTCCCAGCGTCTTGTCCTCCTGTGTAATGGGAGCCCCATGAATACACCTCATCTTTGATAGTTACCTAAGTGACTGGGTCTCCTCTTTGATCTGTACCCAGGTGACTAGCTCTCCTCTGTGATGTGTGTCTCGGTGACTGGACCTCCCTTTAAGGGCTTCCCCAGTGACTGTCCATCCTCTGTGATGACTAACCCAGGGACTAGCCCTCATTCATAATGTATACCCAGGTGACTATCCCTCCTCTGTGATGTGTGCCCAGTGACTACAGTTTCTCTGTGATGATTGACTTAGTGAATGGCCCTCCTGTGTTATGGGTGCTGCAGTGAATGACCCTCATCTGTTGTGGTTGTCCCCGTGACTGGCCCACATCAAAAATGGTCCACCAGTTACTTGCCCTCCTCTGTAATGGGTGCCTCAGTGACTGTCCGTCCTCTATGACCAGTGCAGAAGTGACTGGCCCTTCATTATTAGGGGTGCCCCAGTTACTGGACCTTCTCCATATTGATTATCCAGTGACTAGTTTTCCTCTGTAATGGGCAGCCCACTTACTATGCTTCCTCCATAACGGTTGACCCAGAGATTGGTCTGTGTGTCCCAGTGACTGAACCTTCTCCATAGTTAGTGCCCCTGCGACTGGATGTCACCTGAAATGTTGCCCCAGTGTGTTGCCTTCATATATAATGGGCACCCCAGTGACTAGCCATTCTATTTGATGAATGTTACAGTAAACGGGCCTACCTCAAAATTGGTGTCCCAGTTATTGAATCTTCTTTGTCATTGCTGCCTCAAGTAATAAGTGTCTCACTATATGGGACTCCTCTATAATGGGTGCTCCTGTTACTGGCCATCATCTCCAATGGATGTCTTAGTGATTTTCTGTCTTCTGTGATGTCCCAGTGATTAGCCTTCTTTTGTGATGAATGACCCAGTTTCTGGCCCTTATCCATAATGGGTGTCTCAGAGTCTGGCCTTCTGCTGCTGTGGGAGTCACAGTGACCAGTCTACCTCCATAATGTGTGCCTCCATTACTAACAAACTTCTGTCATAGGTGCCGATGTGACTATCACCCCTCCAAAATGGGTGCAGAGTGACTCACTCTTTTCTGTCATGAGTGCCCTAGTTAATGTGCCTCCTCTGTGATGTGTACATAAATGACTGGCTCTCCTCTGTGTTAGGTGCCTCAGGAACTGGGTCTCCTATTGACGTGTCCTTCAGTGAAAAGGCCTCCTACATTATGGGTGCCCCAGTGATTTTGCCTCCTCCGTGATTGGTGTCCCAGTTACTGGCCCTTCTTCATAATAGGCGTCCTTGTGACTAGCCCTCCTCTATCATGGGTGTCCTTTGACTGTGCCTCCTCTGTGATGAGTACCTCACTGATTGGCCCTCCTCTTTGCCTCAGTGACTGGGTTCCCTAATGACGTTTACTTCAGTGAAAAGCCCTCCTCCATTATGGGTGCCCTAGTGACTGCCTCTTCTGTGATTTGTGCCCCAGTGACTGGCTTTCCTTCATAATGGGTGTCATTGTAACTACATCTCCTCTGTGATGAGTGTCCCAGTGACTAGACTTCTTCCATATTGGGTGACTCAGTGATAAACTGTGATTTGTGATGGCTGTCCAGTGACTGGCCCTCCTCTGTAATGGCTGATCCAATGACAGGACTTCCCCTGTTATTGATGCCATAGTGCTAAGCCCCCTACTCTGTGTGGGTGTCTTAGTGATTATCCCTCTTCTGTGAAGGATGTCCTCCTGAGAGACCCTCCTTTGTTTTGTGTGTCCCAGTGACTGCACCACCTTTATGACTGGCACCAAAATGTTTGGACTTCTACAATGGGTTCCCCAGTGATTGGCTCTCTTCTGTGATAATCGTTTCAGTGACTGACCTTCCTCTGTCTTGGAAGCATCTGTGACATTCCCTCTATGTTATGAGTGTTCCAGTAACTGGACCTCTTCTGTGATTGGGTTCCCATTGAATGGGTCTCCTTTGTGATAGGTGATTCAGTGGCTGTATTTTACTTGTGTTTGGTGCCTCATTTTCCTCATTGACTGACTCTCCTCTGTGAACCAATGACTGGCACTCATCTTTAATGGCTGAATCACTGGGACTTCCACTGTTATGGGTGTCCCGGTGACTAGCTCTCCCCTCTGATAGATGTCCCAGCGACTGTCTCTCCTCTGAGATAGGTGACCCAGTGATGAACCTCATCTTTAATTGGTGTCCCAGTGATTGGGCTCCTTTGTGATGGTTCTTTCAGTAACTAGGCCTCCACCATAACTGTTGTCCCAGTGACTAGCACTCCTCTCTGAGGGTTGTCCCAGTGACTGGCCCTCCTCTTTGAAAAATACTGCAGTGACTGACCCTCATCTGAGATTGGTGCTCCAGTGATTAGCTTTCCTCTGTGACTGCTGTCCTGGTGACTGGACGTCACTGGTGACCCAGTGTCTAGCATTTATTATGGGTGCCCCAATGACTTGGCCTTCTTCGTGATTTGTATCCCAAACTAGTCATTCTTCATAAGGGGCACCTTAGTGACTAGAATTCCTCTGTGATGGGTGTCCCAGTAGTTGATCCTCCTCTACAATGGGTTCCTCAGGGACTAGCATTCATTATAGGTGTCCCAGTCACTTAACCTCCTCTGTGATTTGCACTTTATAAATGGCACTACTCATAATGATTTTTTTCCACAACCAGCCCTTTTCGTGATAGTTGCCCAACTTAATGGGCCTCCTCAATAATGGCTGCCACAGTGACAAGCACCCCACTGTGATGTGTGTCCCTGTGACTGGCCTTCATGTATGATGGGTACCTCAGTGACTGACCCTCTTTTGTAATGAGAGTACCAGTGACTAGCCTGTCTCCATGATTGGTTCCTCAGGTACTCACCCTCCTCAGTGATGGGTGCCGCAGTGACAAACCCTTTTCTGTGTTGGGCCTCCCAATGATAAGCCCTCCTCTGTAACCTGTGCCTTTGTAACTGGTCGTCCACTGTGATGGGTGCTACAGTGAATGGCCCTAATATGTGATGAGTGTCCCAGGGACTGCCCTTTTTCTATAATAGATGCCATAGTAACTGGTCCTCCTCTGTGATGGCTGCCATAGTGACTGACCCTTATCTGGAATGGTTGTCCTAATGACTTCCAAATTTGGTGACCCAGTGACTTGCCTTATTCTCCTTTCTGTGCTCTGGTGAGAGTGTCCTCTCTGTGGTTGGTGCCCAGTGACTGGTCCTCCTCCATAATGTTTGCCCCAGTTATTAATCCTCCTCTGTGATGGTTGTCCCACTGAGCTTCCCATATTGGGTGCTCAGTGATTTGACCTCTTTTTTAGTGGGTGTCCCATTGACTGGGCCTCTTACATAATGTGTGCCCCAGTGACTGGGCCTCCCCTGTGTTTTATGCCCCAGTGACTGGTGATCATCAGTTATGGGTGCCACAGTAGCAAGACATCTTCTGTTATGGGTGTCCTAGTAACTGGGTCTACTCCAAAATGGGTGCACCAGTGAATAGACCTGTTTTATGATGGGTGCCCTGTTTTATGGACCTCCTTCATAATTGGAACTCCAGTGGCAGGTCCTCCACTCTGATGGATATTCCAGTGACGGGCTGTCCTTTGTAATGAGTGCTTCAGTAACTGTATCTCATCTGTGTTTGAAGCCTCACTGCCTGACCTTCCTGTGTGATCAGTACTCCAGTGAGAGCCATGCTCTGTAATTGATGCACCAGTATCTGGACTTCATCTATGATGGTTATCCCAGTGACTTGCCCTCATCTATGACTGTCATGCCAGTGACCAACCCTCCTCTGTAAACTGTCTCAGTGATTTGGCCTCATCCATAATAGGTGCTTCATTGATTGAGACTCCTTCATGATAGGTGCCGCATTGAATGATCTTTGTCCAAAATGGGAGCAACTGTGAATAACCCTCCTCAATGATGGCTTCCCCTTGCCTGACTCTCTTCTGTGTTGATGGCACAATGACTGGCTCCCTTCCATGATAGATGCCACAATAACTGTGCCTCCTCTATAATGTGTGCCCCAGTGACTATTTCTACTCTATGAGAGGTTCCCACTGACTACCCCATCTCTGTGATGATGCCCCAGTGGCTGGTCTTCTTCTGTGATGGGTGCCTCCAGGGACTGGCCCTTTTCTGCCTGGATATACCTCTGTGATTGGTTCCCATTGACTAAATCTTCTCTGTGATGTATCTCTCTGTGACTGTCCCTCCTCCATAATCTTCTCTGTCCCAGTGACTAGTGTTCCTCCATAATGGATGCCCCATTGACAAATCTTCTTTTGTAGCTGGTGTCTCAGTGACTTGCATTCTTTTATGATGTGTGCCCAGTGACATGTCTTTCTCTGTGATGGTTGGCTCAGTGACTGACCAGCATGGAGACAGACTGGTAACAATCATGGAGACAGACTAGTCACTGGTACTCCCATTACAGAAGAGGGACAGTCACTGAGGCACCCATCATACATGAAGGCCAGTCACAGGGACACACATCACAAAGGGGCACTTGACACTGTGGCAGCCATTATTGAGTAGGCTCATTAAATTGAACCACCTCTGTGTTGTATTCCCAAGTGTTTGACACTTCTTGCGAAAAATTCCCAGTGATTGATCCTTCTCTGTGATCACTGTCCCAGTGACTAGTGTTCCACTTCAATTGCTGCTTCAGGGACTGGTCTTCTCTCTAATGGTTGCCTCAATGACTACCACTCCTTCATTAAGATTGTCACAGTGTCTATTCCTCCTCAGTTTTACATGCCCTAGTGACTGTTCCTCCTCCATAATGGGTGCCCTAGGACAAGACCTTTTTTTCATGATGTTCAAGTAACTAGACCTCCTTTATAATGGATGCTCCAGTGACAAGTCTTCTTTTGTAGTTGGTGTCTCAGTGACTTGACTTCTTTTATGATGTGTGCCCCAGTGACATGTTCCTGTCTGTGGTGTTTGGGTCAGTGACTGACCATTCTCCATATGGTTGCCCAGTACCTGGCCCTCTTCTGTTTTTGGTGCCATGGTGACAAACCCTCTTCTGTGTCGGTGTCTTAGTGGCTAGTCCTCCTCTTTGAGGGGATGCCACCGTGAATGACCAAAATTTGTGATGGATGCCCCAGTGACTGTTCCTCCTCTGTGACAGGTGCCTCATTGACTGACCCTTTTCTGTTATGGTTGCTCCAGTGACTGCCTTTTTCCATGTTAGCTATCTCAGTGAATGTCCTTCATCTGTGATGGGTGCCACAGTGACTAGCTTTGCTCTGCGATGTGTACTGCCTTGGTTGGCTTTCCTCTGTGATAAGCGACTCAATGACTGTCCCTCCTCTGTATTTGGTGATTCATTGGTTATCCTCTGTGATCAGTGCTGTAGGTATTGGCTCTCCTCTATAGTTGGTGTCCAGTTGTGTCCCCCAGTGACAGACCTCCTCATTAATGGGTGGCCCAGATACTGGGCTCCACAATGATGGGTGCTCCAGTGACTAGGCCTCCTCTGTGATGGATGCCTCAACTACTGGGCCTCTTCTGCATGGGTACCTCAGTGACTGACTCCCTCTTTGTGATCAGTGCCACAGTGATTGGCCCTGCTTCTAATTGTTGGCTGACTGACTGGGCCTCTGGTGAGGAGTGCCCTGGTGACTAACCCTCCTCAGTGATGGATATCCCAGTGACTGGGTCTCCTCCTAATGGGTGCCCAGTGACTGACTATCCTCTGTGATGGGTGCATATTTGACTGGCTCTCCGGTATGATTAGTGCCTCAGTGAATGCCCCAAGGACTTGTCTTATTCTGTGATGGTGCTCCTGTGATGGGTGCCCAAATGAAAAGTCCACCATTGTGATTTGTTATGCAGCAAATGGGCCTAATCTATAATGGGTGTCCCAGTGACTAGTACTCCTCCATTATGTGCATATTTGACTGGCTCTCCGGTATGATTAGTGCCTCAGTGAATGCCCCAAGGACTTGTCTTATTCTGTGATGGTGCTCCTGTGATGGGTGCCCAAATGAAAAGTCCACCATTGTGATTTGTTATGCTGCAAATGGGCCTAATCTATAATGGGTGTCCCAGTGACTAGTACTCCTCCATTATGTGTGCCCCAGTGACTGGGACTCTTCTTTGATTGATGCCCAGTGACAGGCCCTCCAACATAATGCTTTCCCCAATGACTAGTACTCCCCTGTGATGGATGTCCCATTTACAAAGTCTCCTACATAATGAGTGAAATAGTGAATAGCCTAATTTTTAATGTGTTTCCAGTGAGTGGACCTCCTCCATAATGTGTTTTGCAATAACTCTACCTCACCTATGATTAGTGGCCCAGTAGCACATCTTCATATATGATAGGTGTCCCTGAGATTAGCCTTCCTTTGTGATAGGTGTTTCTGTGACTAAGCTCTCTCCATTTTGAGTGCCACAATGATGAGAACTTCTCTGTGACTGATGCCTAAATGCTGGCCATACTCTATGATGGATGACTCGTTACTAGATCTCTCTGTAATGAGTGTCTTAACAATCATACTTCCTCAGACAGGGGTTCCCCAGTGACTAGTTCCCCTCTGTGATGCGTTCCTGAGTTTCTTGGCCTCTATAATAACAGAAACCGTAGTTACTGGTCTTCCTCTGTGAAGGGTGTCAAAATGATTTTGCCTTCTCCATAATAGGTGCTGCATTGACTGGACTTCCATAGTGGCTTGTGCTGTATGACTCGTCTTTCTCCAAATTGGGTGCCATCATTAATAGTCCTCCTTTTTAATGGGTACCACAGTTACTGACTCTTTCTTTGATGAGTGCTTCAGTGACTGGTCTTCCTTTATAGTGGATGTCCAAGTGACCATTCCTCCTTTATGGTGGGCAACTTATTGACTTGCCTCCTTTTGTTATGACTATTCAAGTGACTTGAACTTCTCTTTGAGGGGTGCCTCAGTGACACCTTTCTGTGTTTGTTGCCGCATTGACCAGTTTTACCCTATGATCAGTGCTCCAATGAATGAATTTCCTCTGCAATTTGTGCCCCAGTGACTGGCTCATATCTGTGATAGATGCCTCAGTGTCTGGGTGTTCCCTCTGATGTGTGCCTAGGTGACTAGCCTTTGTTTTATATGAGTGGCCCAGTGATTGGCCTCCTCCTAATGGGTGTCTTAGTGATTGATTCTCCACTGATTGGGTGTCCCTTTGATTGGCCCTCCCCTAAAATAGGTGCCTCAATGACTATGCCTTTTATATTGTGGGTGCCCCAGTAACTAGTCCTCATTCCTAATAAAATCCGTAGTGACTAGCTCTCTTCTCTGCTTGGTGACCCAACACTGGCTCTCCTCTGAGATTAGTGTCCTGGTGATTGGCACTTCTTTATGAAAGACGCCCCACTGAATAGACCTTTCCATAATCGGTGTTCCTTGACTAAACCACTTCTCTAATGGCTGCTCCAGTGACTGGTCTTCCATTGATATGGGTGCAATAGTGACAGGATCATCTCTGATATTGTTGTCCAAGTGATAAGCAGCCCCCCATGATAATTATCCCTGTGACTACCCCTCCTTTGTGAAGTTTGTCCTACTGACTGACCCTCCTCCATAATGGGTGCTCCAGAGACTGACACTATTAATGTTATTGGTGCAGCAGTAAATTTCTTTTCTCTGTTATTTTTTACCCAAGTGAATAGACCTCCTCTGCTGTGTGCCCCTGTGAATGACGTTCTTCTGTGAAAAATGGTCCAGTGACTGATCCTTCTCTGTAATATGTAACTAGTTTTCTCTGTGATTTCCTACTAACTAGCTTTCCTCTGTGTTTGCTGTCCCAGTAGCTGATTTTCCTAAATAATGGGTGCCACGTTGACTGTGCAACTTCCAAAATGGATGCCTTAGTGACCAACCTCCCTCTGTGATGGGTGGTCCATTAACTTGTCTCTTCCATAATGGGTGTCTCTGTAATAAGTTCTCTTATGAGATCGATGTCTCAGTGATTGGTCTTCTTCAATGATATGTTCTCTAGTGAATACATTTTTTTTTGTAATGGTTGTTCAGATAACTGGCCATCCTTCATATGGGGCCCAGCAATTGATCTTTATCTGTTATTGGTGCCACAATGACAAACCTTCCTTTGTGTGGGTGTCTCAGTGACTAGTACCCCTATTTTAGGGTGTTCCACCATGACTGGCTGAACTCTAAGAGGGGTTTCCCAGTGACTATTCCTCCTTTATAGGTATCCAGACACTTTCCTCTGTGATGGGTGCCTCATTGACTGGTCATTCTCTGTGAAGAGTGACCCAGCGACAAGCCCCTTTCTGTGATAGCTGTTCCAGTGAGAGAACCTCCTTTGTGATGCGGGTCTTAGTGACTGTCTCTCCTCTGTAATGCCTGTCCCAGTGACAGAATCTCCTTTGTATTTGGAGCACCCATGATTGTGATGGGTGCCTCAGTGACTGGTCCTCTGTCATCATTTCTCCAGTGAATGACTCTCCCTTTAATTGGTGTCTCAGTAAATAGACGTTTTCTGTGACCGCTACCCCAGTGACTAACTCATATGTTATAAGTTCACCAGTGACTGGCCCTTATCTATGATTGCTGTCTCAGTTACTGTCCTCTGCAAGGAGTGTCCAATGACTTAATCTCCTCTGTAATAGTTTCCCCAGTGACTAGCCCTCCTGTGTTGTGTGCCCAAGTGATTGACTCTCCCCTGTGAAAAAATGAGAGTGATTTATCCTCCTCTTTGATGAGAACCCCGGTGACTAGCATTATTAGGTAATTGCTGCCCCAGTGTTTGGGTCTTCTATATAATGGGAGTGTCAGTCACAACTTCTCTTCCATTATGAGTGCCAAAGTGTCTGTTCCTCCTCAATAATTTGTTCCACCATTATGGTGGGGTGACAAGACCTGTGGTGGGTATCCCAGTAAATGTGCCATCTCTATTATGGGTACCATGTGACAAAACCTCCTTTGTGATGTGTGTTCCAGTGACTAGGCCTCCATAGTGATGGGTACCCCAAAACTGGCCTACCTTTGTGATGGGTGTCTCAGTTACTGGTCCTCCTCCATAGATTGTTTCCGGGGACTGACCCTTCTCTGTTATTGGTGCCTCAGTGACAAGTCCTCTTCTGGGTAGGTGTCTCAGTGACTATTACTTCTCTTGTAAAGGAGCCACAGAGACTGATACTTCTCTGGTATAAGTGTCTGTAAATTCCCCTCCTATGTAATGGGTGTCCCAGTGACTGACTTGTCCCAGTGACTGAAACTTTTTCATAATCTGTGCCTAAGTGACTAGCCTTTCTCTGTGGTTAGCTACTCATTGACTGGCCTTCCTCCATTAGGTTTGCCCCAGTGACTAGGCCCATTCTATGGTGCACCA
The DNA here is from genome assembly GCA_027257055.1 of Cephalopachus bancanus. Lineage (NCBI taxonomy): Eukaryota > Metazoa > Chordata > Mammalia > Primates > Tarsiidae > Cephalopachus > Cephalopachus bancanus. The sequence continues at coordinate 239,243 of JAPVLO010001151.1, read as the reverse complement.
TTTTTTGACCCTATTCCATATTGATTGCCCCAGTGATTAGCCCCCCTCGGTAAGGAGTGTTCCACTTAATGGGCCTCCTTAGTGGGTGTCCAAGTGACTGACAATCCAGTGTGATGGGTGAAACTGTGACTGCTACTCCATAATGTGGGACCCCAATGACTAGCCCTTCTCTGTTATGGGTGCCACAATAATTAGACCACACTGTGTTGGGGGGCGCCAGTGACTAACACTATCTTTGTTTGTTGCCCCACTAACTGGACCACTTATTTAATGTGTGCCCCAGTGAATGTCCCTTATGTATTATGGGCTCCCCAGTGACTGCACTTTCTCTGTGATAAGTGCCAGTGACTGCACTTTCTCTGTGATAAGTGCCACTAATGACTGGCTCTCCATTTCCTTTGGTACTTCCATGACTTGCCCTCAACTATATATACACCCTAGTAGCTGGCACTCCTCTGTAATGTGTTCCCCAATTACAGGCTTCTCTTCTCTCTTCTCTTTGTTCAGTCCACTACTGGCTGTCTTCATTCATAAAGGATGCCCTAGTGACTAGTCCTCCTCTGTGTGGGGTCACCCTCACTGGCTCACCTCTGTGGTGGGTGTGCTAGTGACTGGTCCTTCTCTGTTATGGATGCCCATAGTGACTGGCTTTCCTCCTTGATATGCCCACCATTAATGGCCTCCTTCTCTCAAGACTGTCCCAGAGACTGGCCCTCCCCTGTGATGTCTGCCCCAGTGGCTGGTCTCCTCTTTGATGGCTATACCAATGACAGGGCCTTCTCTTTGATGGTTTTCCAGTGACTATACCTCCTCTGTTATGAGTGCCTGAGTGACTAGTCCTCCTCTCTGATGTTTGTCTCAGAGACTAGCCCTCCACCATAACGTTTCCCTAATGAAAAGTTCTCCTTGGTAGTTGGAGTCCCTGCAACTTACTTTTCTGTGTGACGTGTACCCCATTATCTGGCCCTCCTCTGTTATGTTTGCCCTACTTCTGGCCCTCCTCTATTATTGGTACCCTAGTGACTAGACATTCTCTGTGATGCAAGAAATTTTGTGTGGCCCTTCTCTGTTTGGGTGCCTCATTGACTGGAACTTCTCTGTGATGTGTGCTACAATGACTGGCTCTAACATCATGATGGTGGTACTAGGGACTGGCTCTCCTTTTTCTTTGCCACTTTCATGACTGGCTCTCCTCCATATGTGCCCCATTGGCTGGCACTCCTCTGTGATGGGTGTCCAGTGGCCGATACTCTTCTGTGAAGAGAGTCTTCATGACTGAAATTCCCCTTTGTTCAGTTCACTTTTGACTGGCCTTTATTCATAATGGATGCCCTAGTGACCAGCCCTCCTCTGTCATGGTTGCCACATTGACTGGCTCACTTCTATGATTGGTACCACAGTGACTGACCCTGTTTGTGACGAGTGACCTAGTTATTGCTTTATTCTCTGTGATTGGTGCCTCAGTGACCAGCTTTTAAACATAATGGATGCCCTAGTGAATAGCCCTTATCTGTGAGGGGTGCCTCAGTGACTGACTATTCTCTGTGATGGGTGCTACAATGACTGGCTCTAAGTTTATGGCAGTGGTACTAATGACTGGCTCTCCATTTCCTTTGGTACTTCCATGACTTGCCCTCAACTATATATACACCCTAGTAGCTGGCACTCCTCTGTGATGTGTTCCCCAATTACAGGCTTCTCTTCTCTCTTCTCTTTGTTCAGCCCACTACTGGCTGTCTTCATTCATAAAGGATGCCCTAGTGACTAGTCCTCCTCTGTGTGGGGTCACCCTCACTGGCTCACCTCTGTGGTGGGTGTGCTAGTGACTGGTCCTTCTCTGTTATGGATGCCCAGTGACGGCCCTCCTCTATGAATTGTGTCCCAGTGAATTGCCCCAATCTTTGATGACTGCCCCAGTAACAGATCCTCTTCTGTAATACCTGCCGCTGTGACTGGCATTCCTCTTGGATGGGTGCCTCAGTGACTTACTCTTCTCAGTGATGGACTCCTCAGCGACTTGACCTTTTCTGTGATTAAGACCCCAATGGAGATGGTAGACAAAGGGTAATCACTGTGACATCCATAACATAGAAGGGTCATTCACTGGGGTTTCCAAATGACTACCCATCAGAGGAGATATAGTCACAGGAAAACCATCAAAGAGAAGGGCCTGTGACTGTTACAGCCATCAAAAACTGTCTTTCCTCTGTGATGAGTGCCTCAGTTAATGTCCCTCCTTTGTGACTCCTGCCTCATTGACTGACCTTCTTCTGTGATCATTTCTACAGTGACTGTCTCCATTCTGTATTAAGTGCCTCAGTGACTCGGTGTCATCTGTGATGGATACATCATCAACTAGCCTCCTTTGTGATGGGTACTCTGATGAGTGATGCTCCACTTCTTTAGGAGTTCTAGTGTCTGGCCTTCTCTGTGGTGGGCGACCTATTGAATTGTTCTTCTCAATGATGGTTGTTTTAGTTACTGGCTCTCCTCCGTGATGGTTTTCCCAGTCACTCATTCTCATCAGTGATGAGTGCCCCACTGATTGGTTCTATTTTCTGATAAACATCCAAATAACCGACTGTCCTCTGTGATCTATGCCCCAGTGACTGAGATTCCTCCTATAGGATGTCCCAGTGACTGCATCTTCTCCATAATTGGTGCACCAGTGACCAACCAGCCTCCATTATTGGTGCAGAAGTGACTGGGCCTCTTCTGTGAATGGTGCAAGATTGACTGGTCATCCTGCAAAGTGGTTGCCCCAGTGACTAACCCTCTTTGAAGTCTGTCCCACTGACGGATTCTCCTCCATTTTGGGTGCCCCAGTGAATGATCCTGCTATGTTATGGATGTTACAGTGACTAAACTTCATCTCTGTTGGGTTTTCCAGTGACTAGTCATAATTTCAAATTGTTATTTGCCTGTCTTTTTCATGAGTGACCCAGAGACTGACTCTTCTCTGTGAGGGTTGCTCAAGTGACCGGCCCTCTTTTGCGCTGACTGTACAAGTGGCAGGTTCTTCTCTGTGATTTGTGCTTTAGTGACAACACTCCCTCTGTGATGGGTACCCCATTGACTGCTTCTTATTTATGATGGGTGCCACAGTAAATGACCTTCCTCCGTGACTAATGTTCCAGTAACTGGCCCTCTTCTGTGATGCGTGTCCCAGTGTCTAGTCTTCTTCTGTGATTAATGCCTTTGTGACTGGCCCTCCTCTTTTATGGGTGCCACATTGCCTGGCCCTGCTCTGTGATACTGCTCCTTCTCTATGATGAGTGTCTTATGAGTGTCCCTCCTGTGTGATGCATACTACAGTGAATGACCCAGTTCCTGGACCTCCTAAAAATGGTTGCAGCAGTGACTCAATCTTCTTTGTGATGGGTGCCACTGTGACTGTCCTTATACTGTGTTCAGTGCTGCAGCAGCTGAGTCTCCATCATTATGGGTGTCTCAGTGACTGAATCTTTTCTGTGATTAACCCTAGTGACTGGTACTCCTCCATATTGGATACCCAGTGATTAGTCATTCTCTATGATGGGTGTCTCACTTAATAGACATCTATCATAATGGGTACCCCTGTGACTGGCCTTTTACTCTGAAAGTTGTCCCATTGACAGGTCCTCATACTTAATTTGTGCCCCAGTGACTGGAACTCCTCTGTGGCTGTTGCCCCAATGACTTATGCTCCTATGTTATGGGTACTTCAGTGAGTCTCCTTCCTCTGTGATTGGTGGTGCAGAAGGTGTCCCCTATTATTAAGGATGCCCACAGAAACTAGACCTCTTCTGTGATTAATGCCCTAGTAACTGTGCTTCACCCATATTGCTTACCCAGTGAATAGACATCTCCTGTAACAGAAGTCCTATTTACTTGGTCTCCTTTATAATTAGTGTTCCAATGGTAAGTACTTCTTTTGATGGGTGTCTCAGTAACAGATCCTTTTCTAAAATTTGTTCCCCAGTGACTGAATTTCCCTTGTGATTTGTGCCCCAGTGAATTGACTTTGTATATAATAGGTTCTCCAGACACTAGCTCTCCTCTTTGATTGTTGCCACAATGGTATGATCTCTTCAATAATTGGTGTCCCTGTGGATAGCTAAATTTCTCTGTGATTGGTGTCCCAAAGAATCGCCAATCTCTGTGATGGATAGCACAGTGACTAACCCTACTTTTAATAGGTGTACTAGTAACTGGGCATCCTCCAAAATTGGTGCACCTGTGACTATCTTTCCTTTGTGTTGTGGGTACCAGTGACTCTCCCTCCTCTGATGGGTGCCCTAGTGATCGACTCCCTTCTGTGATAGTCAGTGACTGGTCCTATTCCCTGATTAGTTCCTCAGTGATTGGCACCTCTCTGTGATGGGTGCTCCAGTGGCTAGTACACCTCTGTGTTCAGGGTCCAAATTACCATCCCTCCTCTATAGTTGATGCCACAGTGATTAACCCTCAACTGTGATGTGTATCCAAGGGACTGATCTTTTGTGCTCGGAACCCTAGTAACTGGCCCTCCATCTTTTAATTACTATAAAAATGTAGGGTACAATGGAAAGATAGATATACAAACGTTGATAATTCAGGTACCCTTTTAATGAGGTATGCCTCTCCCTAGCCTAGAAGTTTCTCTCAAGGGCTGATTACACTCCCCTTCCTTGACAGTTTCCCACTGCTGCCAATTTCTTTCTTATAGTATTATAATTGTTCAAAGTCGGCTTATGAGTAAGAATATATTGCAATCTGTTATTTGTTTCTGTGGAAGAACAATGAGCATGATCGACTCTAAATCCATCTGAGTTTCTGCTAATTCCATATGTTGTTCCTTCTTTTAGATTGCATAATATTCCATTGTGTATATGCATCATATCATTTTAATCCAGGGAAACTTCGATGGGCTACATGGTTGGTTCCATGTTTGCTACTGTGAATAGAAAGTAAGAAATATATATGTGTGGATATCATTTTTGTAGAATGATTTGCATTCCTCTAGGTATATTTCAAAATAAGGAATTTCTGGGTCAAATGGAAGGTAAATTTCTAGTTCTTTCATAAATTTCCACACTCTTTTCCAAAGGGGTTTCACTACTTTGCATTCCCACCAGTAGTGTAGAAGCATTCCTTTTTCTCTGCATCCTTGTGAGCATCTGTTGCTGTTTGTTTTGTTAATGATGGTCACTCTTACTGGGGTTAGGTGGTACCACAGTGTGATTTTGAGTTGCATTTTTCTCATGATGAGTGAGGTTGAGCACTTTTTTATGCATCTGTTGGCTGGCTGTGTATATTCTTTGGAGTAGTGTCTATTCATGTCTTTTGCACCTTTTTTTATGTTGGAGTCTCATTCTGTCGCCCAGACTGGAGTCCAGTGGCCGCTCCCGGACACCGCAGCCTCAACTTGCTGGGCTCTGCGATCCTTCCGTCTCAGCCTTCTGAGTAGCCCGAATTACAGGCGCGCGCTACCAGACCTGGCTAGTTTTTTGATTTATTGTAGAGATGAGGCCTTGCCTGCCCAGGCGGGTCTCGAACCCGCGGGCTTAGGCAATCCACTCACCTCAGCCTCCCAAAGGTGCGGGATTACAGGCTGAGTCACCGAGACCGGTCTTTTGGACACTTTTTAATGGGGCTGTTTGTTTTTTTCCTTTCATGGCATCTGGGATTTTTGTAGATCTTTGATGTTAAGCCTTTCTCAGATATCAGTTGTTAAATACTTTCTCCCATTCTGTGTGTTGCCTCCTTGCTCTCTTGATTGTTTCTATTGCCTTGCAGAAATTCATTAGCTCCATGAGGTCCCACTTGTCTATCGTATTTCTTAAGATATGGGCATTTAGGGTTCTGAACCAAAAATTAGCTGCCCATTCCTTTTCTATAAGTGTGTCTTCTGCGTTTTCTAATATTCTTATAGTTTGAAGTTTCATATTTAGATCTTTGATACATTTAGAATTAATTATTGTGTATGATGATAGGTAGAGGTCCTGTTTCAATCTTCTACACATGATCATTCAGTTTTCTCAGCATCATTTACTGAATAGGTTTTCCTCTCCCCAGTGGTTTTTGTTGGATACTGCAAAAGATGAGTTGACTGAGAAATTGAGGCTTAGCTTCCAGAATATCTGTTCCATTTCACTGGTTTATTTGCCTGTTCTAGTACCAATACCAGGCTATTTTGTTTACTGTATGCTTATAGTTTGAAGTCCAGAAGTGTGACATCTCCTGTTTTGTTTCATTTGCTAAGGATTGTTTTGGCTATTTGTGGTGGTTTATTTATTGATATGAACTTCTGTATTGTCATTTCCATGTCTTAGGTGAACGATGTTGGTGACTTAATGAGTATTGTATTGAATTTGTGGATTAGTTTTGGTAGGATGAACATTTTAACAATGTTAATTCTCCCTTTTATGAGCATGGAATATTTTTCCATTTGTTTGTTTCTTCTTGGATTTATTTGAGCAATGTTTTGTAGTTTTCATTGTAAAATTCTTTCATTTCTCTGGTTAAGGAAATGCTGAGGTATTTCATTTATTTGTGGCTATTATGAATGAGATTGTGCTTTTAATTTGGCTCTCTTCCTGCTTGTTGTTGCTGTATAGTACTATAACTGCTTTCAGCACATATATTTTGTACCCTGAGAATTTCCCAAATTTCTTTATCAGTGCAAGCCTGTTTTTGACAAAAGATATTGGATTTTCAAGGTATAGGATTATATCATCACCAAAGGGGGATAATTTGACTTCTTCTTTTCCTTTTTATAAACTCCTGATTTCCTTTTCTTGTCTAATTGCCTGAACTAGGACTTCCAACACAATGTTTAATAAGAGGAGTGAGAGTGGACAGTCTTGCCTTGTTCCAGTTTTCAGGGGAAATGTCTCCGTTTCTGTCCATTTAGCAATTGTTAGCTGTGGGTTTAATCATAGATGGCTTAACTATTTTGAAATATGTTACTTCTATGCTTAGGTGTTTGAAGGTTTTTATTAAGAGGAGATGCTGAATTTTATCAAAAGCTTTTTCTGAATCTAAAGATATAATAGTGGTTCTTGTTTTTGCATCTTTTGATGTGTTCAATTACATTTATGATCTTGCAAATGTTGAATCAGATCTACATCATGGGGATAAAGACTACTTGGTCATTGTGGATGATTTTTGAGGTGGGGATAAAGTTTTTGGATACAATTTGCTAGAATTTTGTTGAATATTTTTCATCTATGTTCATAAGGGATATTATCTTGTATTCTAATTTTTGTTGACTCTTAACCCAGTTTGGGTACCAGTGTGATGTTACCTTCATAAAATTAATTGGGGAGAATTCCATATTTCTCAATTGCCTGGGATACTTTCAATAGGGTTGGTATAAGCTCCTGGTTATATGTTTTGAAGAATTCTGCTGAAAGTCATCAAGTTCAGAGCTCTTTTTGGTTGGCAGTTTTCTTATGACACAATCAATTTCCTGGGTTGTTATTGGTCTATTTAGTGTTTCAATGTCTTTTTGTTTCAACCTGGCTAGGTTTTGTAAAGTCAGAAATTTCTCCATTTCATTGAGGTTATCAGGTTTGTTTCCATATAGGTGTACACAGTAATCTCTGATAATCTTTTTTATTTCTTTGGGGTCAGTTTTTATTTGTTCTATAGTGCTTATTTGGCTTTCTCTCTTTCTGGTCATTCTTTCTAGGGGTCCATCAGTCGTTTTAATTCTTTAAAAGAATCAGCTTTTTGTTTTTTTAATGATGATTTCTATGATTTTTTTTCTTCTATGTCCCATATTTGGGCTCTTATTTTTGGGACTTGGATTCTTCTGCTAAAGTTGGTGTTTTGGTGGTCTTCTATTTCCAGTTGCCTCGAGTGATTTGTTTGGCTCTCTTTTTGTAATCATTCCATTTTCTTGATGTGTGCTCGTAGAGATATAAATTTCCCTCTTGGAACTACTTGCATGGCATCCCAGATATTTTGGTATGATGTTTCTTCATTTTCATTTGTCTCCAGGAATCTTTTAATTTCTGCTTTGATTTCAGTATTGATCCAGTAGTTTTTCAGTAACATGCTGTTAATGCCCATGTTGTGGGTTTTGGTGAAATATTGTTAGTATTTTTATCATTTATATTCCACTGTGGTCTGAGAATGTGCATGGCAAGATTTCAACCTTGCGGAATTTGTTTATGCTTGATTTATGGTCAAGCATGTGATCGACCTTGGAGTATGATCTATGCTGTGATTAGTAGAATGTGCACTCTGTGGTTGTTGGGTGGAATAATCTGTAGATATCTATTAAGTTCATTTGGCTGTGTCAAGCTTAGGTTCTAGATCTGCTTGTTGCGTTCTGTCTCTGTTATTTATCTAGGTCTTTTAGTGGGGTATTCAAGTTCCCTGCACTAAAGTTCTAGAGTCAATGCTTTTTAATCTACTTAATAGTTGTTTTATTAATGCTGGTGCTCCTGTGTTAGATGCATATATGTTTAGACTAGATATTTCTTTTGATGGATTGAACTTTTCATCATTATGTAGTGTAGTTTTGCACCTTTTAAAAATTTTGACAGCTTAAAAGTTGTTTTGCCTGATATTAAGATCACAACTCCTGCATTCTTTTGTGATCCATTTTCCTGGAAACTCATTTGGCATCCTTTAACTTTGAGTCTGTGTGCATCACTTGTAGATCAATAAGTCTCCTGGGTGCAACAAATAATTGGGGCATAGTTTCTTATCCAGTTTGCCATTCTGTGTATTTTCAGTGCTGCATTTGTTCCATTCACCTTCAGGCTGCTTATTGAAATCTGATTGTTGATCACTGTCTTCAGGTTCTTATAAAAATTTTTTTGTCTTTGTTTGCTTGTTTTCTTTTGACTTTAGAGTTGATGTATGCGTGTTTTTTGGCACTCCATTATTATGAGTGTTCCATTGACTGGCTTCATCTGATAGGTGCCCCTGTGAATTGCTCTGCTCTGTTTATGTGGTCCAAAGACTGTCCTCCTTCTCTGATGGGTGTCCCAGTGGTTGGTTCTTTTCTCTGATAGATTCTCCAGTGGTTAACCTGTGATGGGTGACCCACTAACCGGTCTTCATTCATGGTGGCTGTGCCAGGGATTGGTCTTTCTCTGTGATGGGATTCCCAGTGACTTGTCTTTCTCAATGGTCCCCCATTGAGTAGCCCACCTGCATGATTCACCCTGTGAATGACCCCTCTCCATACTGGGTGCCACACTGACTCACACTCTTCTGTAATGGCTTCCCTAGTAACTAGCACTCCTCTGTGACCGGTGACAAATTGACTGGCCCTTATCTATGATGAGTTTCTCAATCCCCACTCTGAATTTGATGTCTCACTGACTGACAGTCCTCTGTGCTTGGTGATCCCGTGTCTGGCTATTCTATGTAATCAGGGCCCCAATGACTGGTCCTCATCTGGGATGGGCACCTCAGTAAATGGTATCCTTTGTGATCAGTACCACAAAGACAAGACTTGTGTTATTATGGATGCCTCAGTGTCTAGACTTACACTCTCATTGGTGCACCAGTGACTAGACATCCTCAGTGATGTATTCACCAGTGATTGCATCATCTGTGATGGAGACCCATTGACTGGTCTTCCTTTGTGATCAGTGCCCCAGTGATTGATTCTCTTTCCTTTGTTTTTTTTTGAGTTGGAGTTTCACTCTGTCGCCCAGACTGGAGTGCAGTGGCCGCTCCCAGCCACTGCAGACTCAACCCACTGGGCTCTGGTGATCCCTCCACCTTAGCCTTCCGAGTAGCCAGAATTACAGGCATGCACTACCATGCCTGGCTGAATTTTGATTTATTGTAGAGATGAGGTCTCACCAAGTTGCCCAGGCAGGTCTTGAACCCGTGGGCTCAGGCAATCCACTCACCTCGACCTCCCAAAGCGTGGGATTACAGGCTGAGCCACTGAGCCCAGCCTGATTATCTTTCTAATGGTGCTTCATTGACTAGACTTTTCTGTGAGGCGTGAATCAGTGACTGGCCCTACTATGTGAGAGATGCCTAGGTGACAAGTCCCCTCTCTGAATGAGTGTCTCAACGATTATAGCTCCTTCTAAAGAGTGCTCTGTGTCTGTCTCTACTCTGTGATGTGTGACTCCATGACTTGTCCTCCTCTGTGAAAGGTGTCTCAGTGACTGTCCCTCCTTTGTGATGGATACCTCTGTGACTAGACCTCAGCCATAATGGATGCTTTAATGACCAGCCCTTCTCTGTGCTCGGTGCTCAGTTTCTGGTTCTTCTCTATGATGGATGTCCCAGTGATTAACTCACCTCTGTGACAGTTGTCCCAATGTCTGCCACTCCACCAGGCTAGGTGCCCAGTGACTGGCACTCTTCAAAAATGAGTGCCTGAATGAATGGTCTTCTGATCTAATGAATGCATCAGTGACTAGCCCTCCTTTGTGATTGGTGCCTAAGTGACTGGGCCTCCTCCATAATGAGTGCCTCAGAGACTGGCCCTTCTCCATTTTGGGTGTCCCAGTAAATGGGCCTCCTTTTTTATTGGTGTTTCCATGACTGGCCTTTCACCATAAAGTTTTCCAAGTTACTAAACATACTAATTAAAGCTTTTCTTAGTGACTGGCCCTTCTCTATAATGTGTGGCCCAGTGAATGACACTCCTCTGTTATGGGAACCACAGTGATTTACCCTCCCTGTGTTGTGCACTAGTGTCTAGCCCTATTCTGTGAGGGGTACCACCTTGACTATCCAGCATCTGTAAATTGTGCCCCATTGACTGGCACCCTTGTTATGGTTCCCCCAGTGACTGCCTCTCTTCTGTGAAGGCTGGCCCAGTGACTGACCATTTCTCTGATTACTGTTCCAGGGACTGGGCTTCTTTTGAATTGTTTCCCAGTGAATATACTTCCTCTTTGATGGGTAAGCCAGTGAGTGCCTGTATTTGTCCCAGTGACTGGCCCTTATCTGTGACCATTACTTCTGTGTCTTATCCTTCTCCATAATCCATGCCCTAGTGACTAGTTTTTGTCTGTCACAACTGTCCCAGTTACTGTGGCCTCTACAAAATGACCCCCTCTCAGGCTCTTCTCTATTATGGGTAGCTTCTTAACAGGATTTCCGTTGTGATTGATGCCCCTGCAACTTTCCCTCACCAATAATGGCTACCTAGTGATTAGATCCTCTCTGTGATAGGTGTCCCATTTAATGGATCTCCTCCATATTTGGTGCACCAGTGACTGGCCATCCTGTGTGATGGTTGTACCCATAACTGACTTCCTCTATAATGTTTGCTGCAATGAATATGCCTCTTCTGTGATTGGTGTCTCAGAGACTAACCTCGATATTTAATAGGTGCTCCAGTGAATTTTCTTCTTTTGATATCAGTGACAGGGACTCCTGTAATTTGGGTGCCACAGTGACAGGGCCTCAGTTGTGATCAGAACCCCAATGACTGGCCATTCTCTGTGATGAAAGCTCCAGGGATCAGCCATCTTTTGTGCAGGAGTCCTAGTAATGTGACCTTCTCCAAAATGGGTGCCTCATGATTGTCCTATTCTTTGATGTGTTCTCTAGTTTCTGGGACTCCTTCATATTGGCTTACCCAGTGACTGTCCCTTCTTTGGGAAAAATGTCCCAGTGATTGTGACTTTTCCATAAGTGGTCCATTGACTGAGCCTCTGCTGTGATTGGTGCCCATGTAATTGTATCTCCTCCGATATTGAGTGCTATGGTGAATAACCCTCCTTTTTAATGGGTGCACCAGTGACTGGAACTCCTCTGTGATAATGAGTGTCCCTGTGACTGGTTGTCTTCTGTGATAGATACCTCAGTAACTGAGCCTTCTCTCTAATCAGTTCTCAGTGACTAATCCTTCTCAAGTATGTTCCTGACTCTGGTACAATTCTTTAATTTCTACCCAGTGACTGGTCCTTCTCTGTGCTGAATGCCGAGAGATAGGCTCTCTTCTCTGATTGGTGTCCCAGTAGCTGGCCCTTTTTTTTTGATAGGTGTCCCAGTGTCTGACTCTCCTCTGTTAATGGATTCATCAGTCACAGGTCCTCATTTGTGATTGATGGTCCAGTGACTGAGAGGTTTTCATTCTGTATGGCACAGTAACTGACCTTTCTCCATTACAGATGAGAGTCAGTCACTGGAATACTAATTATGAATGAGACTCATTTACTGGAACACCCATTTCTCCATTATGGTTGCCCCATTGTCTGGGTCTCCTTTGTGTTTGTTTCATTAGTGACTGGAAGCACTCAACCACAATGCTTGTCCTATTGACAAACCCTCATCGTGAAGGTTTCCCAGTGATTAGTCCTGTTCCATAATGAGTGCCCCAGTGATTTTCCTCCTCTGTTATGGTAGCCACACTGCTAGTCATTCTCTGTGTTGGATGTACAAGTGACTAACCCTCCTCTGTGAGGATTGCAACTTTGACTGGCCCTACTCTGATATAGATGCCTCAGTGACTCCATCTACAATGCGATGACTACCCCAGTGACTGGCTTGCGTCTGTGATGAGTGCTCCAATGATTGGCCATTTCTGTGATGGCTGTCTCAGTGACTAGCCTTCCTCTGTGATGGGTGACCAGGCCTTAATCTGTGGCGTGTGCCCTAGTAACTGATCTTACTCCGTGACCAGTGCCCCAGTAATTAGCTTTCCTCTGTGCTTGATGTCCCAGAAACTTCTATATCTTGGGTGTGTCAGTTACAAGTTCTCCTTCATTTTGGGTACCCCAGTGACAGTGCCTCTTTGGTGAATTTTGCCCCAGTGGTGTACCTTCCTCCATAATGGGTGCCCAAGTGATTAGCCCTCCTTTGTGATGTCAGCTCTAGTGTCTGGCCCTCCTCAGTGATGGGTGCCCAAGTGACTGGCACTCCTTTGTAATGGATGTGCAAGTGTCATGCCCTCCCAGTATCCGGTGACCCAGTGATTGGACCTGCCCTAATATTGCTGGTACTGTGTCAAGTCCTCCTTTGTGGGTGTCTCAGTGACTGGACTGCCTCTGTAAGGTGTGCCCCCTGACAGGTTCTCCACTATTATGGATACCATATTGATTGCTCCTTATCTGTGGTGGTTGCCCCAGTAACTGATCCGACTGTGTGACTGGTTTCCCAGTGATTGACTTTCCTCTGTGATAGTTGCCCTGGGTATGGGCCCTTCTCTGTGATTGGTGTCTCCGTGACTTTCTCTTCTCAGTGATGGGTTTCCCAGTGACTGAGCCATCTTTGTGTTTGGGGTCCCAGTGATGGAACTCCTCTGTGATAGGTGTCTCACTGACTGTTCTTTCTCATGTGTTTTATGCCTCATTGACTAACCCTCCTCTCTGATCAGTACAGCAGTACTGGCAGTCCTCTATGATGGGTACCCGAGTGCCTAGCCTGCTCTGTGTTGGTAGCCTCAGGTGCTGACCCTCCACTATTATGAGTGTCCCTGTGATTGTGCTTTGTGATGACCCCCAGTGACTTTTTCTCCTCTCAACGGGTTTCCCAGTGACTGTATCTCCCTTGGAATAGGTGGACCAGTGAATGAACCTCCTCTATAAAAGTAGCACCAGTGACTAGTTTCATCTCTGATGGATCCTAAAGTAACCGGGCTTTCTACATAATTGATTTCCAGTGACTAGCACTCCTATGTGGTGGGTGTCACTGTGACTGATGCTCCCCTGTGATAGATACCCCTTGAGTAAGTCTTCCCTATAACAGATGCCCCAGTGACTGGCCCTCCTCTGTAATGAGTGCCCCAGTGACTTGCCCTCCTCTGTGAAAAATTCATAGTGACTGATCTTTCTCTATAATGGATGCTCCACTGACTAGGTTTCCTCTGTGATCACTGTTCCAGTGACAGGATGGCCTACCTAAAGGTCATCCCAATGAGTAGTCCTCCCCCAATGGGTGTTCCTTGGTGATTTGTTCCCCAATGACTAAGCCTCATGCATAATGGGTGCTCCAGTGACTGACCCATCTCCATTATGAGTTCCCCAGTGACTGAGCATCCTTTGTGATTGGTGCCTCAATGACTGTATCACTTCATAATATTTACCCCGTGACTAGTGCTCCTGTGATGGTTTTCCCACTTAATGATCCTACCAATAATTGATGCCCCAGTTACTAGCGCTCCTGTGTGATGGGTGCCCCAGTGATTGGCCTGTCTCTTTAATGTGAATCCCAATGACTATGCCCTCTCCATGGTTGATGCCCTAGGGAATTGCCCACCTCTGTGATGGATGCTACAGTGACAAACCCTCATCTATAATAAACCTTCCAGTGATTAGCCCTCTGGGATGCAGGTATTTGTGACTGTTAGGCCTCTGTGATGGGAGCCACAATAAATGGTCATGCTTTGTGAAGTGTGCCCCAGAGATTGATCCTCCTCTGTTATGGGTGCCCTAGGAACTGGCCTTTCTGTGTGTTGGGTGGCCCAGTGACTGACATTTATTAGTGATGGTTGTTCCAGTGACCTGTCCCAAAAGTAATGCCCCAGTGGCCAGTCCCAAATGTAATGACCCAATGACCAGTTCATCTCTGTTAGATGTCCCTAAGAACACCCTTCCTTCGTGAATGGTGTCACAGTGACTGGGCCTCCTATATTGCTTCTCCAGTAACTTGTCCTTTTTTTTGGGTGCTCCAGTCACTGTGCTTCCTCTGTGATGTGTTCCCAGTGACTGGCCCTCCTCCATAATGTTTGCTCCAGTGACTATTCTTCCTCTGTGGTGGGTGCCCTAATACTGAGCATTTCCATCATGAGAGCTCAGTGATTGACCCTCCTTTGTGGTGAGTGTCCTAGTGATTGGGTGGTCTACATGTGTGCTCTAGTGACCATGCTCCCCTGTGATTTGTTCCCCAGTGACTAGTCTTCATATATAATGGGTGCCCCAGTGACTAGCCCTCCTCTGTGATGGATGCCTCAGTGACTAGGCCTCCTCCACAATGGGTGCCCCCAGAGACTGGCCTTTTCTGTGATTGGTGCACTAATAACTGATCTTCCTCTCTGATGGGTGCTAACAGCCCTCTGTGATGGGTATAACAGTAACTGTGCCTCCTCCATAATTGGTTTTCCAGTGACTAGCCATCCTTTGTGATGGGTACTCCATGACTGTCTGTATTCTGTGATGGGTGTCCTAATGACTGACTCTCCTCTGTGTTAAATTCCCTAGTGAGTGGACCTCCAATAATATGTTTACCCCAGTGTATAACTCTCTTCTGTGAAAATTACTCCAGTGACTGATCATTCTCTGTAATTGGTACCACACTGATTTTTCTCCTCTATGATAACTGGCCCAGTTTGTAACCCTCCTATCTGACAGATGCCACAGTGACTGGCCTTCATCTCTTATGATTGTCTCAGTCGTTAGCCATCCTCTATAATTTTTTTCCCAGTGACTAGCTCAGCTGGGTGATGGATGAAAAGGGATTGACCCTACTCTAAATGGGTAGGCCAGTAATTCACTCTACTCTGAGATTAGTACTCCAGTGAAGGACCTTCATCTCTGATCAGTGACTCAGTGACTGGGCCTCCTCCATATTGCTGCCCTCGTAATTGACCCTCCTTCATTATGGGTGCCTCAGTTAATGCACTTATGCTGTCATTGGAGTCCAGTGACAAACCTTCCTCCACTGTCATTGTCCCGGTGATTCGTCCTCCTCTATAATGAGTGTCACAATGACAGAGTCTCCTACATAATGGGTCTCCCAGTGCCTGTGCCTCTGTTGTAATGGAAATCTCAGTTATTGGCCCTCCTCCATTATGGGTGACCCAATGACTGGGCCTCTTCTGTGATTGGAGCCACAGTAACTGGCTTTCCACCATAATGATTGCCACAGTGACTAGATCTCTTCTGTGAATGTTGTACCAATGATTGGCCCTCCTCCACAATGGGTACCCTAGTAACTGTCATTCCTTTGTTATATGTACCACCACAGTGACTAGTCCTTCTCTGTGCTTGTTGTACTAGTGGCTAGCACTCTTCTATGAATGGTGTCCTTGTTATTCACCCACTTGTTGTGATGGGTGCCCCAGTGATAGCCACTTCTCTGTGCTGAATTCCCCATTGACTGGCCCTTTCTGTGATGGCTGATTCAATGACTTGCCCTTCTCTGTGAAGAGCTTCCAATTAAAACGTCTCTGAGAAGGATTCCCCAATGACTGCCCCCTCTGTGATGTGTGCCCAAGGAAATGGCCACTTCTGTGAAAAATGCCCCACTGACTGATCCTCCTCTGTAATTGGTGTCTAACAGACTAGATTTCCTCTATGATCACTGCCACAGTGACTGAGTCTCTACATAATAGGTGTCTAAGTGAAAAACCCTCCTCCATTTTTATGTCCCAGTGACTGTGCCCCCTCTGTGATTGTTGTCCAGTGACAAGTCCTCTTGTCCCTATTAATTAGCACTCCTCTTTGATGGGTGTTCCACATACTGAGCCCACTCCATAGTGAGTGACAAATTGACTGGTCCTCCTCCATAATGGATGCACTAGTGGATAGCATGCCTCTTTGATGGGTTTCTAAGTTACTGGCCATCTTCCATTATAGGCAACACAGTAACTGGGCCTCTTCTGTGAATTTTGTCCCAGTGACTGGCCCTCCTCCACACTCCTTTGTTATGGGTTCCACAGTGACTAGTCCTTATCTTTGTTGTGTCTCAATAAATAGCCCTCCTCTGTGAAGGGTGCCCCCAAGACAGGCCCTTCTCTCTTATGAGTGCCTCAGTGACTACCCCTCTCCTGTCATGGGTACCCCATTGACTGGTCCTCTTCTATGATAGCCCTTCTACTGACTGGTCTTCCTGTGTGATGGGTGCCTCAGAGATTTTCCTCTGTGATGAATTTGCCTGTTACTGGACCTTCTCTGTGACAGTGACCCCAATGAATGACTCTTCCCTTTGATGGATGATTCATTGACTGTCCCCCCTCATATATTTGCTGCCCCATTGACTAATTCTCCTCTGTGATCAGTGCTCTAGTGTTTGACCTTCATCTATGATGAATACACCAGTCACTGGTTCTCCACTGTTATGGCTGTCCCTGTGCCTGGCCTCCTCTGTGATGGGTGCTCAGGTGACTTGAACTCTGTGATGGGTGTTTCTGTGACTATGTTTCCTCTGCAATGGCTCTTCCAGTAACTGAGTCTCCTCAATAATTAGTGTTCTAGTGTCTAGTATTCTTTTGTGGTGGGTGCTCCTGTGACTGGTTCTCCTCTGTGATGTGTTTCAGTGACTGAATTTCCTTCATGATAGATGCCCCAGTGACTCAGCCACCTCTACTGGGTGACCCAATAACTGACCCTCTTCTGTGATGAGTGCCCCAATGACTGGCCCTCTTCCCTAAAAAATAGTCCAGTGAATGATTCTGCTTCTTGATGGGCTCCCCAGTGTCTAGTTTCCTCTGTGGTGGATTCCCAAGTGACTGGTTATCCTACATAATTGGTACTCCAGTGACTAGTCCTCCTCCATTATGGGTGCCCAAGTGAACAAGCTTCCTCTGTTATTAGAGCCTAGTGACTAGCCCTCCTCAGTAATTTGTGCCTTAGTGATTATCCCTACTCTGTGACAGATGTCCCAGTAACTGGACATCCTCCAAAATGGGAGCCCTGATAACTGCCCTCTTCCATTATGCATGCTTCTGTGACTGGGCCGCCTCTCTGATTGGTTCCACAGTGACTTTCTCTCCTCCATAAAGTGTGCCACAGTGACTAGTCCTCCTCTGTGCTGGGTCCCCGGTTTGTGAGCATCCTAAATAATGGGTGCCCTAGTGACTGGATCTCCTCTATGAAGTACACCTCAGTGACTGAGCCTCCTCCATAATAAGAATTCCATTAACTAAGCCTCTGTGACTTATTCCCCAGTGGCTGGTCTTCCTCCAAATTGTGTATCACAGTGAATAACCCTCGTCTGTGATGGGTGCACCAGTGAATGACTCTCCTCTGTGATAGATGCTACATTGTCTGGTTCCCCTTTGTTACAGATGTCCCAGTTACGAGGCTTCCTCTATAATTGGTGCTCCAGTTACTAGCCCTCTTATGTGAGGTAGTGTGCTCATGACTTACCTGAATTTGTGATAGTTACAAGAGTGAATTACTCTCTTAACTACAGGTGCCCCAGTGACTGTGTCTTCTCTGTGTTGGGTGCTCAGTAACTGGCCCTTCTCTGTGTTGGGTGCTCCAGTGACTGACCCTCTTCTATGATGGCTGTTTCAGAGACTAGCCCTCCTCTGTGATGGATGCCTCAATGACTTTCCCTCATCTTGGCTTGGTGTTTTATTGACTGGCCTTCCTCTGTGATGCACTCCAGTGGCTGCATCTCTTCTGTAATTGGTGTCCCAGTAACTGGCCATCAGCTGTGATAGGCGACACAGTGACTGAGTGTCCTTTGTGATGTGTGCCCAGGTGACAATCCTTCATCTGTGATGGGTGCCCTAGTGGCTTGGCCTTCTCCCAGTGAGCACCCAAGTGCCTAGATCTTCTCTATAATGGGTGTTTCTGTGATTGGCCCTTTCTATGACTGATGCCTCAGTGACTGTGGCTCTTCTGTGATGATGCCCCAGTAACTAGTCCTTCACTGTGCAGGTGGCCCCAGACACTGTTTCTCCTCAGTGATAATTGTCCCAGTTATTGAACTTCCTCTGTGATTGTCCCAGTACCTGGGCATTCTCCATAACTCATGCATCAGTGACAGGCACTCTTCTGTGATGATGCCCTAGTGACTAATCCTCCTTTTCTATGGGTGCATCAGTTGCAGGTCCCCCTTTGTGGTTTGTTCCCAGTGACTGAATCTCCTCTATGATTGGTTCCCCAGTGACTGACCCACCACTATAATGATTGCCCCAGTGACTAGCCCTTCTTAGTGAAGTTTGTCCCAATGACTTGCCCTCCTCCAAAATGGATGCTCCAGAGACCGGCCTTCCTCCATTTTATGTGTCAATATGACAAGGCCTTCTCCGTGTTGGGTCCTCCTCTGTCATGGTTGCCCCTGTGACTGGCCCTCTTCTGTAATGGCAGTCCCAGTAACTGGCTCACCTCTGTGATGGATGCCCAGTGGTTAAACCTTCTCTGTGATGGGTGTCCCAGTAATTGCACCTCTTCTGTGATGGGTGCCTCAGTGACTGGCCCTTGTCTGTGAAAAATGGTCCTATGATTGATCCTCTTCTGTGATCAGGGCTCCAGAGACTCACTTTCCTCTATGATTGCTGCCCCAGTGACTGGATTTCCTAGATAATGGGTACCTTGGTGACTAGCCCTCCTCCATTTTGTGTAGCATAGTGACTGAGCCTCCTTGGTTATTTGTTTGACTGACCTTACTCAATTTTAGGTGCCCTAGTGACTAACCCTCTGTTGTGATGTGTGTTCTAGTGACTTGTCTTCAACAATGATGGGTTCATTAGTGAATAGCCCTTCTCTGTGATGATTGTCTCAGTGGATGGTCCTATTTTATAATGGGTCCCTAGTGTCTGACTTCTCTGTTATTGGTGCCTCAGTGACAAGCCCTCCTCTGTGTGGGTGTCTCATTGATGAGCCCTCCACTTCAAGGGGTTTGTGAGTGCTTTGTCTCTGTGATGAATACCTTAGTGACTGGCCATCTTCAGTAATGGGTGCCCCAGTGACTGCCCCTCCTCTCTGATGGACGCCCCAGCGACTGGCTCTCCTGTGATAGCTGTCCTAGTGTCTGGCCTTCCTTTGTGATGAGTGCCTCAGTAACTGACTCTCACCTCAGTGATGGTGCCCCAGTAACAGGGCCTCCTCTGTGATCAGGGACCCAGTGACTGGATCTCCTCTTTGATGGGTGCCTCAGATAGTTTCCCTCCTCTGTGTTTCATGCCTCATTGGCTCTCCTCTGTGATCAGTGCTCTAGTGACTGACTCTCCTCTATAATTTTTGTTCCAGGGAATGGCCCTCATCTGTGATGGCTACGCCAGTGACAGGCCTACATGTGTGATAGGTGTCCTGTGATTAGACTAATTCTGTGACAGATGTCACAGTGACTGGTCTCTAATGGGTGCCTCAGTGACTGAATCACCTCTGTTAAGGGTGACTCAGTGATTGGGCCTCCTCCATAATACATGATTTATTGACTCAGCCCCCTTCATGATTAGTGCCCCATGGACTAGTCTTACACCAAAAAATGTGTCACAATGAATAGCCCTCCTCCAGGATGACTGCCCCATTGAATGACTCTTCTCTGCGATGTGTCGCTTTGCCTGGCACTTCTCTGTGATAGATGACAGTTATTGGACCTTGTTCATAATAGGTACCCCAGACACTAGTACACCTGTCGGTGGGGATTCTCTGTGAATGACCTGCCTGTTTGATGGGTGCAACAGTGACTGTCCTTTCTCCATTATGGGTGCACCAGTAATTGCCCCTCCTCTGTGTTGGTTGCCCTGTGACTGGTCCTCCTCTGTGATGGATGCCTCAGTGACTGACCCTAGTCTGTGTTTTGTGTCTAATTGACAGGTTCTTCTCTATAATTTTTTCCTCAGCGACTGGCTCTCCTCTGTAATGGGTGACCAAGTGATTAGCCCTCACCTGTGATACCTACCCCAGTGACCGCCCTCCTCTATGATGGGTGCCCCAGAGACTGGCCCTTTATTATGATGGTGCCCCCAGTGACTAGGCTTTCCCTATAATTGATGCTCCAGTGATTAGTCCTCCTCTGTGATGGGTGCCCAGTGAATTGAACTCTTCTGTGATGGATGCACCAATTTTTTGGCCCTCTTTTGTAATCAGCACCCAAATGATTGCCCTTCCTTCTCATATGTGCCCCATAAAATAGTCCTCCTCTGTTTTAGGTGTCTCAGTGATTTGACCTCTTCTGTGACAGGTGGCTTTGTAAGCGGGTAACCTCTGTGATGTGCCCCCAGTTGAGTAGATTTCCTCAATGAAGAGTGACCCATTGAATAGGCCTTCTCCTAATAAGTGTCCCAGTGACTGGTTTTCCTCTGAAGTGTGCCTCAGTGACTGGCACTCCTCTGTGATAGGAGCCTATGTGTCAGTCTCACCTCTGTAATAGTTGCCCCAGTGAATAGCTCTTATCCACAATAGATGCTCTCGTGACTACCACTTATCTGTGCTGGTTGCACCAGTGACTAGCTGTCTTTTCTAATGGTGTCCAAGTGACTGGCTGTCCTCCATGATTGTTGCTCCAGTAACAGGGCTGCCTACATAATGGGTGCCACAGTTATTGGCTCTCTTTTGTGATAGGTGCCCTAGTGACTGGTCCTCCTCTCTTATGGGTGCTCTAGTAACAAACCCTCCTTTGTGAGGTATGCCCTGTGTGTGGCCCACCTCTGTGATGGGTGCCCCGGTGACTGACCCTCCTTTGTGATGGGTGCCACAATGACTGGAAAACTTTTGTAATAGCTGTCCAAGTGACTTGCCCTCCTCTCCTCTCTAATGGGTGCTGAGAGACTACACCTATTCTGTGATGAGTGCCCTAGTTACTTCCCTTCTTCTGTTATGTGTGACCCACATAACTGATCCTCCTCTATGAAAAATGCCCAGTGTTTGATACATCTCTGTGATTGGTGCCCAAGTGACAAGTTTTCATTTGTGATAACTTCCCCAGTGACTGTCACTCCTACATAATTAGTTTATCAGTGACTAGCCCTCCATTACAAGTGAAATGGTGTCTGTGGCTCCTTAGTTATTTTTGTCACATTGACTGGACCTTCTCTATAATGGATGCCATAGTGACTGACCCTTCTCTGTGAAAGCTGTCCTAGTAACTAACTCCTCCATAACTGGTGTTCCAGCAAAAACTCTGCTTTGTGATGGTTATCCCAGTGACTCATTCTCCTTAGAGATGAGTGCTCCAGTACCTGGCCCTCTTCTGTGATGGGTGCCCCAGTTACTGGTCCTCTTCTGTGATAGTTGTCCCATTGACTAGTCCTCCTCTGTGATGGGTGCCTCAGTGACTACTGTCTGATGTGTGCCTCAACTACAAAGCCACTTCTGTGATCATAGCTCCAGTGACTGGCTCTGCTCTGTGATGGGTGCCTCAGTGATTGTTTGGTGTCTGATTGACTGGCATTCATTTGCGATTTGTGCTCCAATGTCTGGCTCGCCTCCATAATTGGTGCCTCCGGGATTCGCCCTTATTTGTGATGAGTACCCAATTGACTGTACGACTCTGTGATGGGTTCACCAGAGACCTGCCCTCCACTGTTATGGATGTCCCAGTGACTGACCTTCTCTGTTGTGAGTGCCCAGTGAATTGCTCTCCTCTGTGATGATTGCCCAGTGACTGGCTCTCATATGTAATGGGTTCCCTGAAATTAATGTTCTTCTGTGATTGGTGCCCCATTGATTGGTTCTCCTCCATAATGACTGACCCAGTGAAATTACCTCCTCTGCAATGGAAGTCCCAGTGACTGGGTATCCTCTATAATAGGAAGTCCGGTGCCTCACCCACCAATATGATGAATGTCCCAGTGACTAGCCCTCGTGTGTTAGGTATCCTAGTGACTGGCCCTCCTCTGTGTTGGGTGCCCAGTGACTGGTCCTCCTCTATGATGGGTGTCTCAGTGACTGTCCCACTTCTTTGTTTGATGCCTCACTAACAGACTTTCCTCTGTAATCATTGCTCCATCACAGAGGATATAATTATGCACAAGTGACTGGCCTCCATCTGTGATGAGAACTTGAATGATGTGTCTCTTTCTTGATGAGTGTCCCAGAGACTGGCCCTCCACTATGATGGGTGCCTAGTGACTAGGCTTCCTCTATGATCAGTGTCCCAGTTACTGGATATCCTCTGTGATGGTTGCCTGGGTCACTTTGTAATGAGTGCTCCAGTGACTGACCCTCTTTTGTGATTAGTGTCACAGTGATTAACCATCCTTCTAATGGCTGCTACTAGTGACTGTGTTTCCACTATGAGGTGTGCCCTGGTGACTAGCTCTTTTCTGTGATGGATGCCCCAGTGACTGGTGTTCCTCCTAATGGGTACCCCAATGACTTTCCTCTGTGATCGGTGTCTGTGTTAGGTCCTCGTTTGTGATTGGTGACACAGTGACTAGTCTTCATCATAAATGGATGCCCTAATAACTAGCTCTCTTCTGTGTTGGGGTGCCTCATGACTGGCTATCTGTGATGTGTATCTTGGTGACTAATTCTACTCTGTGATGTCTTTACAGTGACTGGGCCTCTTCCTTGCTGAGTACCCCAGTGATTGGCCATCTTCTGTGATGGGTGACCCAGTGACTGGTATTCCTATGTGATTGGTGAATCTGCTTTGTGATTGAGGCCCAGTGACTGGGTCTCTTCCATATTATGTGCACCAGTGATTGGCCTTCTTCTATTATGGGTGTCCTGCTTACTGGATCTCTTTCTGTGATCGGTGACTCAGTGATTGGGCGCCACCATAATGGTTGCCCTAGTGACTAGACCTCCTCTGTAAAGGTTGTCCCATTGACTGTACCTCCTTCATAATGGGTGCCCCAATGACACCCTCCTCTGTTATGAATGCTACAGTGAGCAGCCCCCCTTTGTTATGTGTGCACCAGCAACTAGCTCCCCTCTGTGATGGGTGTCCCAGTGAATAGCACTCCAATATTAAGTGTACCCCAGTGACTAGTCCTTCTTATGATGGTGTCCCAGTGACTGACCCTCCTTTGTGATGTCTGTTCCAGTTGACTGGCCCTCCTCTGTGATTGGTGCCCCAGTGAGTGTCCTTTCTGGGTGATGGATGTCCCATTTCCTGTCTCTCCCCTGTGATAGATGAGTGTTCCATTACGTGGGCATCCTCCATAATTGGTGTCTTAGTTACTAGCCTTCCTCTGTGATGGATACCCCAGTGACTGGTTCTCTGTGATGGTTGTCCCAGTGATTGGTTCTCCTCTCTGAAAAAATGTGCCAGTGACTGGACGCCTTCTATAATGTGAGCTTAGATGATGGACCCTGTTCTGTGAATCAGCCCCAGTGACTGATTCTACTCTGTGATGGTTGCTACAATGACTTGCTTTCCTCTTTGATCACTGCCCCTGTAACTGGGTCTCCTATCTAATGGGTTACCCATGGTCTGTCCCTCCTCCATTGTGGGTGTCCCAGTCACTGTGCCTCCTTGGGGATTTGTGCCAAAGTGGTTGACCCTCATCCATAGTGGGTGCCTGAGTTATAAACTTTCCTTTGTGATGGTTTTCTCATTGATTGTAGCTCCTTCATACTGGCCTCCCCAGTGAATAACCCTCTTCTCTTATTGGTGCGTGTCCAGCCCTCCTCTGTGTGAGTATCTCAGTGTCTAATCCTCCTCTCTAAGTTTAATGATGTTCCAGTTACTGGCCCACCTCTGTTATGAGTTCCCAAGTGACTGCCTCTTCTCTGTGATTGTTGTCCCATCGATTTGCTCTCCTCTGTGATAAATGCCTCACTGAATGGCTCTCCTTGTGATGAGTGGACCAATGACTGGTCATATTCTGTTATCGAGTTCCCAGTGTCTGATTATCCTCTGTGATGGGTACCTCAGTGACTGTCCCTCATCTGTGTTTGGTGCCTCATGGATACTCCTTTGTGATGAGCACCCATGTGAATGATTCTCTTTGGTCCTCAGAGTCCCAATGACTGACACTTATACTAATGAATGTCTCATCACTGGCCTTCGTCTATGATGGGTGCCTCATGCCTGTCCTCCTCTTTGATTATTTCCTCAGTACCCATGCTTTCTTCGTGATAGGTACCTCAGTGACAAGACCTCTTCTGTTATGCTGTAATGGTGATTGAGACTTCTCCATAATTGGGACCCCAGTTACTGTGTTTACTTTTTGGTTCCCCAGTGACTGGCCACCCTCTGTGATGGATGCCTCTATGACTAACCATCTTCTGGGAAAGGTGCCCTAGTAACAGGTACTCTTTCAAAGTGGGTACCTCAATGACTAGCCCTCTTCTGTGATGTTTGCCCCAATATCAGTGTCTCCTACATAATGCGTGTCTCATTGACTGGCCCTTCTCTGATGACAATCCCAGTGATTGAGACTTCTCCATAATAGGTACTCCATTGACAGGTACTCCTCTATCTTTTGTGTACCAGTTTCTGGCACTTCTCCAAGTTGAGTGTCCCAATGACTAATTCTCCACTCTGATAGATGTTCCAGTAACAGGGTCTACTGCATAATTCATGTCCCAGTGACTAGCCCTCCTCAGTGATGAGTGCCTTAGTGACTGACTTTTCTCTGTGATGGGTGTCACAGTGACTGCCTCCTCTCTGTGATAGGTGGCCTAGAGACTGTGCCACCTCTATAATGGGTGTCCCAAGGACTGTCCCTCCTTTGTGATTGATGTCCAAGTGACATGGCCTCCTCTATAATGGGTGCCTCATTGACTAGCCCTCTTATTTCCTGAGTGTCCCAGTGACTGGTACTCCTCTGTGAAAAATATCATAGTGACTTATACTTCTTTGTGATGGGTTCCCCGTTGACTAGCTTTCTTTAGTGATCACTGCCCAGGTGACTGGGTCCCCTACATAATGTGAACCAGTGACTAGTCCTCTTCCGTTATAGGTGTCCCAGTTACTGGGTCTACCTGGTTATTGGTATTCCAATTACTAGCCTTCTTCCATAAGTGGTGCCCTAGCGACTAGCCCAACGTTGTAATGGCTGTCCAGGTATCTGGGTCTATCTCATATTTAGAGTAGCAGTGACTGATTCTTCTCCATTAGGGTGCCCCAGTAACTGAACCTCCTCTGTGATTGATGCCCCAATGACTGGTCCTCCATCATAATGGTTGCATCAGTGGCTAGCCTTCCTCTCTGGTTGGTGCCCCACTTAATAGGCATCCTCCATGATGTGTGCCCTAGTGACTGGTCCTCCTTTGTGATGGGTGTCCCAGTGACTGGGCATCCTCTGTAATATATACCCCAATGACTGGCCTACTTTGTGATTAGGGTCCCAGTGACTGGTCTTCATAAATGATGTCCCTCGGTGACTATTCCTCCTCTGTGATGGCTGCCATGGTGAATGAGCCTCCCCCATAATGGGTGCCCTAGTGACTGGGTCACCTCTGTGATTAGTTCCCCATTAGTTGCCCATCCTCTTGGATGGGTGCCACAGTGACTATTACTATTCTGTAATGTGTGACCTAGTAACTGGGCCTCCTCCAAAATAGATGAACCAGTGACTTGTACCACTCATTACCTCAGTTTCTGGGCCTGTTTCATAATTAATGCAAAAGTGATCGGTTCTCTCTGTGATGGGTTCCCCAGTGTTTAAACCTCCTCTATCATAGGTGCTTCTTTGTTAGGGTCTCCTTCATGATTAGAGCACCATTGACTCACTTGTTCAAATTTTGTGCACTAGTGTTTGGCCCTCCTCTGTTATGTGTTCCCCAATGACTAGCTCTCCCCTGTGATGTGTGTCCCAGTGTCTAGACCTCTTCTGTGATCTGTGCCCCTGTAACTGGCCCACTTCTGTAATGATTTTTCCTGTGATTGACCCTTCTCTGTTATGGGTACTCTAGTACTGCCCCTCTTCTATGTTGGGTGTGCAGTGACTCTCCCTCCTCTGTGCTGGATGCCTCTTCTGCATTGACTGTCCCATTGACATGCTCTCTACCATAATTGTTACTCCAGTGGCTAGCCCTCTTCTAAGAAGACTGTCCCACGAACTGGACCTCCTCCATAATGGGTGAGCCAGTCAGTGGCCCTACTCTGTTATGTGTGCCACAGTAACTAGATCTTCTATATGTTAAGTGTCCCAGTGTTTGTGTCTCATCTTTGAGGCATGCCACCAAAACTGGTCCACCTCTGTTATGCATGCCCCTGTGACTGGATCTCCTCCATGATTGGTGCCTCATTGACTGACTGACTTCTTAGAACCATAACTGAAAGATTGGCCCTCTTCTGTGATGGCTGTCATAGTTACTGGCCCTCCTTTTTGATGGGTGCCCCAGTGAATAGCCCTCTTCTGAAATATGTTCCAAAGTGACAAACTCTCTTCCCTGATGTGAGTCTCAGTGACTAGCCATCCTCTGTGATCTATGCCTTTTTTACTGAACTTCCCCTGTAATAGGTGCCCCAATGACTGCCCCTTCTCTGTGAAGGGTATTTGAATGACTGGCCCTCTTCTGTTATAGCTGTCATAGTGAATAACCCCCCTCTTTGATGGGTGCTCAACTAACTATACCTCCTCTGTGTTTTGATGTCCAGTGATTGACTTTTCTCCATTATTTGTGCTCCAGTTACTAGCCTTCCTCTGTTATGTGTGCCACAGTGACATGCCCTCTACTGTGATGAGAGGTTTAGTAACTTGTCCTACTCTGTGGTGCATGCCTTTTTGGCTGGCCTTCCTCTGTGATGAGTGTAACAGTGACAGGCTCTCCTCTGTCAGAAATGCCCCACTGACAGATCCTTCTCTGTGATGAGTGCTCAAGCTACTCACTTTCCTCTGCAATCACTGCCCTATATACTGGCAGTCTACATAATGAGTACCCCAGTGACTAGCCCTCCTCCATCATAGATGACCCAGTCACTGTGGCTCCTGTGTGATTGGTGCCCCATGACTAGCCCTCCTCCACAATAGGTGACCTAGTGATTAGCCCTCCTCCATAATTGGTGACCTAATGACTTACCCTCCTCTATAAAGGATGTCCCAGTATGTTGGCCTCCTCCATAATGAGCCTCAGTGACTAGCGCTCCCCTGTTTGGTGACACTATGATTAGCTCTCAACTGTGATGTGTTTCCCAGTGACCAGTCCTCCTTTGTGGGGATGCCCCATGACTGGCCTACCTCTGTAATGGGTACTCCAGTAACTGCCCCTCGTCTATTTGCATGCCCCAGTGACTGACAATTCTCTGTGATGGGTGTGCCAGTGAAAAGACTTTCCTGTCATGTCTGTCTCAGTGGCTGGCCCTCCTCCGTAATGAGTGCCCCATTTGACTGTCCTTCCTCTTTGTTTCATATGTCTTTGACTGACCCTCCTGTGACCAGAGCACCAGTGACTGGCTATTCTCTGTAAATGGTGCTCCCGTGACTGACCTTCGACTGTGATGGGTTTACCATAGACTGTCCCTCCACCATAATGTGTGTCCCAGTGACTCACCTCTTCTGTGATGGGTGTCCCAATAACTGGCTCTCCTCTGGGATGGATGGTCCAGTGACTGGCTCTCATCTGTGATGAGTGTCCCAGTGGTTGAAACTCTTCTGTGATGGGTGTCCCATGGATTTTCCTTCTGTGAGAGATGGTCCATTGATTTTCCCTGCTCCCTAATAGGTGCCAAAGTGGCTGGGTCACTTCTGCAATGAGAGTCCAATTGACTGGACCTCCTCCATAATGGGTGCCCTAGTTACTGGCTCTTCTCTATGATGTCTGCCTCAGTGACTAGTCCTGCTCTGTGATGGGCAACCCCAAGACTGGATCTTTTCTTTCATGGGTGCCTTGGTGTCTACATGTCCTCTCTGTTGGGCATCTCATTGACTAACTTTCCTCTGTGAGGGGTGCCTTTATGTGTGGCACGACTTGGTGATGTGTTCTCAAGTTAGTGGCCATCTTTTGTTAATGGTGCCCTTTCTCTGTGATAGGTACCCCAATGATTGATGCTTTCTTCTGTGATGGCTCTCCCAGTGTCTTGGAGTCTTCTGTGATGGATACCTCAGTGACTGTCCCTCCTCTTCATTTGGTGAATCATTGGTTTGCTTCAGTGATAGGTGACTCAATTACTAGTTATCCTCTTTGATAGGGGCCCAAGTGACAAGGCCTTCTCTGTGATGTTTGCTCCAGTGACTTGGACTCCTCCTAATGGATATGCCAGTGACTAACCCTCCTCAGTGATGGGTGCCCAAGTGACTGGCCCTCCTCTTTGAGAGATGCCTCAATTACTATGCCTCTTCTGTGATGGGTTTCCCAGTAATCAGTCTTCTTCTTTAATGGGTACCAGAGTGACTGCACATCTTCTGTGGTGGGTGCCTCTTGACAAGCCCTCCTCTGTGATGGGTAGACTGGCTCTCCTTTGTGATGAGAGCTCTAGTGCCTGACTCTTCTCTGTGATGGTTTTTCCAGTGACTGGCTTTCCTTTATAATATGTGCTGCAGAGGAAGGCACTCTTCTGTTATTGGAGCCCTAGTGACTGGTCCTCATCTGTGATGGGTGCCACGGTGACTGGTCCTCCTGTGATTGGTGTCTCAGTGTCAGAGCTTTCTCTGTAATTGGTTGTCTGTGACTTGCCTTTATATAAAATGCATACCCCAGTGACTAACCTTCCTTGATGATTGTTGTTTTGGTGACTGGACCTTCTCCAATTTGTGTGCTACAATAACTGGGTCTTGTCTATGATTGGCCTAGTGTCTGTCTTCATATATAAAAGGTGGTCCTGTGAACAGTCCTCCTCTGTGATGGGGGTTTAATAACTGGACATTCTACAAAATGTGTGTCACTGTAACTAGTCCTTCTCTGTGATGTGTGACCCAGTGATTTGGTCTCCTCCATAATAGGTGCTTCATTGACTGGGCCTCCTTCGTGTTTGGTCCCTCAGTGATTTGCCCTCCTATATACTGGGTGTCCCAGTGAATAGCCTCCTCTGTGATAGATTACCCAATGACTTGGCCTCCCCTATAATGTGTGCCCCAGGGACTAGCCCTCCGGTGTGTGGGGTGGTCCTGGAACTGTCTGCCTTTGTGATGAGTGCCCCAGTAACAGTCCCTCCTCTGTTACAGGTGCTCCAGTGACTCTCCCAAATTTGTGTTGGATGCCCAATACAGGCCCTCCTTTGTGATGGGTGCCCCAGTGACTGCTTCTCTTTTTTGATGACTGTCCAAGTGACTGGCCCGTCACACTGATTCGTGCCTCAATGGTTGTCTCTCCTCTGCGTTTGGTGCCTCATTGTTCATTCTCTGTGATTGGTGCTCCAGTGCCTGGTTACCCTCTCTAATTGGTGTCCCAGTGACTGGCCCTCATGTGGCATTGGTACTACAGTGACTGTCCTAATCAGTGCCCCAGTGACTGGCCCACATCTGTGCTTGGTTCTCAAATGATTAGTTCTCCTCTGTGGTTGATGTCCCAATCACTGTGTCTCCTCTTTGATGGGTGCCACAGTGACTAGCACTCATCTGTCATTGGAGTCTCAGTGGTAGACCTTCTTTTTAATGTGTTTTCCAGTTACTGGATCTCCTCTGTGATGGACACACAGGGGACTAACCCTCATCTGTGATTAGTGTCTCAGTGATTGAACCTCCTCTTAATGGGTGCTCTATTGCTTGGTCATCCTCTTTGAGGACTTCTGCGAATGCCCCTTTTCTGTAATATGTGCCTCAGTGAATGTAACTCCTCTGTGATTGGCATTCATCTAAAATGTGTGCTGCAGTGGCAGGCACTATTCTGTGATTGGGGCACTAGTTACTGGTCCTCATCTATGATGGGTGCCACAGTGACTGGCCTTCCTGTGTGATCATTGCCAATATTGTTTCTTCAGTTCCTAGGGTTTCTCCATAATGGGTACCCCAGTGACTGACATTCTATTGTGCCCTAGGAACCAGTACTCTTTCGTTATGGGTGCCCCAGTGACTGTACCTTCTCTCTCATGGAATCCAGGTGACTGAACTTCCACTGTAATGGTTGCTCCCGTGACTAGTTCTCTGTAATTTGTCACAATGAATGCTCCTCCTTCATAATGAGTGCTAGAGTGACTGACCCTCCCCTGTTATGAGTCCCACCGTGAGTATCCTTACACAGTTTTGGGTACCCCATTGATTAGTCTTCCTTTGTGAGGCATGCCCTTGTGACTAGGCTACATCCATGATGGGTGCACTAGTGACTATACCTCCTCTATGATCAGTGCCTCAGTCACAACCCTCTTTGTGATTCATGTCCCAGTGACTTGACCTCTTGGTTATGGCTGTCTTCTGTGATGGATGCAGAGTGAGTACACCTCCTCTGTGTTGGATACCCTAATGACTTTCTCTCCTCTGTTTTGGGAGTTTTTCATTGACTGGACGTCTTCCATGATTGGTGTCCCAGTGACTATCCCTTCTCTGTGACGCGTGCCACTGTGAAAAGCTCTCTTCTGTGATGTGAGAGCCAGTGATTGGCCCTCTTCTTTGATGCATGCCTTTTTGACTGTCCTTGCTCTGTGTCGGGTACCCCAGTGACAGGTATTCTGTGAAAAATACCTGAGTAACTTTTGTTTCTCTGTGATGACTTCCCCAGTATCTAGCTTTCTTCTGTAATTATTGTTCCAGTGATTGGGTCTTCTACATAGTTAGTGTCAAGTGGCTAGCTCTACTCCCTTAAAAATACTTTATTGACTGTGACTCCTTTGAGCCCCAGTGACTGACCCTCTTCCATAATGGGTATCCTAGTGAATAGACCTCTGTGATGAGTGTGTCAGTTACTGGGTCTCTTCCATAATTGTTACCCCGGTGACAAGACCTACCCCATTATGATAAGATTTCCAGTTACTGCCCTCCTCAATGATGAGTGCCCCAGTGAATAACCTTTCTCTGTGATGATTGTCCCAATGTCTGGCCTTCTTCTATAATGGGTTCCACAGTAACTAGCTGTGCTCTGTGATGTGTCTCAGTGACTAATCTCCCTCCATGATGGGTTGCTGGTGACTGGTCCTTCTATCATGGGTGCATCAGTAAGTGAATCTCTTCTGTGATTACTGTCCCAGTGACTGGGTCCCTCAGAGATGGGTGCCTCAGTGACTGTCTCTTTGTTGTGGGTGCTCAAGTGTGAAGTCCTCCTCTGAGAGGTGTGACCCAGTGACTAGGCATCCGTCTAATGGGTATCACAGTGACTACCCATTCTCAGTGATGGATGCTACAGTGACTGGTTCTCTTATGATAGTGGACCCAGTGACTGTGCCTCCTCTGTCATAGGTCCTCAGCGATTAGAACTTCTTTATAATGGGAATCACAGTGACTAGGTCTCTTCTTAATGGATGCCCCAGTGACAGTCCCTCCTCTGTGATGGGTGCCTCAGTGACTGTCTTCCATGATGGGAGCCCCAGTGACTGTACCTCCTCTGTTATAGATGCCATATTGACAAGCCCTCCTCTATGTTGATGCCCCTGTGATTTCCCCTTCTCTGTGAGGAGTGCACAGGTGACTTACTATACTCTGTGATGGGTGCCCCGTGACTTGCCCTTTTCTATGATAGCTCTCTCAGTTACTGGCCCTCCTCTGTGATGCATTGTTCAGTGACTAGCTCTACTCTGTGATGTGTGCACCAGTGATTGGGCCCTCTCTGAGAATTGTGTTCCAGCGACTGACTCTCTTCTTGAATTGTTGGCACAGTGACTGACCATAATCTGTGATGGGTTTGCCAGGGACTGCCTCCTCTGTGATGTGTGTCACAGTGACTAGCCCTCCATTGTTATGATGGTCCAAGTGACTGGACATCTCTGTGATGGATGCTCCAGTGAATTGTTCCCTGTGATGGATGACCCAGTTACTGACTTACTTCTGTAATGGGTACTCCAGTGAAAAACTTTGTTATGTGTTGTGTGCAACAGTAACTGGCCATCATTCATAATGTGTGTCCCAGGTACTTGTTCTCCTCTATGATGGGAGTCCCAGTGACTTGTTTTCTCCATAATGGTTGCTCCATTGGCTAACCCACCTCTTTGATAGATGTTACTGTGATACACCTTCCTCCAAATTGGGTGCCACAGTAATTTGTTCTCCTTTGTGATGAATGTCTTTGTGATTGGCCCTCCTCTGTGATGAGAGCCCCAGTGATTGACCCTCCTCTATTATAGGTTCTCCAGGGATTGCCCTTCCATTGTGTTGTGTGCCCAGTGACTGACTCTCCTCTCTGATGGGCTCCTCAGTGACTGGCCCTCTTTTGTGATGGCTGTCTTAGTAACTTGCTTTTCTCTGTGATGGGTGTCTCAGTGACTTCCTACATAATGGGTACTCTAGTGACAGGAAATTCTTCATTATAAGCACCCAAATGACTGAACCTCCTTAGTGATTGGTGCTCCTGTGACTGGCCACCCACCATAATGATTGCCCCAGTGACTAGCCCTTCTGTGTGAAGGTTGTCCCAGTGACTGGGCCAGCTCTGTAATGGGTGTCCCAGTGACTGGTCCTCCTCCATTATGTGTTCCACAGTGAGTAGTAGTCCACAGTTTGTGGTGTGAGATGACTATCTGCCTCCATGATGGGTGCCCCAGTGACTTCTCTCCTGTATGATGAATATCACAGTGACTGGTTCTCATCTGTAAAAAAAATGCTCCAGTGCCTGATCCTCCTCTATCATGAGTGTCCTGTTAACTGGCTCTCCTCTGTGATGGGTGTCCAGAGTCTATCTTTCCTCTGTGATTGCCGTCCCAGTGACAGGGTTTCCTACATAATGGGTCCTCTAGTGACTACACAGTACCAATTATGAGTGTCTCAATGACTGGGCTGCCTCGATGATTTGTGCCACGGTGCCTGGTTCTCTTCCATAATGGTTGCCCTAGTGTCTCATCCTCCTTTGTGTTGGGTGTCCCAATAACTGGCACTCTAACATAAGGTATGGTCCCATGTCTCCACTGTTATGGGTGTACCAGTGAATGGCCTTCCTCTGTCATGGGTGTTCCAGTAACAGGGCCTTTTCCAAAATTGGTGTTCCAGTGACTAGCACCCCTCTGTGATGGGTGGCTCTCCTTTATGATGGGTGATCCAGTGACTGGATATTCTCTATCATGTTTCCCCCAGTGACTGACTCTCCTCCATTACATGTGTCCCACTGACTAGGTCTTCTCTGTGATTGGTGACCCAGTGACAGATGCTCCTTCATAATGTTTACCATAGTGACTGTGATATCCCTCTGCTGTAAAGGGGGTTCCATTTAATAGGCCTCCTCACTAATGGGTGCACCAGTGACTAGCCCTGTTTTGTAATAGGTGTTAATGTGACTGACCCTCCTGTGTGATGGATGCCACATTGGTTGGCTCTCCTCTGTAATGGGAGTCCCACACTTTTACATGATTGTTGTCTTAGTAACTGGACCTCCTTTGTGATGGGTGTCACAGTGACAAGCTTTCTTTTCTGTTGGATCTCCCAGTCTCTTGTCCACCTCCATATGCAAGCCTTTGTGACTGAACAACTTCTGGAATAGGTCCCTCAGTGACTATCACTCCTCTGTGTTTGATGGCTCATTACTGGCCCTCCTCTGTAATGAGTGCTTTAGTGACTGGCTTTTCTCTGTAGTTGGTGCCCCAGTGACTGGGGCATCTGTGATGTGACTGCTTTTCCTCTATAATGGGTGCCCCTGTGAATGATAATCCTCTATCAGAGAGAAGGCCAGACACTGGGATACACATCGCTGATGAGGGCCCAGAGACTGCCCTCCACTATGATGGGTGCACAGTGACTAGTCTTCCTCAGCAACTGTTATCCCATTAGCGAGATCTCCACTGTGATGATTGCCTCAGTGACTAGGCCTCTTCAGTGACTGACTCTCTTTTTGGTGATCAGAGCCCCAGTGATTGGTCCCCATTTTAAAAGGTACCAGTGACTAGCCCTCCACTCTAACGTGTGCCTCAATGACTGGCAACCTCTATGATAAATCCCTCAGTGCTTCTAGTGATGCGTGCTCAGGTGACTAGATTTTCTCTATCTTGGATGCCCCAGTGATTGAACTTCCTTCCAATGGCTGCCACAGTTAGTGACCCTCCTCTAGTGACCCTCCTCTGTGATGGGTGCCTCTGTGACTGTTCCTCCTCTGTGATAGTTGACTCAGTGACAGTGTCTCCTCTGTGATAGGTGCCTCAGTGAATGTGCCTTCTCTGTGATGGGTGCCCCAGTGACAATCCCTCATCCATAATGGATGCCTTAGTGACTAGACTTCCTCTGTGCTGGATGTCTCTGGGACTGGCTGTTCTCTGTTATTCCTCATGAATAATGGATGATTATTCTTCCTTCATAATAAGTGACTATTCCTCATTCATAATAGATTATCTAGTGACTAGCCCTCCTCTGTGATGTGTGCCCCATTGACTAACTTTCCTCTAATGTATTTTCCCCAGTTACTAAGCCTCCTTGATAATGGATACCATAATGACTGTCACTCCTCTCTTAGGAATGTCTCAAGTCTATACCTTCTCTGTGTGAGATGTACTATTGACTATCCCTCCTCTGTAAGTGGTGCAACCATGATTGGTCCTCCCTTGTAATAGATGCCCTTGTGACTTGTCTTCCTTTCTTGAGGGTGCCCCTCATCTGTGATGTGACTGCTTTTCCTCTATAATGGGTGCCCCTGTGAATGATAATCCTCTTTGGTTGGTGCCCCAGAGACTGACACTTTCTGTGATGATTATCCCAGTGACTGGCCCTCCTCTGTGAATAATGCTCCAATGATTGATTCTTCTCGATAATGAGTGTCCCAATGACTTTCCCTCCTCTGTGATGTGTGCCTATGTGATTGGCCTTCCTCTGTAAACATTGCCCCAGTGACAGATTCTCCTGTGATCAGTGTTCCTGTGACCAGCTTTTCTCTGTGAATGCTATCCCAGTGACTGGGTCTCCTACATTATGGATGAGTCAGAAACAAGTCCTCCTCCTTTAGTGGTGTCCCAGAGGTTGTGCCACCTCTGTATTTTGTGCCCCAGTGATTGGCCTTCCTCCATGATCAGTGCACTAGTGACTAGCCCGCTTTTATGAAGGGTGCTCCAATAACTGGGTCAGTTCCATATGCATGCCTTAGTGATAATCCCTTCTGTGTGATGGTTATTCTAGTGACTGGCCTTCTTCCATAATGGGTGTCCCAGAGGCTAGCCTCCTTTGTGATGGGTTTCTCAGTAATTTAGCCTCCTCCCTAATGGGTGTCCCAGTGACTGACCCTCCTCCATTATGTGTGCTTCAGTGACTGGACCTCATCTTTGGTGCCTCAGTGACTAGCACTTCACATAGTGGTTTCCCCAGTGACTAGCCCTCCACTGTCAGAGTTTTCTCACTCAATGGGCCTCTTCTATAATTGGTGTCCCTGTGACTAGCCTTCCTTTGTAATAAGTGTCAACATGACTGGCCCTCCTATGTGATGGCTGCCCCAGTAACTAGCCCTCCTCTGTAATGGGAGTCACAATGACTGGTCTTCTCCATGATTGGTACCCCAGGGTTTGGCCCTCCTGTATACTGGGTGCCACAATGGCAAACCCTCTTCTGTGATGGGTCTCCCATTGAGTAGTGCATCTCTGTTATTAATGCTTGTGTGAGTGATCCTCCTTTGTGATGTTTGTCACAGTGAATGATCCTGATCTTAATGGGTGATCCTGAGACTGTACCTCTCTATGATGGGTGTCCTAGTGATGGGCTCTTCAGTGTGAGTAACTAGCCCTCATTTGTGATGGTTGCCCTGGTGACTAGTCCTCTTCCAAAATTGGTTCTTCAGTGAATCATCTTCTGTGATGAATGTCTCAGCGACTGGTCTTCCTCTGTTATTGGTGATGTAGTGACTGGACCTCCTCCAAAATGCTACTCCAAGTAATGACCCTCCTCTCTTATCTGTGCCTCAGTGAGTGTGCCTTCTCTTTGACTGAGTACCAGTGACTGGCCCCCCTCCATAGCCTTTGTCCGAGTTACTAATCCTAATTTGTGATGGGTGCCCACTTACTAAGCCTCCTCCATAATGAGTGCTGAGTGATTGGGTCTCCTTTGTGATGGGTGTATCAGTGACTGAGTTTCCTACATAATATGTGTAGCAGTAACTGGGTGATTATTGCCTCAGTGACTTGCCTTCTTATATGATGGGTGACCCAATGACTAGTCATCCTCTGTGATACCTGCCATGGTTACTGTGTATCCTCCACATTATTTGTCCTACAGACTGGGGCTCCTCTATGACTAGTGCCTCAATGACTGGACAACTTCTGTGATGGGTACCACAGTGATTAGCCATCCACTCTAATGGATGCTTGAGTTTCAGGGCTTCCTCCGTAATGGTTGCTGCAGTGACAGGTCCTCCTCTGCGATGAGTGTCTTGTCCTGCTCTGTAATGTGTGTCTTAGTAACTGATACTCCTTTGTGAAAATATCCCAGTGACTGATCCTCTTTCTCTGATGAGTGCCTCATGACTAGCATTCCTCTGTGATTGCTGCCCCAGAGACAAGGTCTCCTACATAATGGGTGTCCCAATGACTAGCTCTCCTCCTTATAAGTGTGTCAGTGTGTCAGTGACTGTGTCTCTTCAGTGATTTCTACCCCAGTGACCTGCCTCCTCCATAATGGGTGCCCTAGCAGTGACTAACCTTTTCTGTGATGTAACTGGACCTTCTTCATAATGGGAACCCTGTTACTATTCTTTCTCTGTTATGGGTGTTCCACTTAATGGACCACCTTCATAATGAATGACTTGGTTACTGGATCTCCTTTGTAATGGGTGCTCCAGTGACTAGGTCTCTTCCATAATGTTGTGTGCCTCAGTGACTGTGCCTCTTCTGTGATTGATGCCCCAGTGACTGGCCTTCATATATTCTGGGAGTCCCAGTGACAGGTACTCCTCTGTGATGGTGGTGTCATGATGACTGGACCTCATTCATTTTAGGTGCCACAGGGACAGGGTCTCCTCTGTGTTTTATGCCCCAATATTTGGTCATCCTGTGAAATGTGCCCCAGTGACTCTTTTCTGTGATGAGTATTCTAGTAACCATATGCCCTTAAAATGGATGCCTCTGTGACTAGCTCTCAGTGAAGCATGTCCCAGTGATTGGCCTCCTCCATAATAGATGCTCCCTTGACTATACCTCCTTTGTGATTGTAATCCCAGTAATTTGTCCTTCTCCAAAATGAGTGCATCAGTGACTCTTCCACTTCTGTGATGGTTGCCCTAGTGACTGGTTCTCCTCTGTGATGTGTGCCACAATGATTGGCCCTTCTTTATTATGGTTACCCCAGTTGCTGGTTCTCCTCTGTGATGGGTGATTCAGTGTCTAGGTTTCCTCTGTGGTGGGTGCCTCAGAGACTTGTCCTCTTTTGTGATAGGTGCCTCTCTGACTGTTTGACCTTTGATATATGTTCCCCTGTGACTTAAATTCCTCTGCAATGGTGGTCCAGTAATTAGCTCTCCTCTGAGTTGAGTTCCTCAATAACCAGAACTCCTCTGTAATGGGTGCCCCAGTCACTGATATTCCTCTTTGCTTAGTACCACAGTGATTTGCTTTCCTTCAAATAAGGCTTCCAGTGAATGACTCTCCTTAAAATGAGTCCTCAAGTGGCTGGTCCTCCTTAGGATTGGGTGCCTCAAATTTTAGCCTTCTTCTGGGATGAGGGCCTCTGTGACTGTCTCTTCTCTGGGATAGGTGTCAAAGTGAATAGTCTTCCTCTGTCATCAGTGCCAAAGTGACTGTCCATCCTCGTGGTTTCCTCAGTTAGTGATCCTCCTCTGTAATAGGTTTGGCAGTGATTGCATCTCCTCTGTGATAAATAACCCAGTGACTGGACCTCCTTTATGATGGGTAACGAACTGACTTTGGTCCTCTGTGGTGGCTGCTCCAATTACTGATCCTCTTCTATAATCAGAGCCCTGGGACTGAGCATCTCCTAATGGCTGCCCCAGTGACTGGCCCTCCTCTGATAAATTCCCTAGAGTCTGTCCCTCATCCATAATGGATGCCCTAAGAACAGGGCCTAGGATGCCTCTATGATGGGTGCCTCAGTGTGTGGCTCTCCTCTGTGATGTGATTCTAAGCGACTGACCCTCCTTTATGAAGGTTACACTGGGACTCCTTCATAATGGGTGCACCTGTAACTGGGCCTCCTTTCTGACAGGTGTCCCAGTTACTGTCGCTTTTCCATAATGGGTGCCTCAGCGACTACCCCCCCCCGTTGTCTGAGTATCCCACATAATGGATCTACTGAATAATGGATGCCTCAATGGTCAGCCCTTCTTTGTGATGTGTTTCCTTGTGACTGGCTCTCCTGTGTGATGGGTACCACAGTGATGGACCCTCCTCTGTAATGGGAATCCCAGTGGCTATTCTTTCTCCATGATTTTTGCTTCAGTGACTGGACCTCTTCTGTAATGGGTGCCATAGTGACAATATTTCTTCTGTCATGGGATTCCTTGTAATTAGGCCTCCTCTTCATTCATTCATTTGTTACTCACTTTCCTAAGTAATGGCTGTCACAGAGTCTGGCCCTATTCTTTGCTGGGTGCTCCAGGGAGGGCACCTCCTTTGTGATGTGTACACTAATGACTGAGCTTCCTGTGTGAAGGGTGTCCCAGTGACTTGCCCTCACCTGTGATGACTGTCCCAGTGACTAGACATCCTTCAAACTGGTGCCCAGGAAATAGCCCTACTGTGTTATATGTGAATAATGTGTAGCTCTCCTCCAAACGGATGCCACAGTGACATGACCTCCTTTGTAATGCATTTTCCAGTGACTGGTCTTCTGTGATGGGTGCCCCAGTGACTGGGTCCTTCTCCAAATTGTTGCCCCAGCGACTGGCCCTCCTCCATTATGACTTTGCAACCTTTCTGATTGGTGCCCGGTGAATGGCCCTCCCCCAGAATTATTGCCTCAGTGATTAGCCCGACTCTGTGGTGGTTGTTCCCCTTACATGGCCTCCTACATAATGGGTGCCCAAATGACTTGACTTCCTTTTTAATGGATATCATCCATAATGTGTACCCCAGAGACTGGGTCTCTCCTGTAATCGGTGCCCTGGTGATTGGTCTTCATATATTATGGGTGCCCTTGTTACTAACCCTCTTCTGTGAGAGGTGATAC
The DNA here is from genome assembly GCA_027257055.1 of Cephalopachus bancanus. Taxonomy (NCBI): domain Eukaryota; kingdom Metazoa; phylum Chordata; class Mammalia; order Primates; family Tarsiidae; genus Cephalopachus; species Cephalopachus bancanus. The sequence goes on along the minus strand of JAPVLO010001151.1, from coordinate 199,669 downwards.
AATGTCTAGATCACCTCCATAATAGGTACCCAGTTACTGGGCCTCCTTTATGATTGGTTCTTTAATGACTGGGCATCCTCTGTGATGACCAATGCAGTGACTAGGCTTCATCTAGGAAGGGCATTCCAATAACTGGGCATAATTCAAAATGGGTGTCCCAGCGACTAACTTTCCTCTCTTCTGGGTGCCCCAGGTTCTAAACTCCTCCATTATGGGTGCCCCAGTGACTGACCCTCCTCTGTGATGTGTGCCCATTAACTGACTCTCTTCTGTCATCAGAGCCCAAGTGACTGAACACCTCCTAATGAGTGCCCCAATGATTGGCTTTCTTATTTGATTCAATGACCTGATTACATCTGTGTTGTGTGTCTCAGTGACAGGGCACTCCTCTGTGATGGGTGCCCCAGTGATTTGTCCTCATCTGTGATAGCTGTTCCAGTGACTGACTCTCAACTTTGATGAGTGCCTCAGAACTGACTTTTCTATGTGTGGGTGTGCCAATGACTAGGTCTGCTCTGTGACTGGTTTACCAATGACTGGCTGTCTTCTGTGATGCGGGTCCTCCATAAAGGGAGATCTTTTAACTGGGAATTCTCTATGATTCGTGTCTCAGTAACCAGTCCTCCTCCAAGTTTGGTGCCCCAGTGACTGGTCCTCCTCTCTCATTAGTGCCCCATTGATTGACCTTCCAACAAAATGTTTGCCATATTAACAAGCTATTCTCCCTAATGACTGGTCCTACACATAATGAAAGCCCCAATGACTGACATTCCTCTGTTATGATTGAAAAAATGACTAAGTGACTAGCCCTACTTTGTTGGGTGTTTCAGTGACTAGTTCTCCTCAGTGAGGGGTGCTCCTGTGACTGCCACTCCTCTATGATGTGTGTCTCAGTAAATGGACCTTTCTGTGATGACTGTCCCAGTGACTGGCCTTCCTTTATGATAGGTGCCCAGTGACTATACCTCATCTGTGTTAGGTGCATAAATGACTGACTCTCCTCTGTAATGTATTCCTAAGTAACCGATCCCCCTCTTTGAGGGCTTTCCCAGTGACTGGCCCTTTCGGTGATGTCTATGCCAGCTACTGGAACTCTAATACAATGGATTTCCCAGTCACTGGTCCTTCTTTGTAATGTGCACCCAAGTGACTAACCTTCTTTTGTGATTAGTGCCACAGTAATCATCTCTCTTTCTAATGGGTTACCAAGTGACTAGGCCTCCTCTTTGAGAGTGCCTTGGAGACTAGCCCTTCTCTGTTATGAGTGCCCCAGTGATTGATCCTCCTTCTAAAGGTTGCCCCAATTACTGGCTGTCCTCTGCAATGCGTGCCTATGTGACTGATACTCCTTTGTAAGTAGTGTCACAGTGACTGTGCCTTCAGTAAGTAGTCCTTAACAATAATTGATGCCCTAGTGACTAGCCCTTTTCTGTGCTGAGTGCTCCAGTGACTGGCTCTCCTCTGTGATTTGTGGTCCAGTGAATGGCTGTCCTCTGTGATAGTTGCCCCAGTTAGAGGTCCTCTTCCAAAATATGCACCCTAGTCACTGGCCCTTTACTTTTAGGGGGTCAACAGTGACCACTCCATCTCCGTGATGGGTGGCCCAGTGAATGACCTTACTCTGTGATGCGTGTCCCAGTGACTGACTCTCCACTGCCATGGCTGTCAAAATGACATACTCTCCTCTATGTTATATATCCCAATGACTGGGCCTTCATTATAATTAATGTTCAGTGACTGGTTATTCTCTGTGATGGGTTCTGCAGTGTCTGGATCTCCTTATGATGGGTGTCCCTGTGACTGGCTCACATTTGTAATAGATGGGTGTCCTAGTACTGGACCACCTCCATAATTAGTGTCCCAGTAACTAGCTCTCATCTATAATTGGTGTTCCATTGACTGGTCTTTCTTTGTGATGAGTGCCCCAATGATTGGCCCTCTTCTGTAAAATATGCTCCAGTGACTGATCCTTTTTTGTGATGGATGTTCCATTGACAAACTTTTCTCTGTGGTCACTGCCCAGTGACTGGATCTCCTACATAATCAGTGTCCCATTTATTAGCCCTCAACCCTTATGGAAACCTTAGTAACTGACCCTTCAGAGTCACTTGTGCTCCCACTGGAGGCATCCTCCATTATGAATGCCTTAGTGACTAGCCCTCCTTCATCATGGGTGTCCCATTGACTGGCCATCCACAGTGATGACTGTCCCAGTGACTGGCCTTCCTTAGTGATGGTTTTCCCAATTACTGAACCTCCTTCATAATGACTGCCCCAATGACTTGACATCTTCTGTTATAAGTGCCCAAGTGACAAAGTCACCTCTGAGTTTGCCTCAATGATTAGCCCTTCTTTCTGTGGGGTTCTCTCATGACAATCCTGTTTCTGTTATAGGCACCCCCAATGAGTTGCTCTCCTCAGTTATGAGTACCCCAATGACTGATCCTCTTCTGTTATGAGTGCCAACTTACTGCCTTTCCTTTATGGGGACTGCTCTAGTGATTGGTCCCCCTTGATGATGGGTGCCTCAGTGGCTGACTCTCCTCATGACGGATGGCCCAGTGACTATCCCCACATTGTGTTTGGTGACTCATTGACCCATACTCCTCTGTGGTGGGTGCCCCAGTGACTGTGTGTCCTCCTAATGGGTGTCCCAGTAGCTGGCCCTTCTCTATAATGGGTCCTTCATGACTAGACCTAATCTGTAATAGATACCTTGGTGACTGTGCCTCCTCTGTGATGGTGCCCCAGTGAAAAGTCCTCTATAATGTGAGAAATTGTGCTTGGGTCTCCTCTATAAAGAATACCCCAGTGACTTTGCCTCCTCTGTAATCTGTGACCCAATGATTGGCCATTCTCTGTGATGGGTTCTCCAGAGACTTGTCTTCATATATGAAGACGGCCTCAGTTACTAGTCATCCTCTATTTTAGCTGTCAAGGTGACTTTTCCTCCTCCATAATGGGAACCTCAGTACTGGGTCTCCTCTGTGATTGGTGCCCCAATGACTGGCCATTCTCTGGGATGGTTTCCCCAGTGGCAATCCTTCTTCTGGAATGGGTGACCTAGTAACTGTGTCTCCTCCAATATGAGTGCCACAGTCATTAGTCCCCTCTCAGATTGGTTGTGCACCCCAGTCACTGGGCCTCTGTCATAATGGGGACCTAAGTGACTGTCTCTCTCTGTGGTGGGTGCCCCAGTGATTGGGCCACCACATTATTAGGTGTTCCATAGTTACTGCCTCCTTTATGATTGGTACTCCAGTGACTGGATCTCCTGCAAATTGGGTGCCCCGACGTCTGACATTCCTATATTATGGTTAAGAAAATGACTAGCCCTTCTCTGTGATGTGTATACTGATGACTAGACCTTTTCTCAGTGATCCTGTGACAAGTCAGGTTTTATTGAGAGTGCCCATGTAAGAGAGGTCCTCCTCTGTTATGGGTACTCCAGTGACTGTCCTTTTTCTGTGTTGGGTGCTCAGTGATAGAACCTCCTTTGTGATGGGTGCCCCAATGACTGACCCTCCTCTGCAATAGCCGTTTCTCTACTCTGAGAATGTTGTCCCACTGACTGGCACTCCTAGATAATGGGTGCCCCAGTGACTGGTCCTCCTCTGATAAGAGTGCTACAGTGTCTAGCCCTCCTATGTGTTGGGTGCCCCAGTGACTAACCTCATCTGTGAGGGGTGCTCCCTTGAATGATTCACCTCTGTCATGCATTCCCCTGTGACTGGTCATCCTCTGTGCCTAGTCCTCCTGTTTAAAGTGTTCCTTAGTGATTGTTCCTCTTCAAATATGACTTTCATAATGACTGGCCCTCCTCTGTGATGGGTGACATTTTTCCTGACCTTGCTCCATGATTGGTGCCCCAGAGACTAGCCCTCCTCTGTAACGTGTACCACAGCGAAAATACCTCTTTAATAATGCTGGTTCCAGTGACTAGTTTTCTTCTTTTATATGTACCATTTTGACTGTCGTCCTCTATGATTGGTGCTCCGGTTACTGGTCCTCCTTTGTGAAAAATGCCCCAGTGACTGGTGCTCCTCTATGTTGGGTGTCCCAGTATTAGGTTTACTCTGTGTTCACTGCCCCAAAACCTTGTGTTCTGTATAACGGGTGCTCCAGGCACTAACTGTCCTCCATAATTCATGTCCTAGTGAGTAGCTAGTAACTGGACTACATGCATAATTGGTGCCCTTATGAGGTAACCTCCATTGTGATGGGTTTCATAATGACTCTTCCTCCTCAGTGATGTGTGCCTCGGTGACTGGCCCTCCTCTATGACTGTCCCAGTGACTGGTACTCCTCCATAATGAGTGCTCTAGTAATTGGTCCACCTTTGTTATGGGTGCTATCTTTGATGGGTTTCCCAATGATTAGTCTTTCTCCAAGAAGTGTGCCCTGATGACTGACCTACCTCTGTGAAAAGTCCCCAATGACAGGCCCTCATCTGTTTTGGATGCCTCAGTGACTGCTCCTCTTCTGTAATGGGTGGCCCAGTAGCTAGTTTTTCCTGTACTGATTATCTCTATGACTGACACTGCTCTGTGATAAGTGTGGCAGTGACTGTCCCTCCTCATTTTTTGTGCATCCTTGACTAGTTTTCATCTGTGATTGGAGCACCAGTGAATGGCTGTCCTCTGTAATTTTTGCTACAGTGACTGGCCCTCAAGTGTAATGGGTACTCCATAGACTGTCCCTTCACTGCGATGGGTGTCCTAGTTACCAATCTCTTCTGTGATGAGTACCCAATTACTGAATCCCCTCTGTCATAAGTGGCCCTATGACTGGCTTTAATATGTGATGGGTGTCCCAGTGATTGAGTCTCTTCTCTGGTGGATTCCCCAGTGACTAGCCTCCTTCTGTGATGGGCACTCAATTGACTGACCCCCCTCCATAATGGGAGACACAGTGATTGAAACTCTGCTGTAATGGGAATCCAAGTGAGTGTGTGCCACAGTGATGGGGCCTATTCTGCAATGGGAGTACAAGTGATTAGGCCTCCTCCAAAATGGGTGCCTCAGTGACTAGTCCAAATCAGTGATTGGTGGCTCAGTGATCAACTGTACTTAAAATGGATGCCCCAGTGACTCGCCTTCCTTTGTGTTGGGTGCTCTAGTGACTTGTCCTCCTCTGATGGGTGCCTCATTGCTTGGCCCTCCTCCATAATGGGTACTACAGTAACTGAATCACTTCAGAGATTGGTGCCTCAGTGACTAGTCTTCCTCTGTGTGGTGCACCAGTAACTAAAACCTCCTATGTTATATGTGCCAGTTACTAGCACTCCTCTGTGATGTTTGTCTCGTTTAAGAGACTTTCTCTGTGAGAGGTGTTACTGTGACTGACCCACCTCTATGATGGTTTCCCATGTGAATGGGCTTCTTATGTTATTGATGCCCCATTGATTGCCCCTCCTCTGTGATGGGTGCCCCAATGATTAGGGCAGTCATTAGAGCCCAACGCTGGAGCACCAATTACAAAGAGTCTATGGTGTTCCAATCATAGAGGTGAACTTGTCAAGTATACACAAAATTTATAGGAGGGACAGTCACTGAGGCACTCATTAAATAGGAGGGCCAGTCACTGGGATAGCCATTGCAGAATAGGAACAGGGTGACCCAGTGATTGGACCTTCTCTGTGATGGGTGAGCCTGTTGCTGGCCCTCTTTTATGATGGTTGTCCCAGTGACTAGGCTTGCTTTGTGAGGGATATCCCAGAACCTAGTTCTCCTCTATGCACTGTACTCAAGTGACTGGCCCTTACTTGTCAAAGTGATTGTCCCTTCTTTTGATAGGTGCCCCAGTAAATACTCCACCTCTGTGTTGGGTATCCTAGTGACTGGCCTTCCTCCATTATTGGTTCCCCAGTAAATTACTTTTCTCTGTGATGGGGACCCCAGTTACTGGTCTTTCTCTGTGATGGTGCTTGCATGACTGGCACTCTTCTCTGATGGCTGTCCCAGTGATTAGGTCTCCTCTGTGATGAGTTCTTCATTGATTGGTACATTTCTGTGATAAATGCTTCAGTGACTGGTCTTCTCTTTGACAAGTGCCCGACTCTTCTGTGAGTTGTGAATCAGTGAATAGGACTTCTCATAAAGACTATGCCTCTTCAATAATGGGTCTTCAGCGACTGGACCTTCTCATATGTGTCTCAGTGACTGTGCCTCATCTGTGAAAGTTCCCAGAGATAGAATTTCCTTTTTTCATGTTTTTATTACTGAAATTTTTGTTTTTTTATTTTAAAATTGTGGGGTACAATACAGGATTAAGCATAAAAATATTCGTTTTTCAGGTCCCTCTGTCCATGAGGTGTGCCCGCTCTTCCCCAGGCAGATTCCCACTACTGCCATTTCCACCTGTCCTCTCCCCCACCCCTCTGTTGTTTCCCAATACTGTCAATCCATTTCTTATAGTATTACAATAGTTGTTCAAGGTCCACTTTCGAGTGAGAACATGTGATACTTGTTCTTTGCTTCTGTGAGAGATCACTCAGTATTATAGATTCTAAGTCCATTCAGGTTGCTGCGAAGTTCATGATTTTGTGTTTTTTTGTGTGACTGCATAATATTCCATTGTGTATATGTACCACTTGTTTTTATCCAGTCCTCTTTTGATGAACAGCGCAGTTGATTCCACGTTCTTGCTATTGTGAACAATGGTGCGATAAACATAAACATACATGTGCAGGTATATCTCTTATAGAGTGATTTGAGTTCTTCTGGGCATATTCCCAGTAGACGATTGTGGGATTATATGAAAGGTCAATTTTTAGAACTTTTAGGAATCGCCACACTGTTTTTCACAAAGGCTGTACTAGTTTGCACTCCCATCAACAGTGTAGAAGTGATCCTTTTGTGCACAACCTCTCCAGCATCTGTTATTTTTTGACTTATTAATGATGGCCATTCTGACTGGAGTTATGTGATATCTCAGTGTAGTTTTAGTTTGCATTTCTTTGATGACTAGTAAGGCTGAACATTTTTTCTTGTATCTGTTGGAGGTTCATATGTCTTCTTTTGAGAACTGTCTATTCATAGTTATTGCCCACTTTGAAATGGGACTGTTTTTTTTCTTTTCAGCACGTTTGAGTTCCTTGTAGATGCTAGATGGTAGGCCATTGTCAAACATGGAGTTGGCAAATATTTTTTTCCCAATCTGTGGGATGTGTCCCTGCTATCTTGTTGGTTTCTTTGGTTTTGCAGAAGCTTGTCAGTTTGATGAAGTCCCACATGTCTATCTTATCTCTTGTGGCATGGGCACTTGGGTTTTGATCAGGAATTGATTGCTAGTTCCAATTTCCATAAGAGCATCACCTCCATTTTCTAAGGTTCTTGAGGTTTTACCTTTAGGTCTTTGATCCATTCAGAGTTAATTTTTGTGTCTGGAGATAGGTAGAAATCTTGCTTTAGTCTTCTGCTTATGGTCAATCGTTTTCCCAGTACCATTTACAGAATAGGTTCTTCTGTCCCCAGTGGTTGTTGGTTGAGGCTTTGTTGAAGATGAGTTAATTGTGAAATTGAGGTTTTGCTTCTGGAATCTCAACTCTATTTCATTGGTCTTTATGCCTATTCGTGTAACAACACCAGGTTGCTTTTATTATTGTAGCTTTATAATAAAGTTTAAAGTTTATAATGTTATACCTCCTGCTTTGTTTTTGTTTTGTTGAGGATTTTTTGGTTATTCATGGTCCTATATATTTTCATATGAATTTCTGTATTGTTTCTAGGTCTGAGAAATGTTGCTGGTAATCTGATGGCATTGCATTAAATCTAAATATTGCCTTAGTTAGAATGGACATCTTTTTTATTATAAAGATATGGGGTACATTTTAGGATTAGGTATATAAACATTGATCATGCAGGTACCCTTGTTGATGAAGTATGCCCCTCCCACCACTAGCAGTTTCCCTAAGTTGCCAATCCCACTGCCTCTCCTGACAGTTTCCCACTTCCAGTCACTTTCATATAGCATTATAATTGTTTAAGAACTGTTTATGAGTAAGAACATATGGAACTCTGTTCTTTGTTTCTGTAATAAATCACTGAGTATGACTGACTCCAAATCCATCCAAGTTGCTGCAAAGACCATATATTTGTCCTTCTTTATGGCTGCATAATATTCCTTTTTGTATATGTACCACATTTTTATATTCCTGTCCAGCTTTGATGGGCAACACAGTTGGTTCCATGTTTTTGTTATTGTGAATAGAGCTGCAAAAAACATACGTGTGCACGTATCTTTTTTGTAGAATGATGAGTTCATCCGGGTATATAGCCAATAGGGGAATGCTGGGTCATATGGAAGGTCAATTTCTAGTTCTTTCAGGAATTGCCACACTGTCTTCCAAAGAGTTGGATTAGTTTCCATTCCCACCAGCAGTGTAGAAGTGTTCCTTTTCTTCCACATCTTCCTCAGCATCTGTTGTTGCGTGTTTATTAATGATGGCCATTCTTATTGTGGTTAGGTGGTATCTCAATGTGGTTTTGATTTGCATTTTTCTGATGATGAGTGAGGCTTAGAACTTTTTCATGGTCTGTTGACTGCCTGTATATCTTCTTTTGAGAAGTGTCTATCATGCCTTTTTGCCCACTTTTTAAAGGGGCTGTTTGTGTTTTTCCTGTTGGTGCATTTGAGTTCCTTGTAGATCCTAGATGTTAGGCCTTTGTCAGTTAAACTGTTATCAAATATTTTTTCCTATTCTGTGGACTGTCTCCCTGCTCTCTTGATGGTTTCTTTTGCTTTGCAGAAGCTTCTTAATTTGATGAAGTCCCACCTGTCTATTTTATTTTTTAAGGTATTGGCCTTTAGGGTTCTGAATAGGATTTGGTTACCAGTTCCAATTTCCATATGGGTGTCTCCTGAGTTTTCTAAGATCTTACAGTTTGAGGTTTTACATTTAGGTCTTCGGTCCATTTAGAGTTAATTTTTGTGTATGGTGATATGTAGGGGTCCTGTTTTAATCTTTTGCATATAGTCCATCAGTTTTGCCAGTCCCATTTACTAAATAGGTTCTCCTCTCCCTAGTGGTGTTGGAGGTTTTGTCAAAGATGAGTTGGTTGAGGAATTCAGCCTTTGCTTCTTGAATCTCTATCCTGTTCCATAGGTCTACATGCCTGTTCTTGTAACAATATCAGGCTGTTTTGATTATTGTAGTCTTATAATAAAATTTGAAGTCTGGAAGTTTGATACCTTCTGCTTTGTTTCTTTTGCTAAGAATTGTTTCCATGTGAATTTCTGTATTGTCATTTCCAGGTCTGAGAAGAATGATGTTGGTAGCTTAATGGGTATTGCGTTGAATCTGTAGATTGCTTTTAATAGGATGAACATCTTAGCAAGTTGATACTTCCTATCCATAAACATGGAATATTTTTCCATTTGTTGTGTCTTCTTGGGTTTCTTTAAGCATTATTTTGTAATTTTCATTGTAAAGACCTATCACTTCTCTGGTTAGGAAGATGTAGAGGTATTTCATTTCTTTGGTGGCTGTTGTGATTGAGATTGTGTTTTTTATTTGGATCTCTGCCTGCTTGTTGTTGGTGTAAAGAAATGTGACTGTCTTTTGCACATTTGTTTTGTGCCCAAGACTTTCTAAAGTCCTGTATCAGTGCAAGCAGGTTTTTGACAGATTCTCTTGGATTTTCAAGATATAGGATTATATCATCAGCAAAGAAGGATAACTTGACTTCCTCTTTTCTTATTTGGATACCCCTGATTTTCTTCTCCAGTTTAATTGCCTGAGTTAGTACTTCCAACACAATATTGAACAAGAGGGGTTAGAGTGGGCAGGCTTGTCTTGTTCCAGTTTTCAGGGGAAATGATTCTAGTTTTGACCCATTTAGCAATATGTTAGCTGTGAGTTTGTCGTACATGGCACTTACTATTTGGAGATATGTTCCTTCTATTCGCAGGTGTTTGAGGGTTTTTATTAAGAAGAGATGCTAGATTTTATCAAAAGGGTTTTCTGCATCTGAGACAATTATGTGGTGCTTGTTTTTACATCTTTTGAAGTATTTAATGACATTGTGGTCTTGCAAATGTTGAATCAGCCTGCAGCCTGGGGATGAAGCCTACTTGGTCATGGTGGATGACTTTTGAGATGCTTTTGGATACGATTTGATAGAATATTGTTGGGAATTTTGAATGTATGTTCATAAGGGATATTGGCCGCTAGATCTCTTTCTTTGTTGGATCTTTATCCGGTTTGGGTATCAGTGTAATGTTAGCTTCATAAATTGATTTGGAAGAATTTCATCTTTCTCATGTGCCTGGAATACTTTCAATAGAATTGATATCAGCTTCTCCTTGTATGTTTTGTAGAATTCTGCTGGAAAGCCATCCGGTCCAGTGATATTTTTGATAGGCAATTTTTGTAACAGAGTCAAATTCCTGGGTTGTTATTGTTCTATTAAGTGTCACAATGTCTTCTTTTTTTTTTAACCTGGGAGGTTGTGTGATGTTAGAAAGTTTTCCATTTCATCTCGGTTATCAAGTTCATTTCCATATAGGTGTACATTGTAATATCTGATAATCTTTTGTAATTTTTGTTGGGGTTTTGGTGGTCTTCTCATTCGAACTCCCTTTGGTGATTTTTTAGACACTCCACTTTGGATCTTTCCATTTTCTTGATTTGTGCTTTTAGTGATATAAATTCCCCTCTTAGTACTGCTTTCATGGCATTCCAGAGGTTTTGTTAAGATGTTTCCTCATTTTAATTTGTTTCCAAGAATCTTTCAGTTTCTTCTCTGATTTCAGTGTTGACCCAATCATTGTTCAGTATCATGCTGTTCAGTGTCCATGTCTTTGTAGGCTTTGGGGAAATTTTGAAGCTGTTGATATTTATTTTTATTCCACTGTGGTCTGAGAATATGTATGGCAAGATTTTAACCTTATGGAAATTTTTTATGCTTGATTTATGGCCAAGGATGTGATCAATCTTGGAGCATGTTCCATGTGGTGATGAGTAGAATGTATATTCTGTGGTTGATGGGTAGAATATCTGTAGGTATCTACTAAGTCCTTTTGGTCAAGTGTTAATTTTAGGTTCTGGATATCCTTGTTGATTTTTTGCCTTGATGCTTTATCTAGGAATGTCAGTGGTGCATTCAAGACTCCTGTTACTATAGTATTAGAGCCAATGTCTTTTTAAAGTTTATTTAGTAGTTGTTTTATAAATGCTGGTGTTCCTGGGTTAGGTGCATATATGTTTAGGATGGATATTTCTTGTTGATGAATTGAATGTTTTATCAGTAAGTAGTGTCCTTTTGCATCTTTTTAAATTTTTGACAGCTTAAAGCTTATTTTGTCTGATATTAAGGTTGCAAGTCCTGCCTTCTTTTGTGATCGATTTTCCTGGAAACTCATCCTTGAATTTTGAGACTCTGTGCATCCCTTGCAGTGTTATGAGTCTCCTGGATGCAGCAAATAATAAGGCCATGGTTTATTATGTAGTCCACCATTCTGTGTCTTTTCATTGGTGCATTTTGTCCATTCAATTCAGGCTAATTATTTAAAGGTGGGGTCTTATTCGTGTCATGAGGTTCTCATAGAGTTGTTTTCTTTTTATTTGTAGTCTTTTCTTTGGTTTTCGGGTTGATTCCTGTGTGTTTTCCATATTTTTCCATACTCTTGTGAAAAACATTGTCATTCTTTTCTTTTCTTCTGTGTTTAATGCTTTCTTAAATGTTTCTTGTAGAGGTAGTCTGGAGGCAGCATAAGTTCTTAGGGATTGGATATCTGGGAAAGATTTTAATTCTCCCTCACTGGTGAAGCTTAGCTTGCCTGCATAGGCTATTCTTGGTTGAAATTGTGTTTCCTTAAGAATTTTGAAGATTGGTCTCCATGCTCTCCTAGCCTGAAGTGTTTCTGTAGATAAATCTGCTGCTATTCTAATTGGTCTTCCCTCGTAGGTATTCTAACATTTTTCTCTTGCTGTCGTTAGAAATTTTTCTTTATACTTACTTTGTTTAGGCGAATTATTATGTGTCTGGTAGTTGGTCTTCTCATTTGTTGTCTTGTAGGGGTCCTCTTAATCTCTTGTGTTTGAATTTTTGCATCACTAGTGAGATGAGGAAAGTTTTCTTGAATAATTTTATGGAATGTTTGTTCCAGGGTGATCTCTGTCTCTCTTTCTGCCATGGGAAGTCCAATTACTCTTAGGTTTGACTTCTTGAAGTAATCATTCATCTATTGAAGTTTTGTTCTGTCTTATAAAACTTATTTTCCATGTTTTTGACAGTTTGGTTTAGTTCTTTATTTTGGTCTTCAAGCTCTGAGATTCTTTCTTCTCCATGCCAATTCTGCTTTCCATGCTTCTTAGTTTTTAATTTTCAATCATAGTATTCCTTACTGCTGTTATTTCAGTTATCAGTGCCTTCCTATTTTCCTCTTTTCTCTCCTCAATTATTTTTATTCTCTTTATTCATGTTTTGATGTTGGGTTTGTCTTATGTGACCACTCATTCTGGGGGCTCTTCATTGTTTGAGACCTGAAGACTGTTTTCTCAGTGTCTGACCTCCCATGGGTCTGTGAGACCTATATTACTATTTTGGTTTTTCTTCATTTGTGTAGATTTTCCTCCCCACCCACCCTTCTTCTTTAATTCTGTTGTTCAGGGGTCTAGGGGTTGCTTTTACTTCTGTGCTTTCAATCTCCTATTCTTTCTTATGTATATACTCTGGCTTTGCTTAGTTCCGGAGCTGGACTATAGGTTGGGGGTGATCCTTTCTGCCATTTTGAGATTTAATTGAGGGGTAGCTGTGACTCAAAATCTATCTGCAGTTCCCAACATCCACTGACAGGTGTATGGATAATCTGGAACCCACTTCCCACTGCCTTGCAATCTTTCCATGCAATCTGTCCATGCAGTGGGGTTATAGGATTACTCACTGGAAGCCAAATGAGGTAAGAAAATGGAAAAGAATGAAACAGGAAGTGGGAGTAAGAGGAAGGTGGAGAGGGAGAAGAGTAAGAGGGAAAACAGACAAACATACAGACTAACAAATGAAAAGAGTCACAAAGAAAGATATGAGTGAAAACAACAACAAACAAACCAACAAACCTACAAAAAAACTGCAACATACAATCATACAGACATTCCAGCTAACCAATCTCTTTATTGGTGCACTATTCCCTTATACAAACATGAGGTCTAAAGAGAAGAAAATAAAATAGAGGAGAATAAAGTCAGCAAACCAACAGAACCACAGCAAGTATGAAAAACGTTATTGATAACAGTAAGAAGAGACAAGGGGGAAAAAGATGATGAAGACAGACAAAAAAATATAAAACAGGAGAACCAAGCACACTCTGAGACTTTTCCTTTAAGTCCAATGTCCTTTCAGCTCTGATTTCTAGCTCTCATTGCAGGCTAGAGGAGTTGCTCATAGTTAGCATCAGTTTTCTCTGGCCTGCTGTGGAAAGGGTTGGGATCTGGGTTGTCTGCCAAATCTGCCACTCATGTTGGGAGCCGGCCATGGAGGCCCACTGAGTGTTAGGGATCAGGAAGGGCTGTTGACCCCAAGACCACTAGGATGTGTTTGGGAGCTGTTGACCCCATTCCCTCCCTCCTTTTTCACATGGCACTGCAACCAGGAAAGGCTCCTGCTGGCACTAACAGAAAACTCTGAGACCGGAACAAACACAGCTAACTTTGGAGTCTATTATTCCCATTTCCCATGGTTTGTTGTTTTTGCTTTTAAACAATTTAAACTTTGAGTCACATTGAGGAGACTTAGTGCAGGTCACAGGTTCTCTTGATGTAACTTTAGAGATGTATAGATATAGGTTTTAGAAAATAGTTTATATAGATTAAGAAAATTTAAGTAACCATTTTATTGTAGAAGTGTGGTTAGTTTAGTTTGATTCAGAGGGGCCAGTGAAGTTTGAATTAGGCCAGCTGGTGTTAGGAGAGTGTAACCATAGCAGCAATTGTTTTAATAGAAACTAGTTTGAATTAGCACAGAATAGTAGAAGTTAATAATTCATTATGGTGGTTTCGGGTTTAGATGTTGAGTGATATTAATTCAAGATGATGTAGCTGTAATACAATTAAGGACACATAAGAAACTGGTTTGGGGAACATTAAGCAAGCATAAGAAACAAAAAGAATTTGTGGTTGTTCTTCCTCATGTTCTTCCTTATGTATGAAAAACATTTGCTTGAGAGTGAGGGGTGTCCTTTCTGCACCTGGAGCTGTTCATGTGAAAGGCACATGCTACCTTTTGTGTCCTGTGATGATGACTTTGCAAAGTTTGGGGACAAAAGCCCTTAGATATACTCAATAAAGTGGTTTCTGCTCAACCTCGAACAGGAGTCCACTTTCTTTCTCCCCTTTTTCTTCCCCCCTTTCTTTCTCCACGCTAGTCACCAATGCCATCTCACCTCCAGGAACCTCTGAACCTTGCAGGAGCAGGAATCCTGCAACTCAGGTCTGACCTGTGTCTAACTAGCATAGGGAAGATGCTTCTGTCCCTCCCATTTTGATGCTGTAATCTTGGATCCCAAGCTTGGAGATGGGCCAAGGTGGGTGGAGCTGGTAACATAGCTCCAGTTGATCTCTTTTCCGTTGCCGCCTGAGACTTCTGGCAATGCAGGCCAGCATATCCCTGAGTTACTTGGGTCAGGCTGGGTGGGAGTCAGGGGGCCCCCAGGGTGTGAGGGAGCAGCCTACAGTGGTGGTGGTGGCAGCTGCCACTTCAGCAGTGTGTGGGAGGAGCTGAGCTCCAGGGGAGGGGTGTGGTGTGACAATGGCAGTGGCTCTGGCAGCTTCAGGACTTCAGTGCTTGGGGGTGGATTCATGCATCTGGGAGCCATGAGTCATCTCAGGCAGGAGCGGCAGTGACAGTGGTGGCAGCAGCAGCAGTGGCAATGGCTGAAGCTGAGGTAGTGACATATGAGCAGTGTGTGAAGATCAGGTTGGCAACAGTGAACACCACAGCACCCAGGGAGAGAGAGAGCCTTTATGGATATTCTCTTTCGTGGAGGGTTTCACAGAACAAACTGCCCTGTCACCATCTTGCCAGAAGTCCTGGGAACACAGCTTTAAACGTCTCTCCACCCAAGGTCAGTAACGTGATCTTGGGCAAGGCATTAAACTTTTGGCTTTAGTTCCCACATCTCTCCTTGCCTTCCTGCATAATGGACATCTTAACAATATTGATTCTTCCAATCCATGAGTATGGAATATTTTTCCACTTGTTTGTGTCATCTTTGATTCATTTGAGCAGTGTTTTGTGGTTTTCATTGTAAAGGTCTTTCGTGTCTCTGGTTAGGCAGATGCCAAAGTATTTCATTTTTTTGTGTGTGGTTATTGCAAATGGAATTGTTTTGTTTTATTTGTGATTCTGTTCGTGTATTATTCGTGTATAGAAATGTGATTGCCTTCTGCACATTTATTTTATACCCTGAGACAATGCCAAATTCCTTTATCAGTGCAAGGAGGTTTTTGACAGATTCTCGGGTTTTTGAGGGATGCGATTATGTCACTGCATAGAGGGATAAATTTATTTTCTCTTTTCCTATTTGGATACCCCTAATCACCTTCTCTTCTCCGATTGCTCTAGGAAACACTTCTAAATCTATGTTGAACAGGGGGGATGGGAGTGGACATCTTTGTCTTGTTCCAGTTTTCAGGGGAAATGGCTCCAATTTTTGTCTGTTTAGGCTTATGCTGTCTGTGGGTTTCTTGTAGATGGATCTTACTATTTTAAGGTGTGTTTCATCTATTCTTAGATGTTCAAGGTTTTTAATCAAGAAGCAGTGCTGGATTTTATCAAAAGCTTTTTCTGCATCTAATTACATAGGTATATGGTTTTTGTTTTTACATCTCTTGATGTTTTTAATTAAGTTTATGGACTTATGAATGTTGAACCAAACTTGCATCCCAGCTTGGTCATGGTGGATAATTTTTGAGATGTGTTGTTGAATTAGGTTTGCTAGAATCTTGTTGAAAATTTCAGCAGCATCTATGTTCATCAAAGGATATTGGCATGTAGTTATCTTTCTTTATTGAATCTTTATCTGGCTTGGGTATCATTGTGATGTTAACTTCACAAAATGATTTGGGAAGAGTTCCATCATTCTCAAACTCCTGGAATACTTTCAATAGGATTGGTATCAGTTTCTCCTTATATGTTTTGTAGAATTCTGCTGGAAAGTTATTGTTCCAGGATTTCATCTTTCAGGTAGTTTTCTAATGATATTGTCAATTTCCAATATTGTTATTGGTCTATTTAGGGTCTCGATTTCTTCTTATTTCAACCTAGGGAGGTTGTGTGATGTCAGAAAGTCAATTTCCTTTAAGTTTTCAAGTTTTTTCCCATATAAGTGTACATAGTAGTCTCTGATAATCTTTTGTATTTCTTCAGGGTCAGTTGTGACAACATCTTTTGTGTTTCAGATTGTCTTTATTTGGACTTTTTCTCTTTTTCCTTGGTCAGTCTAGCTAGGGGTCCATCAGTCTTGTTTATCCTTTCAAAGAATCAGCTTTTTGTTTCATTGATTTTTTGAATTAATTTTTGTCTACTATGTCCTGGATTTGGGTTTTTATTTTGGTGATCTGGATTCTTCTGCTGTTTTTAGGGTTTTGGTGGTCTTGCTTTTCCAGCTTCCTGAGTGACTTGTTAGGCAGTTAACTTGTGATCTTTCCATTTTCTTCATGTGTGTTTGTAAAGATATGAATTCCCCCACTTACTACTGCTTTCATGGCATCCCAGAGGTTTTGGTAAGATGTTTCTTCATTTTCGTTTATTTCCAGGTATCTTTTAATCTCTCGTTGCCTTCTGTGTTGTCCCTGGAGTTGATTAGCATCGTGCTGTTTAGTGGCCATGTCTGGGTGGGTTTTGGGGAAACTTTAATAGTGGTGATATTTATTTTGATTCCACTGTTGTCTGAGAATGTGCATGGCAAAATTTCAATCTTATGAAATTTGTTTGTGCTTGATTTATGGCCAAAGATGTGGTCAATCTTAGAGTACATTACATGTAGTGATGAGTAGAATGTATATTCTGTGGTCGTTGGGTGGAGTGTTCTGTGGGTATCAATGACTATTGAGATTCCCGATTTCCTTGTTGGTTTTTTGTCTTGATGATCTGTCTAGGGTTGCAAGTGGGGTATTAATGTTCCCAGAAATGATAGTTTTAGACTCAATATATTTTTAAATTTGTCTAGAAGCTGCTTTATGAAAGTTGGTTCTCCTATATTTGGTGATAGATATTTAGGATGGATACTTCTTGTTGAACCTTTCATCATTATATAGTGACCTTCTGTATCTTTTTAAATTTTTGATAGTTTAAAGGGTATTTTGTCTGATATTAAGATTGCAACTCCTGATTCCTTTTGTGTTCCGTTCTTCTGAAATTTT
This sequence comes from Cephalopachus bancanus, assembly GCA_027257055.1. Classification (NCBI taxonomy): domain Eukaryota; kingdom Metazoa; phylum Chordata; class Mammalia; order Primates; family Tarsiidae; genus Cephalopachus; species Cephalopachus bancanus. The sequence continues at coordinate 182,307 of JAPVLO010001151.1, read as the reverse complement.
GCTTCCCATCCTCTTCGTTTGAGTCTGTGAATGTCCTTTCTGGTGAGTTGAATCTCTTGGAACAATATATGGTTGCCTGATTATATTTTATCCATTTTGACATTCTATGTCTTTTCAGTGGTGCATTTAGGCCATTCACATTCAGGTTAGCTATTGAAATGTGAGATTTTATGCCTGAGTGACTGGCCCACTTCTCTGATGGTTGTCCCAGTGACTGGGCCTCCTCTGTGATGGGTTCCTTAGTAACTGGTCCTCCTCTGTGATAAATGTTTCAGTGACTAGTCTCCTCTAAGATGAGTGCCCACGTGATTAGTCCTCTTCTGTGAGCTGTGAAGCAGTGAAAGGGAATTCTCATAATGACTACCCCTCTTCAGTAATGGGTCCTCAGTGACTGGACCTCCTCTTTGATAGGTGCTTCAGTGCCTGTGCATCCTCTGTGATGGGTTCCCAGAGACAATATTCCTTTTATAATAGGTACCTTGGTGAAGGTCTTCCTCCTGTATGAGAACCTCAGTGACTGGCTCTCCTCTTGCCCAGTGCCTCACTATCCTCTATGATGGTCATCACAGTGATTGACTCTCATCTGTGTTGGATGCACCAGTGACTTACCCTATTCTAAAATATGTGCTCCAGTGCCTGCCACTTCTCTTTGATTGGTGCCTCGGTGATTGTAGCTATTCTCTGATTGGTGGCCAGTGACTGGCCTTCATATATAATAGGTGCCCCTGTGACTTGCCTTCCTCTGTGATGTGTTTGTCTGTTCTGGACCTCATCCATTTTGGATATCACAGTGACTGGACCTTCCCTATTATTAGTGCCCTAGCAAGAGGACTTTGTATATGATTGATGTCCCATTGAGTAGCCTTCTACTGTGATGGGTGTCCTAGTAACAAGATATCCTCCAAAATGAATGCCCGTGTTACTAGTCCTCCTCTGTTATGGGTGCCCAAGTTTCTGAACCATATCCGTAATGGGTGCTCAAAAGACTGAAAATCCTCTGTGAAGGATGTCTCAGTGATTTGGCCTCCTCAAAAATGGGTGTTCCATTGAGAGGGCCACATTTGGGATTGGTGCCCCAGTGACCGATGGTATCCCAAATTGGGTGTCCCAATGAATAGTCCTCCTGTCTGATAGATTTCCCAGTGACTGGGGTTCTTCTATAATGGGTGCCCCAGTGACTTGCCCTCTTCTCTTTGGAGTGCCCCAGTGATGGGTCTATCTCTGTGATGGGTGCCAAAGTGACAGAATTTCCTCTGTGGTGGATACCTCAGTGACTGCCTTTCCCTATGATGGATGTCCCAGTGACTAGCTCTGTTCTGTTATGGGTGCCTCATTGCCTGGCTCTCCTTTGTGATGGTTGCCCCAGTGAATAGCACTCCTCTGTGATGGGCGTCCCAGTGACTGGCTTTCCTCTGTGAAATGTGCTTCAATGACTGCCCCTTCTCTGTGCTTCATGCCTCATTGACTGGCTCTCCTCTGTGATTGGTGTTGTAGTTACTGGCATTAATCAGTAATTGGTGCTCCAATTAATGACCCTTATCTCTGATGGGTACCTCTGTGACTGGTTTCTTCTGTTATGGGTGCTACAGTGTGTTCATCTGTTTTGTGATGGATGCCCAATTACTGGCCCATCTCAGTGATTGTTTTTCCAGTGACTGACTTTCCTCTGTGATTGCTGCCCCAGTGATTGGCCCTTTTATGTAATATGTGGTTCAGTGACAGGCTTTCCTCTGTGATAGGTGCCTTAGTGACTGACTCTTCTGCATAATGGTTCTGCCCCAGTGACTACCCTTCTTCTGTAAATTTTGTCCCAGTGACTGACCCTCCTCCATAATGGATGCCTTAGGGACTGGCTCTACTTTGTTATGGATGCCAAGGTGACTACCGCCCCTTTGTTATGAGTGTACTAGTGACTCGATCTCCTTTATGATAGGTTTACCCGTGATTGGCCTGCCTCTGTGGTGGGTGGTCAAGTGTCTAACCCGCCTTGTTATGGCTGCACCAATGACTGGACTTACTCTGTGTTGGGTGAGCCAGTGAATGGCCCTCCTCTATGAAGGATGCCCAGGTGACTGGTCTTTTGTGATGGCTATCCCTGTGACTGGCACCTCTGTGATGTATGCTTCAGAGACTACTTGTCCTCTGTGATGAGTTTCCCAGTGACTGGCCCTCCTCCATGGTTGATGCCCCAGTGACTGGTCCTCTTTTTTGTTGGGGGCAAAATAACTATCTTTTATAACTGATGTTCAGTTGCTGTCCCTCTTCTTATATGGGTGTCTCAGTGACTACCCCTCCTCAGTGGTGGTTGTCACATTGACTGTCCCTGCGTTGTGATGGGTGCCACAGTGAATGGTTCTCTTGTGTGGTGGATGCCAGAGGGATTGCCCCTCATATATGATGGTGGTCCCAGGGATGGCCCACCTCTAAAATGATTGCACCAATGACTTGCCTTCCTCTGTGATGTGTAACTCAGTGACTGTCCTTCCTCTCTGATCACTGCCACGTGGTTGACCTCCATCATTTGTGTGTCCCAGTGACTGGGCCTCTTTTTTGATTGATGCCCCAGTTACTGGATCTCCTTCATGACGATTCCCTAGTAACTAACCATCCTAGGTGTCTTACTACACTTCCTTTAATGGATGTCTCAGTGGCTGGCCATTCTTTGTCATTGGTGTCTCAATGACTGAAGCTCCTACATAATTAGTGTCCCAGTGATTAGACTGCCCCCTGTGAATGTTGGCCCAGTGTATTGCCTTCATGTATAATGGGTACTTCAGTAACTAACCCTCCTCTGTTATAGGTGTCACAGTGACTGAACCCACTTCATCACTGGTGCCCCAGTTATTGAAACTTTTCTGCAATTTGTGTCTGTATGACTCACCATCCTCTGTGATGAGTGTTGCTGCGCCCAGTCTTCTTTTATGATGAATGTCCTAGTAACCGACCCTTCTCCAAAGTGTGTGCCCCATTGACAAGACACCTTCTTTAAGAATGCCTCATTGTCTGAGACTCCTCTATATTGGTGTCCTGGTGACTGACCCTCTTCTGTGATGGATGTCCCAGTGATGTGTCATCCTTCATAATAGGTCTTCCTTTGACTGGGCCAACTCTGTAATACATGCCTCAGTGACTTATCCTTCCCCAAATTGGGTGCTCCAGTGACTAGCTCTCCTCTTTGATGTGTGTTCCAGTAACTTTGCATCCTCCATTATTAGTCCTGCAGTGACTAGTACTCTGTAATGGGTGCCCCAGTGATTGGCTCTCCTCTCTGATGGGTGCTACAGTGATCGATCTGCCATTGGTAAGGATGTCCCAGACACTGGACTAATTTGTGATAGGTACTCCGTTAAATTGCACTCTTTTGTGATGAGTGACCTAGTAACTAGCCTCTTTCTGCAAAGGATGTTCCAGTGATGGACTCTCTTCTGTGATGGATGTCCCAGTGGTTATCCTTCTTCTGTGATGGGTGTCCCAGTTACTGGCCCTCATCCAAAATGAAGGTCTCAGGGAGTGGCCCTCCTCTGCAATGGGAATCCTGGTGACTAGACTTCCTTTATAATGGGTGTCCCAGTGTTTAATTCACCTCTTTCATGAATATCCCTGTGACTGATCCTCTTCCAAAATGGGTGCCAGAGTGTCTTTCCCTCCTCTGTGCTGGGTGCCATAGAGATTCATCCTCTGTGATGAGTGCCCAAGTGATTGATTTGCCTCTATCTTGAGTGTTCCAGAGACTTCCTTTCTCTGTGTTGTGTGACCAGTTACTTTCTCTCCTCTGTTTTGAGTGCCTCAGTGACTGACCCTCTTCTGTGATGGCTGTCAGAGTGACTGGGCCTTCTCTGTGAGGAGTGTCTCAGTGACCATCTCTACTCTGTGCTTGTTGCTTCATTGAAAGTCTTTCCTTTATATTGGAAGATCCAATGACTGGCTCTCCTGAGTAATCAGTGCCCCAATGACAGGCCCTTCTGTATTATTTATGTTCCTGTGCTTGGCCCTTGTCTGTGTTGTGTGTCCAGTGAATAGCCCTCCTCTGTGATGGGTGGTCCTGTGACTCACCCCTCTCTGTGATGGGTGCCTCAGTGACTGTCTCTCCTCTGCATTTGGTGCCTGATTGAATGTTCCTTCTCTATGATTGGTGCTCCAGTGACTGACCCTCATCTGTGATGGGTACACAAGTGTCTGGACTTCTCTGTAATGGGTGCCCCAGAGAATGACTATCTACTCATATGATTGCCTCCATGATTATACTTCCTCTGTGATGAGTGCCTTAGTGACTAGATTTGATTTGTACCCCCACGACTGGTTATCCTTTGTGATGAGTATCCCAGTGACTGCTCCTCCTCTGTGATAGATGCCTCATGGACTGGGTCTCCTGATGTGTACCCAGATGACAAGACCTTTGCTATGATGGGTGCCCCAGTAACTGGGACTCATCCTAATGTCTGCCTCAGTGACTGGCCTCCTCTGTGATGAGTGCCTTTATTACTGGGCCTTCTCTGTGATATGTGTCACATTCACTGTACCTCCTGTGTTTGTTGTCCCTGTTACTAGCCCTCAGCCATAATGAATATATAGTGACTAAACCTCCTCTGCATGGGTGACTCAGTGACAGGCTTTCTTTGTAATCAGTGCCCCAGTGATTGATACTCCTTATAATAGGTGTCCCAGGGACTGTGCCTTCTTTGTGATGGGTGCCCCAATGATTGTTCCTCCTCTGTGATAGGTACCTCAGTGAGTGTGTCTCCTAGCAATGTGTGTCTCATTGAAACCTCTCCTTAATTTGGGTGCCCAACTCATTGTGCCTTCTTTATAATTTGTGCCCCTATGAGTAACCCTCCTTTATAATAGGCGCCCTTTTGACTAGCCTCCCTCTGTAATGGATGTCCCAGTAACTGAGTCTCCTTCATTTTGGGTGCCCTAGTGGTATGCCCTCCTTTGTGACAGTTGTCCGAGTGACTTTCCCTCCTCCATAATGAATGACCCAATGACTAGGCTTTCCCTACTATTGATGCCACAATGTCCAGGCCTCCTCTGAGAGTTTCTGTACTATTCCTTCTCTGTGAGGAGTGCCCCCTATCAGGCTCTCCTCTGTTTGAGTGCCCCAGTGACTACCCTTCTTCTGTGATTGATGTTGCAGTGACTAGTCCTCCTCTCTGATTAGTGCCACAGTAGTACTCCAATAACTAACCTTCCTCTGTGATAGGTGTCACAATGACTGAACCCACAGTGACTGGTCTTCTGTTATACCTGTCCAAGAACAGGGTCTCTTGTGTGATGGGTGCAGGTGCCTCTGAGAATTTCTTTCCTCTGTTATGAGTGTCTTAGTGACCAGGTCTCCTCTGTGTTTGGGTCTCGGTGACTGGCTATCCTCTGTGAGGGATGTTTAGTGACTGTTCCTCCTCGTGTGTTTGGTGCCACATTGTCCTCATTGACTGGTCCTACTTTGTGATTGATGAACCAGTGACTGACACTCATCTTTAATGAGTACCACATTGACTGGCCTGCTCTGTGATGGGTGTCACAGTGACCACTTCCACTGTTGTGAGTGTTCAGTGACTGGCCTCCTCTATGATGGGTGCCTCAGTGACTTGGTCTCCTCTGTGACTGGATCTCCTCTGAGATACATGGCCCAGTGACTGAGTTTTCTCTATAACAGGTGTCCAGTAATTGCCCTCCTTTGTGGTGGATATTTCAGTAATTGGGCCTCTTTCACAATTGTTGTTCCAGTGACTAGTCCTCCTCTGTGATGGCTGTTTCAGTGACTGGTCATTCTCTGTGAAAAAATACCTCAGCGACTATTCCTCCTCTGAGATGAGTGCCCTAGTGACTAGCTATCCTCTTTGATTGCTTCCCTGGTGATTGGATTTCCTACATAATGGGTGCTCCAGTGACTAGACTCTTTTATGTATTATGGGCCTCCTTATTGTCCCAAACAGGATCTCATCCGTGATGGGCAACCTAGTGACTAACATTCCTCTGTGCTTGGTTTCCCAGTAACTGGGCTTCCTCCTTAATGGTTGACTCAGTGACTAGCCCTCCTCTATTATGGGTGCTCCAGACACTGGACCTCCTCTGTGATTTGTGCCCCTGTGAATGAAACTACTCATAATGATTACCCTCATGACTACCGCTCCTCTGTGATGGTTTTTGCACTTAATGGACCTCCTCAACAAAGGGTGCCCCAGCGACTAGCCTTCCCCATGACAGGCCCTCATACATGACGGATGCCACAGTGACAGGCCCTTCTCTGTAATCAAAGTCCCAGTGACTGGCCATTCTGTGATTGGTGATCCTGGGAACTGGCATTCTTATTTGATGGATGCCACAGTGACAAACCCCTTTCTATGATGGGTCTCCCCATGATTAAACCTCCTCTGTGATGAGTGCCCTAGTGGCTTGCCCTCCATTGTGATGGGTGCCCCAGTGACTTGCCCTTTTCAGTAATGGATGTCTCATCACTGGTTTTCTCTGTGATCTATGCATCAGTGAGTGGATATCTTCCATAATGCTGAGCCATTGGCTGACACTCCTTTATAATGGGTGCCACAGTGAGAATCCCTAATCTTCAATTGGTGCCCAGCAACTGGTCCTCCTTTGTAATGTTTGTTTCATTGACTAGTCCTCCTCTCTGATGGGTGTCCCACTTACTTAGCCTCCTCCACTCACTGGGTATCCAGGGATTTGCCCTCTTTTGTAATGAGTGTCTCAGTAACTGGACCTGCTAAATAATGTGTGCTCCAGTGACTGGACCTCACTGTGATTGGTGCCACAGTGACTTGCAATCTACTGTGATGGGTACTGCAGTAACAAGTCCTGTCTATTAATGGTGGTCCTAGTAGCTGTGTCTCCTTTAAAATGAATGCCCCAGTGAATATACCTCCTCTATGATGGGTGCCCTATTTTATGAGTCTTCACCATAATGGGTGTCCCACTTATAGACCCTCCTCTGTGATTAGTGCCCATGAAAAGGCCTCCTTCAAGTAATGTGTCACAGTGACAAGTCCTCCACTGTGATGGGTGCCCCAGTGACTGTCTGTGTTTTTTAATGGGAATCCCAGTGAATGCCTCACTTCTCTGATAAATACCCCAGTTACCTGATCTCTTTTATAATGGGGGCCCCAGAAACTAACCCTCCCCTGTGATTCCCTTTTGTTATGGATACCAAAATGATTTTGCCTCTTCTGTGATGACTGGAATAGTTGCTGACCCTTCTCTGTGATTAAAGTCCCAGTGACTCCACCACTTCTAATGGATTCTTCATGAATGGCACCCATCTGTTATGTGTGACACAGTGACTGATTCTTCGGTGTGATGAGTATTCCGTGACTAGCCCTCTACTAGAAAAACTGTTTCATTGACTATCTGACCTCTGTGATAGGTGCTTCAATAATTTTGTCTCCTCTTTGATGCGTGTCATAGTGACTGGCTCTCCTCTGTGATGGGTGTCTCAATGATGACTTTCCTCTGTAATAGATACCTCAGTTACTAAGCCTCCTATATAATGGATGCTCATGGCTGATCCTCCTCTGTAATGCGTGACCAAATGACTGTCACTCCCCTGTGAAAAATATGCCTATGACTGATCATCCTCATTAATCACTGCCCCAGCTACTGGGTCTCAGTGACTCGCTCTTCTCAGTGATGGGTGCCCAAGTGACTAGTCCTCCTCTATGATGAGTGACCCAGTGACTTGGCCTCCTCCAAATGGGTGCCCTAGTGACTGGTCATCCTCTGTGATTCATGCCCCAGTGACCAGTTCTCCTCTATTTTTAGTAAAACACTGACTTTACCTTCTCTGTGATGTCTTCCCTAGTTACTGCTCCTCCTCTGTGATAGGAACCCCAATGACTGAGCTTCTCCTTATGTGTGTACCAGTGATTTCCTCTTCTCCATGATGGGTGCCTCAGACTATCCTTTGTCTGTGATATGTGCCTTAGTGATTGGCTCACATTTGTGATGGCTGCTCCAGTGACTAGTTCTTCTCTATGATGTGTGCCATAGTGGCTGGCTATTTTCTGTGATGGTTGTTTTAGTGACTAGCTCTTCTCTCTGATAGGTACCACAATGACTAGACTTATCTATGATGGGTGCCCCAGCCCCAAACTATCTTCTATAATTTATGCACCAGTGACTGGAACTCCTCTGTGATAAGTGTCCCAGTGACTGACCCTTTTCAATTATCAGTGTCTCAAAGACAGTCCCTCATGCATAATGATTACCCTAAGGGCTGGTTCTCCTCTATTATGGGCCCCTGGTGTCTGGTACTCTTCTGTGATTGGCTTTCCTGTGACTGGTGCTCTACTATGATGGATGCACCAGTGACTGGGACTCCTCCATAATGGGTGGCCCAGTGACTGGGTCTTCTCAGAGATTGGTGCCCCAGTGACTAGTCCTCCTATGTTCGGAGTGTCTCTCATAATAGGCCTCCTGAGTGATAGGTTCCACAATGACTGGCCCTCCTCTGTGATGGGTTCCACAGCAACAAAACCCTCTTCTGTGATGGGTTTCCTTGTAATTAGGCTTCACCTTGATTAATGCTTTTGTAATAGGTTCCCCTATGTGACTGCTGCCACAGTGACTGCCCCTGCTCTGTGATGGGTGCCCATCCTTTGTGATGAATATCCTAGTGACTGACACTGCTGTTGATGGGCGCCGTAATTGACTGGTCCTCATTTGTGATGTTTGTGCCAGTGACAAATCATCCACCAAAATTATTAACCCAGTGACTAGCCCACTTCTGTGATAGGTGAACAGTGTCTGTCTGTCCTCCAAATGGGTGACAGTGACATGTCCTTCTCTGTAATGGGTGTCCCAGTGACTGGACTTCCTCTGTGATGCATGCCCCAGTGACTGTCCCTTGTCTGTAATATGTGTCTCTTTGACTGACTCCCCTTTGTGATTGTGTGTCTCAGTGACTGGCTCTCTTCTGTGATGTGTGCCCTATTGATTGACTCTCCTCTGTGTTGGCTGTCCCTGTGACTAACTCTCCTTTATGATGGACGCCCCAGTGAGCAGGAGTCTTCTCTGATGGGTGACTTAGTGACTGGCCATCCTCTATAATACGTGCTCCCAGTGACTGGCACTCCTCTGCGATTGGTACCCCAGTGACTAGCCTTCCTCTTTGATGATTGACTCAGTGATTAACTCTTCTCTGTGAGCAGTGCCCTAGTGACTGGCCTTCATCATTAATGGATGCCCTAGTGACCAACTCTCTTCTGTAATGTGTGCCCAAGTGTCCTACTCTCCTTTGCGATAGGAGTCCGTGTGAATGGCTCTCTGCGATGGTTTCCCCAGTGAATGCACCACCTTCATATTGAATGCTCCAATGACTATCTCTCCTCCATTATGTGTGTCCCAGTAACTGAGCCTCCTCTATAATTGGTGCCTTAGTGATTGTTGCTCCTCTCTAATTATTGCCCAGGATACTCGTCATCCTCTCTGATGGGTGTCTCACTTACTCAACCCCTCCTTAATGGGTGCTTTATGATAGAGGTTCCCATGACTGGTCCTCCAGTGTGATGGGCACTGCAATGACTGGCCCTTGTATCTCTGCAGTGGGTGTCCCAGTGACTGCCTCTTCTCCATGATTGGTGCACTAGTGTCAAGACCTACTCTGTGATGAGTACCTTTGTGACTGGCCCTCATCTGTGATGGGTGCCACAGTAACTAATCTTCATCTCTCATGGTTGTCCCAGTAACTAGTATCGACTAGCCCTATATTTGGTGACTCCGGGACTAGAAATCTTCTGTGATGGGTGTCCTATAACAGGGCCTACCTCACAATGCGTCTTCCAGTGACTCTCACTGCTCTGTGATGGGTGCCCCATTGAATGGCCTTCTGTGATTGGTAACACACTGACTGGGCCTTCTTCATATTGTTGCACCAGTGACTGTCCGTTCTCCATTAGGGGTACCTCAGTGGCACTCTCTCCTCTGTTATTGATGTACAGTGACAGATCCTCCTCAATGATGATTGCTTCAGTGACTAGCCCTCTGTGATGAGTGTGCCACTTATTGAACCTACTCCATATTGAGTGCCCCAGTGACTGATGCTCCTTTGTGATGGGTGTCCCACTTATTGAACCTACTCCATATTGAGTGCCCCAGTGACTGATGCTCCTTTGTGATGGGTGTCCCAATTACTGTGCTTTCTCTATAATGTGTGCCCCAGTGACTGGACTTCCCATGTGATTAGTGCCCCAGTGACTGGCCTTCATATATAACGGGTGGCCCAGTGACTAGCCCTCCTCTGTGATGTGTATCACAGTGACTAGATCACCTTGTAATTGGTGCCCCAGTTTATGGGTCTCCTTTGTGATTGGTTCCACAATGATGGGACATCATCTGTGATTCTTGATGCTGTAACTAGTCCTCATCTATGATGGATTTTCTATTAAGTGGGCACTCTCCAAAATGAGTGCCCCAGTGACTAGCCCTCTTTTCTGATTAGTACCCTGGTTTCTGAGAGACCTTCATGTGTGCCCAAGTGACTGGCCCTCCTTTCTGATCAATGTTCATGTGGCTGGATCTCCTCTGTCATCAGAGATACTGTGACTAAGCCCCTTTAAATTGGTGCCCTTTGTGACTGACCCTTCTCTGTTATGGGTGCTTCAGTGATGGGCCCTCATCTGATATTTACCCCCGAGTGATGGGACCTCCTTTTTGATCGATACCTCAGTAACTGCTCCTTTTCTGTGATAATTGTCTCAGTAACTGACCCTCCTTTGACATGGGTGCCTCAGCAACTGTTTGTCCTCTGTGATGAGTTCCCCAGTGACTGATCCTCCTCTGTGATCAGAGGGACTGATCAGTCCCTCTGATCACCTCCTCACATGTGAAGGGTGTCCTCCTCACATGTGAAGGGTGTCCTCCTCACATGTGAAGGGTGTCACAATGATTGGGTCTCCTCCATAATAGTGACTCAATTGACTGGGACTCCTCTGTAACTGGTGCTCCAGTGACTGGTCTTCTTCCATGATGAATATTGCAGTGACTGGTCATTATTTGTGATAAGTGCACCAGCAACAGATCCTCCTCTATGAATGAGGGTCCAGTGATTAGACCTCCTTGATGATAGGTGTTCCATTGTTTGAGACTTCTCATGTTAGGTGCCCTAGTGATTGCTCTTCCTCCAAAATGGGTGCCACAGTGAATAGCCCTGCTTCATGATGGCTGCCCCATTGACTGCTTCTCCTCTCTGATGGATGTCACAGTGACAGATTGTCCTATGTGATATATTCTACAGTTACTGGGCCTCCTCTGTGAGGGGTACCCCCATGACTTGCTTACCTTTGTGATGAGTGTCCCAACGATTGACCGTCCTCAATTGTGGGTGCCCCATTGACTGCTGCTTCTCTGTGATAGGTGCCCCAGTGACTGGCCCTTCTCTTTGGTGACTACCACAGTGACTGTTACTCTTTTGTGATAACTCACAATCACAGGATCTTCTATGTGATGGGTCCCTCGATGACTGACTTTCCTCTGTGATTGGTGCTCCAATGTCAGGGCCTCCTATGTGATCGGGACTCCAGTGAATGTGTCTCCTCTGTGATGGGTGGCACAGTGACTAGCCTTCCTCTGTGCTTCATACCTCATTGACTGACCCTCCTCTTTGATCTGTGTTCCAGTGAATGACTGTCCTCTGTAACTGGTGCCCCAGTGACTCGTCCTCATCTGTGTTGGGAATGCCAGTAAGAGGCGTCCTCTGTGATGGATGCACCAGGGACTGACTTTCCACTGTTATGGTTGTCACAGTGATTGGTCTCTTCTGTGATGGGTGTCATGGTGACTATCTCTCCTATGTAATGGCTATCTTCTGATTAGTGTTCTGTGAGGCATGCCCCATTGTCTGGCCCTCCTCCATATGGGCTGCCCCAGAGAGAGTTCTTCTTCTGTGATGGGAGGTCCATTAACAGGGCATCCCAGAAAATAAGTGCCCCAGGGACTAGCCCACCAAGGTGATAGGTGTCCTAGTGAATGACAGTCCTCCAAAATAGGTGCCCTAGTGACTCACCCATCTCTGTGATGAGTGCCTTCTTACTGAACATCCTTTGTGATGTGTGTCCCAGTGACAGATCAACTTCTCTGACTCAGTGATCAGCCCTACTCTGAAATTGTTTCTCCAGTGACTGGATCTTCTCTGTAATTATTGACCCTCTTACTGACCCTTATCTGTGATAAGTACCCCAATGACTGATCTCGTCTTTGATGAGTGCCCCAGAAAATGGTCCTCCAAAATGATGGGTGCTCTTGTTACCAGGCTTCCTCTGTTATTGGTTCCCATGACTTGAACTCCTCTGTGATATGTGCCCCCAGTGACTGGCCTTCCTTTGTGATCGGTGCCTCAGTGACAGGCGCTCCCTAGAGTGATTAGTCCTTCTTCCAATAGTTTCCCCAGTACCTTGGCCTCCTCTGTGAGGTGGTCTTTTTCACTAGCCCTCATCTGAAATGGGTGCCCTAGTGACTGGACCTTCTAATAGGTGGCCCATTGACTGACTCTCCTTGGTGTGAATTCTTTTTAGACTGGTCTCTGTGTGGTTAGTGGCTCATTGACTGTGTTTTCTCTTTGATGGTTGCTCCAGTGACTAGCCTTCATCATTAATGGATGCCCTAGTGATGAGCTCTCCTCTGTGCTGTGTGTTCCAGTGACTGGGAACCTCTGTATTGTCCCAGTAACTGGGACTTCTCCATTACTGATGCCCTAGTGACTGGCCCTAAACTGTGATAGGTAACTTCATGATGGAGTGTTCACTGTGTTGTGTGCCCAGGTGACTGGCCATTGGCTATTGTTGGTGCCCTAGTGACTGTGCCTTCTCCTAATGGGCTCCACAGTGATTACCTCTGCCCTAAGATGGGTACTTCTCTGATTGAGCCTCCTCTATGATAGGTGCCTCAGTGAATATGCCTCTTATGTGAAGGGTGTCCCAGTTAATAGACTTTATCCATAATGGATGACCTAGTGATTAGCCTTCCTTTATACTGGGTGTCCCAGACACTGGCTGTCCTCTAAGATGGGTGTCCCAGAGCCAGGCTCTCCTTTGTGATAGTTGCTTCAGTGACTGGGTCTTCTTCATAATTGGTGTCCCAGTGACTGGCCCACTTTTGTGATGGTTGTCCCAGTGACTAGTCCTCCTCTGTTATGGGTGCACCACTGACACGCCCTGCTCTGTTATTGTTGTCCCAATGACTGGGCTTCCTATGTGATTGTTACCCCAGTGACTGACCCTCCACCACAGTGGTTGTCCCAGTGATTAGCCCTCTTGCGATGGTTGTCCCAATGACTAGCCTTCCTCTATAATGAATGCCCCAGTGACAAGCCCTCCTTTGTTATGGGTGTCCCTGTATTTGGCCTTCCTCATTGATGGGTGCATTGTTGACAGCCCCTCCCCTCTGATGGTGGTCCCCATGAATCGCCCTCCTCCTTATGGTGCCCCAGTAACTGGCTCTCCTCCATTATGGATTTTCCTGTGTTTGGACTTTCTTATTGATATGTGCCCTATTGACTAGCCCTCCTCTAGGATTGTGATTCCCATGACTGAACCTCCTCCCCATTATTGGCCCTCCTCTATTATGAGTTCCACAGTGACAAGCCCTCTCCTGTGTGGGTTTCTCAATGACTAGTCATCCTCTTTGAGGGGTGTCCCATGACTGGACAAACTCTCTATTGGGTAGCTTAGTTAGTGACCCTCCTCATTGATGGGTGCCCCAGTGACTGCCCCTTTTCTGTCATGAGTGTCTCATTGACTGACCCTTCTCTCTGATGGGTGCTTTAGTGACTAACCCTCTTCTGTGACAATTGTCCCAGTGACTAGTCTTTCTCTTTAATGAGTTCTTCAGTGACTGGCTCTCCTCTGTTATGGGAACACCAGTGACAGTGCCTCCTCTGGTTGGGGCTCCAGTGACTGGCTTTCCTCTGTGATGGCTGCCTCAGTAACTGTCATTCCTGGGTGTTTGGTGCCTCACTGATTTACCTTCCTCTGTGTTTGGCACACCAGTGATTGTCGTTTGTAATTGGTGCCCAGTGACGGAACTTCATCTGTTTTTTGTGCCTCAGTGACTGAGCCTCATCTGTGATCAGTGCACCAGTGAATGGTCCTCTTCTCTAATGGCTGTTCCAGTGACTGGCCTCCTCTGTAGGGAATGTCCTAGTGACTGGCCTTACTCTGTAAATAGTGTCCCAGTGATTGGACCTCCCAACTAATAGGTGCTCCATTGTTTGAGCCTCTTTTGTAATAAATGTTCCAGTGATAGGACTTTCTCCAAAATGGGTGCCACAATGAATAGTTCTCCTCCATGATGGCTGCCCCTATTGACTGCTCCTCCTCTGTGATGGGCGTCCAGTGACTAGCTCTTCCCAGAGTTGCGTGCCTCAGTGATTGGTTCTCTTCTGTGATAGCTGTCTCAGTGACTTCCGCACCTCTGTGATGGGTGCCTCAGTGACTAAATCTCCTCTGTGATGCATATCTGATTGACAGGTTATCCTCTGTGATTGGAGCACCAATGACTGGCTTTCCTTTGTGATGCGTGCCTCAATGACTGTCCCTTCTCTACGTTTGGTGTCCCATTAACTGTTCATTCTCTGTGATTGTTGTTCCAGTGATTGGTTGTCTCTGTAATTGTTGCCCCAGTGACTGGGTCACATCTCTTATGGTTGCTTCAGTGACTGGCCCTTCACTGTTATGGAAGTCCCAGTGAGGGACCTCCTCTGTGTTGGGTGCCTCAGTTAATTGCTCTTGTCTGTGATGGTTGCCCCAGTAACTGACTCTCCTCTTTTATGGGTGCTCTTGTTATTAGACTTATTCTGTGATGGATGCCCCATTGACTGGCTTTCTTCTAATCTGTCTGCCCTAGTGGCTGAGTGTCTTCTGCATTGGAGTTCCCAGTGACTGGACAGCCTTCATAATGGGTGCCCCAGTGAATAGCTCTCCTCTGTGATGGTACCCTTGTGTCTGGCCCTCATCTACAAGGAGTGATTCAGTGATTAACTCTCCTCCATTTTGGGTGCTCAGGTTGCTAGTTCTACTCTGTGATGGTTGCACCAGTGACTAATCCTTCACAATTATGGGTGTCCCAGTGACAGACTTCCTCTGTGATGGGTGCCTTAATTAATTGCTCTTGTCTGTGATGGTTGCCCCGGTGACTGACTCTCCTCTGTTATGGGTGCCCTTGTTAGACTTCTGTAATTAGTGCCCCAGTTACTGACCCTCCTTCAAAATGGCTGCCCCAGTGACTGTTTTCTGCATTGGGCGTCCCAGTTACAGGGTCTCCTACTTAATGGTTGAATAGCTCTCCTCTGTGGTGGTACCCTTATGATTGGCCATTTTCGGTGATGGGTCATTCAGTGATTGACTCACCTCCATTATGGGTGCTCAAGTTACTGACTCTTCTCTAGAATGGGTAACTAAGGGTCTATTCCTCCTCTGTGATGGGTATCCCAGGGACTGGTCCTCCTCTGTGATGAGTGCCTCAATGACAGCCCAACCTCTGTTATTTCTGCTTCAGTGACTGAGTTTCCTCTGTGATAGATGCCCCATTGTCTAGTTCTCCACTCCTATGGGTGGACCAGTTATGGGGACTCCTCAGTTTTAGTTGCCCCACCGATTAGCCCCCCACTTTTATGGATACATCAGTTATGGGGTCTCCTCTGTGATAGTTGCCCAGTGGCTAGCCCTCTACTGCTATGGGTGCATCAGTTATGGGAACTCCTCTGTGATGGATGTCCCAGTGAATGACCCCCCTCTGTGATCAGTATTACAGTTATTAGCGCATCTTAACATGGGTACTCCTCTGGGATGAGTGCCTCAGCTATTAGTCCTTCTCTGTGATTAGTGCCTTAGTGACTGGCCCACCTCTGTTATAGGTGCCCAAGTAACTAGCACTACTCTGTGATGGGTGATCCAGTAACTGTGACTCCTCCAAATGAATGTTCCATGATGGGCCTCTGCTCTGATGGGTGCTCTTGACTGTTCCACCTCTGTGATAGATACCCCAGTGACTAGATCTCTTCTGTGATGGGGACAACACTAACTTTGATTCCTCTTTGGTGGATGCCCCAGTAAATGAATGCCCTCTACAATTGGAGCACCAATGACTGAGCCTTCCTAATGGGTGCTTCAGTGACGTCCTGCTCTGTGATGTGTGACTCAGTGAATGGCCCTCATCTGTGATGTGTGCCTCAGTGACAGACTGTCTTTTGTGATGGGTGCCCCAGTGACTGGCTCTCCTCTGCAATGGATGCTCTAGTACATGACTTTCCTCTGTGATGGTTGTCACAGTGACTGGCTCAACTCTGTGATGGGTGCAATGATGAGTAGCCTCTTCGATGATGGGTGCCTCAGTCGTTGACTCTACTCTGTAATATAAGCCCGAGTGACTGGAACCCCTCTATGATGGATGCCCTAGTGATTGACTGGCCCTCGTCTATGATAGTTTCCTCAGTAACTAGCTCTCCTTTGTGATTGAAGCCCCAGGGGCTGGCCCTCATCTATAATCGGTGCTCTAATTACTAGCCTTCCTCTGTGCTAGAAGCACCAAAGTTTTCCTCTACTTTGTCATTAATTTCCCAGTAAATGACTCATCTTTGTGATGGTTGCCCTGGCTATTGGGGCTTCTCCATAATAGATGTCCCAATGCCTGGCCCTCTTCCATTATGGGTGCTCCAGTGACTGGGCTTCCTCTGTGATCGATGCCTCAGTGACTGGCACTCCTCCATAACGTTTACCCCTGTGACTAGCCCTCCTCTGTGATGGGTGTCTCACTTCATGAGCCTTCTCAATATAATGGGTGCTCCAGTGACTAACTGTCACTGATGAATGTTCCAGTAACTGAACTAAAATTGGTGTCCAGGGACTAAACCTCCTCTGTAATGGGTGCCCCAGTAGCTGGCTATCCTCTGGAATAAATGCCTCAGTGACTGGGCCTTCTCTATAATAGGTGATCTGTGACTGGCCATCCTTACTGAAAAATGACCCATTGTCTGACCTACCTCTGTGATGGGTACAATGATTTTTCATCCTCTGTGATGGCTGCCGCAAGTACTCCTCTGTGAGCAAAGCACCTGTGACTGAGTCCCTCCTCATATATGCTTGAGTATCTGGCCCTCCTATGTGATGGGTACCTCAGTGACTGTCCTTTTCTATGATGTGTGCTTCAGTGACTGGCACTTCTTTGTAATATTTGCCCCAGTGACTGGCTCTCCTCTGTGATGAGCACTATCAGTGACAGGATCTTCTCTCTGATGACTGTTTCAGTAACTAGCTCTCTACACTGATGGGTGCTCCAGTGAGTAGCCTTCTTTTGTGTTGGGTTCCACAGTGACTGGTCCTCCTCTATAGTATCTTCTCTAGTGACTGGCACTCATCTCTGATGGGAATCCCAGTGACTGTGACTTCTCTGTGAAGTGTATCCCTGTGACTGGACCTCCTCTGTGAACAGTACCCCAGTGACTGATCCTCCTCTTCTTGGTGTGCTAGTGACTGGTCCTCCTCCATTATGGGTGTCCCAGTAACTGTACCTTCTCTGAGATTGGTGCCCAGTGACTGACACCCCTACATAATTGTTGACCAACTGAGAAAGTTTTACTACATATTTGGTGCTTCAGTGATAATCCCTCCTCCATAATGTGTACCCTAGTGACAGTAATTCCTCAGATTTGTTGCACAGTTACTGGTCATACACCATAATGTATGCTTAAGTGACAAGTCAATTTCTGTGATTGGTGTTCCAGTAACAGTGCAGTAGCCATATTGGGTGCCCCATTGACAAGACCTCCTTTGTGATGAATGTCCCACGACTGGCCCTCCTCAGTGATATATAACCCAGTGACTGACTAGCCTCTGTCATTATTGCCATAATGACTACTCCTCCTCTGTGTGTGTCACATTGATTTGTCCTCCTCTTTGAGGGGTAACTCCATGACAGCCCTTGCTCTGTAATGTGTACCCAAGTGACTGGCCCTCCTCAGTTATAGATGCTCAAGTTACTGCTCCCCCTTTGATTGGGTGCCTCCTGTGACTGGCTCTATACTGAAAGAGCTGTCCCACTGACTGCTCTTCCTCTGTTATGGGTACCCAAGTGATTGGCTCTCCTCTATGATGGTTCCCTCAATGATTGATCTCCTTTGTTATGGATGCCCAGTCGTTGGTTCTCCTCTGTTATGGGTGCCCCAGTGACTGTCTCTCCTCTGTAATGGGTGCACCAGTGATTAGCTATTTTTTGTGATGGGTGCCCCAGTGATTGACACTTCTCCATAATAACTTCCCAAGTGACTGGTCCTCCTCTGTGATCAGATTGCCATTGATTATGTCTCCTCTATAATGGGTGGACCAATGACTAAACAACCTCTGTGACAGATGTACCTGTGACTGGCCCTCCTTAAAAACGGGGGCACCAGTGAATTGCTCTCCTCTCTAATGGGTGCCCTAATGACTGGCCCTTCTCTGTAATGAGAAAGCCAGTGACTGATCCTCCTCTTTTATTAGTGCACCAGTGATAGACCCTCCTTGTAATCACTGGGGCACCCAGTACAGAGGAGAGACTCTACTGGGGCACCCATAACAGAGGAGGTCTATCACTGAGGGAAGCATCACAGAGGAGAACCAGTCACTGAGGTACCCATAACAGAGGAAGAACAGTCAGTGGGACAGCTCTTTCAGAATAGGGCCAGTCACAGGAGGCACCCAACAAAAGGAGGGGCAGTTACTTGAGTACCCATAACTGTGGAGGGCCAGTCACTTGAGTACACATTACAGAGTAAGGGCTGTCATGGGTTTACCCCTCACAGAAGAAAGTAATGGCTCCTCAGTGACTGGCCCTCCTTTGTGATGGGTCTCTCAGTGACTGCACCTCCTCTATAACGTGTGTCCCAATGACTGGTTTGACTTTGTGATTAGTGTCACAGTGACTGGCCTTTATATATGATGGGTATCCCAAAGACTAACCCTCTTCTCTGTGATTTGTATTACAATGATTGGTCCTACTCCATAATGGATGCCCAGAGACTGGGTCTTCTCTGTGATTGGTCCCCAGTGATGAGTGTCTCAGTAATTAACCCTCTTCTGTGATTGGTGCCCCAGTGTTTGGGGCTACTCTATAATTGGTGCCCTGGTGACTGCCCTTCCCCTGTGATGTGTGCCATAGTGAATGTGCATCGTCCATAATTGGTGCTCCTTTGATTGGGCCTCCTCTGTGATTGTTGCCCCAGTTACTGGCCCTCCATCAAATGGGATGTCCAAGTGACTATCCCTCCCCTTTGGTGGGTGTTCCAGTAATTGGGCCTCTTGTGTAATTGTGTGCCTTGTGACTAGCCATCCTCTGTGACTGATTCTCCTCTGGGAAGGGTGTAAAGTGACAAATTCTTCTCTGTGATAGATGCTCCAGTGACTGGTCTTCTTTAATAATGTGTGCTCCATGGTTGGCTCGCCTCTTTGATAGGTGTTCCAGTGCTTTGCACTCATCAATCATGTGTACCACACTGATACAGTATTTTTTTGTGATGACTACCATAGCTACTGGCCATCCTCTGGGATCAAAGCCCCAGTGCCTGGACACCTCACAATGAATGATTTAGTGACTGATCCGCCTCTGTGATGGGTGACTCAGTGATTAGCCCTCAACTGTGTTGTGTACCTCAGTGACTTGATCTCATGTGTAGTTGGTACCCCAGTGAGTAGCCTTCTTCTGTGACTGACCTGCCTCTATAATATGTACCTATGTGACAGGCACTTCTTTATTATGTGTGCCCCATTGACTGGACCTCCTCCATTTTGGGTGACCTATTGACAGGGCCTCCTCTATGATTGGTGCCACAGTGACTTTTACTCTTCTGTTTTGAGAGTCCCAGTGACTGGCATTCTTTATGACTTGTGCCCCAGTGACTAGTCCTCCTCTGTGTGGGTGCTACCGTGACAAGGCCTTTTGTGTGATGAGTGTCCCAGAGAATAGCCCTTCTCTATAATATGTGCCTTTGAATTGACCATCCTCTGTGCTGGGTGCAACAGTGACTTGCCCTGCTTTGCAAAGGGTGCCTCAGTGATTGGACCTCCTTTGTAATTGCTCCCCCATGACTAACCATCCTCTGTAATTGGTGCCCCATGACTAACCATCCTTGTGATGGGAACAACAGCAACTTACCCTATTCTAAGATGGGTATCCTTATAACTGGGTCTTCTCAAAATGGGTGACACTGTGACTAGCCCTCCTCTGTGATGAGTATCACTCTTTCTAGAATTCCTCTGTGATTTGGGCCTCAGTCACTGGCCATTCTTTGTGATGGATGCCACAGTGACTAGCACTTCTCTGTGATGGGTGCCTCAGTAACATGACCTCCCCTGTGATTTGCGCCCCTATAACTGACAGTCCTATGGGATGGGTGCCACAGTGTCTAATTCTATCTTGTGTTGTGTGTCCTTGTAAATGGGCCTCCTTTGAAGTGGATGCCCCAGTGACTCACCCTTCTCTGTGATGTGTGCTCCAGTTTCTAGACCTTCTCCATAATAGATACCCCAGTAACTCAGTCTCCTCCATAATAAGTGCTCAATTGACTGGTCCTCCTCTGTGATTGGTCCTTCTCCAAATTGGGTGTTTGAGTGACACATCAAAAAAGCCCTCCTTTTTGATGTGTGTTCCATAACTGGGCCTCTTCCATTATAATGTCCCAGTGACCAGCCCTTCTCTGTGATAGATGTCCTAGTGATTGGGTCTCTTTTATAGTGGGTTACCCCGTGACTGGTCATGGTTTGTAATGGGTGCACTAAAAACTGGACCTCCTTAGTGAAAATACCCAGTGATTTATCCTCCACAGTTATGGTTACCCCAGTGACTAGCGTTCCTCTGTAACTGCTGCCCAAGTGAATAGTCTCCTACATAATGGTTGCTCTGTGGCTAGCCCTCCTCCATTATGTGTGCCCAGTGACTGTAACTTCTCAGTGATTTTTTTCCTCAGTGATTGACCATGCACCAAAAAGGATACTTTAGTAACTGGGCCTCCTCAATATTGGGTACCCCAGTGACAATACTTACTTGTGATGGGTTTCCCTGTTTCTGGTCTTCTTCAGTGATGGGTGGCTCAGAGAGTGGCCTCCTGTGCTATCTCTGCCACAGTGAATATCTTTCCTTTGTGTGGGTGACCCAGTGACTAGCTCTCCTTTGTCAATGGTACCCCTAGTGACTAGCCCTCCTCTGAGATGGCTGTTACAGAGAATGTGCATCCTCCAAAATTGGTGCCCCAGTGACTAGTCTTTAAGGGGTGCCCCAGTGACCAACTCTCTTCTGGTATGGGTGCCCAAGTGACTACCCCTTCTCTATGTTTTGTGCCCCAGTTATTGTTCCTCATCTGTGATGGATTCCCCAGTTTCTGGTCTTCTTCTGTGACAGTTGTCCCAGGAACTAAACCTCCACTGTAATTGGTGCCCTCAGTGATTGTTTATTCACTACGATGGGTGTCCCAGTGACAGGACTTCCTCCAAATTAATTGCCTGAGTGACTGCTCCTCCTCTATTATCAAAGTCCCAGTGATTGGGTCTCATTATAATGCTTGCACCAGAAATAGCCCATCTCTGAGATGGCTGCCCTAGTGAATTGTCATCCTCTCTAATGGGCGCCCTAATGACTGGCCCTCTTCTGTGATGGGTACCTCAGTGACAATACCTTCTTTGTAACCTTATCCCAGTTATTGGCCCTCCTTTTATGAGTTCTCCAGTGTCTTTTCCTCCTTTGTGATTGGTGTCCCTGTGATTGCTGCCTCGTGTGTGATGAGTGTCCCAATGACTGACCCTCCTCTGTTTTGGGAGTCCTAGTGACTGGCACTTCTTCTTGATTGGTGCCCTTGTGACTGGCCCACTTCTGTGATGTGTTGCACAGTGACAATCCCTCGTGTGTGGTGGAAGTTCCAGTTATTAGCCCTAATCTATATGTAATTTTGTGACTTCCTATCCTCTGTGATTGTTTCCTTAGTAATAGGACATCCTGTATGAGGGTTGCTTCAATGACTGGTTTTCATATGTGATGGTTAGCCCAGGGACTAACCCTCCTCCAAAGTTGATGCTCTATTGACACCCACTTCTATCATGGTTGGGTGCCCCAAGACGGACCTTACTCTGACTTGTGCCTAAGTGACTGGGTCTTCTCCATATTGGAGTGTCTGACACTCCTCCGTGTGGCTGTCCCAGTTACACTTTCTCCTCTCTGATTGATATCAAGTGAATTACTGTACTCAGTAATGATTTATCCAGTAACTAACCATCTTCTATGAGCCTTTTCCATAATGTGTGCCCAAGTGATTGACCTTTTTTTGTGGTGGATGTTTCAGTGACTGAACATCTCCTATATCGTGTATGTCAGTGAATAAGCCTCTATAATTGCTGCCTCAGTGACTGGTTTGAACATATAATGGATACCCAATGTCTAGCCCTCCTCTATTATGAGTGTCACAGTGATAGGGCCTCTCCCACAATGGGTGATTCGTGGGCTAAACATCCTCTGTGATTTGGGTTCCAGGGATAGTCTCTCTTCCAAATAAGATACCCCTTTGACTAGCCCTCCTGTATCATGAATGTTTCTCCATAATTGCTTTGCCGTAATTGCCACCTCAGTGACTAGACCTCTTCTGTTTTGGGTGCCCCATTGACCGGGTCTCCTCTGTGATGTGTGACCCACTCACTGGCTCACTTCTGTGATGGTTGACCCCAGTGATTGGGCCTCCTTTATACTGGTTGTTCCAGTGACTGGCCCACTTATATGAAGGGTACTACAGTGAATGGTCCTACTCTGTAAAAATACTCCACTGACTGATCCTCCTATGTGTCAGGTATAGGACTGACATTTCCTATCTTTTATGGCAAACATGACTGATGGCATTCTTCTCTGATCAGAGCCCCAGTGACTGAGGCCAGCCTAATTGGTGTCCTAGAGACTGGCCCTCCACTGGGTTGGGTGCCTTAGTGACAGACCCTCATCTGTGAGACACAATTTACACAAAATTCAACAGTATCAGACATAGTCCTTACAAAAAAGCACCCAGCAAGGCATAATCCCATTCAGCTTAGAAAAGTTAGGGACACAACTCAAACAGCATACACCCAATTGGAAAAAACACCCACATACAACATAAAACAATTATACACATATTTCACCCCAAACACCCCACGCTAGAGACATATTACACACAATGTGCAACAATGACAGACACAGCTCATCCAAAAATGTACCCAGTATGAAATAATCTTGCTCAACATGCAACAATGGGGAACACATCTCATACAGCGTGTACCTGGTTGCAAAAACACTCACATACAATGTAAGACATTTAAACACATATTTTACACAACATGCTTAAGTTAGAGACACATTTTATACAAAGTGCAATTTTGACAGTCATATCTCAGACAAAACTACACCCAGTATAAAGTAATGCTTCAATGTGCAAGAATGAGGGACACTTCTCTTATACTATACAACCACTTGTAAAAATACATTCATGCATTATAAAACAGTTAAACACACATTTCACACAACAGGCCCAAACTAGAGACATATTTTACATAATGTACAACAGTGACAGACTAGTCCCATCACAAAATGCACTCAGTAAGATATAATCTAATACAATGTGTAACAGTGAGGGACATATCTCATAGAGCCTGCACTCAGGTAGAAAAACATCTTCCTGCAACCTAAAACACTTAAACACACATTTCACAAATTAAACCAAAAGTTAGAGACATATTTTATGCAACCTGCAACAGTGACAGATACCAAATACAAAAATGCACATTATTAAATAATCCATTTGCTGGGGGCTCAGTGCTTCAGCCTGTAATTCCAGTGCCTTGGGAGGCCAAGATGAGTGAATTGCCTGAGCCTGAGGGTTCGAGACCTGCGTGGGCAACTTGGTGAGACCTCATCTCTACAATAAATCAAAAATTTAGCTGGGCATTGAAGTGCGTGCCTATAGTTCCGGCTACTTGGAAGGCTGAGATGGAAGGATCACTGGAGCACAGCAGGTCGAGGTTGCAGTGGCCAGGAGTGTGCCACTGCACTCCAGTCTGGGTGACAGAGTGAGACTCCAACTCAAAATAAATAGATAGATAGATAGATAGATAGATAGATAGATAGATAGATAGATAGATAATCCATTCAACATGCAACAGTGAGGAACACATGACATACAGCATGCATCCAGTTGGGAAAATACGCACACAAGGTGCAAAACAGTTAACATCAATTTCACAGAAAAAAAACCAATTTAGGGACAAATTTCATACAATGTTCAACAGTGACAGACATAGCACATCAAAAATGCCCCAGGAAGAAATAATCTCACTCAACTTGCAACTTTGAGGGACACATCTCAAACAGTAGGTACATAATTGATAAAACACCAGCATAAAACATAACAGATATGAACTCACATTTCACACATGTCCCAAGTAAGGCACACATTTCATACAATGTACAAGAATGACATGTGGAACAGAAAAAAATGCATGCAGTATATAATAACCTCATTCAACATGCAAAAGTGAGACACAAATGTAATACAGCATGCACCAAGTTGTGAGAATATCTCCATAAAACATAAGACAGTTTAAGACACAGCTCACCCATCATGTCTCTAGTTAGAGACAAATTTCCTACAATGTGCAAGAGGTACAAACATTCCTCATATAAAAATGCATCCAATATGAAATATTCTCATCCATCATGCAACAGTAAGTGTCATACCTTGTTCAGCATGCTTATGGTTGCAGAACACCAGAATACAACATAAAACTGTTAAACACCATTTTACACAACATGCCCTAGTTAGAGACACATTTTATACCATATAAAACGAGGACAAATAGCTCACACAAAATGCGCCCAGTATGAAATAATCTCATTCAACGTGCAAGATTGAGGGTCACATCTCATACAGCACGCTTCAAGTTCTGTAAACACCCACATAAAATGTAAAACAGTTAAACACACTTTTCACAAAACATGCCCCAAATTAGAGACATATGTTCCACAAGGTGCAACATTGACAGACATAGACCATCCAAAAATGTATCCAGTATTCAATTATATCATTCAACATGTAAGATTGAGGGGTACATCTCATACAGTATGCACCCAGTTGCAAAATCACCCACATACAATGTAAAATGATTAAACACACATTTCACACCACATGTCCCAAGTTAGAGACACATTTTATGCAACGTGTCACAATGACAGACATAGCTCATCCAAAATGACACTAGTATATATTTATCTTATTCAGTGAGCAACAATGAGGGACACTTTTTACACAGCATGCATCTAGTTGTGAGAAAACCCTCATACAACATACAACAGTTAAACACATATTTCGCACAGCATGCCCCAAGTTAGAGACACATTTCATACATGTGCAACAATGTCTGATACAGCTTTGACAAAAATACACCCAGTAAAAAATTATCTAATTTAACTTGCCAGAGTGAGGGAAACTTCTCACACAGCATGCACCTGGTTGCATGAACACCCATTTCATACAACATTACCCTATTTGGAGATATATTACATACAATGTGCAACAGTGACAGACATATCAAAAAATGCACCCAGCATAAAATAACTTCATTCAACATGCAACGGTGAGGGAAACGTCTCATATAACATGTACCTAGTTGATAAAACACCTGCATAAATCATAAAACAATTGGACACACATTTCACACAACATGCCCCAATTAATACATATTTTATACAAACAAAAGTGACATAGAACAAATATGTGTCAAGTATGAAATAATCTTTCAACGTGCAACACTGAATGACATATATCATACAGCATGAACCCCGTTACAAAAACATTCACATGCAATGTAAATTAGGTAAATACACATATCACAAAGCATGCCTCAAGTTAGAGACATATATATATAAAATGCAACAGTATAGACATACAGCACCCAAAAATGCACCCAACATGAAATAATCTGTTTCCACCTGAAACAGTGGGGGACATACCTCATACAGCATGCACCTAGTTTTCAAAACATTCTATTAATTGGAAAACACTGAAACACATATTTCACACAACATGTGTAAGGGAAAGACACATTTTACACAACATGAAACACTGGCAAACATTGCTCATTCAAAAATTTACCCACTAAAATATAATCTCATTCAACATTCAACAGTGAGAAACACACTTCATACAGCTTGAACCCAGTTACATAAAACCTACATACAATATAAAACAGTTAAAGATACATTTCACACAAGCCCAATGTTAGAGACACGTTTTATACAACCTGCAATAATGACAGACATATGACATATCTCATACAAAAATGCAACCAGTATGAAATAAAACGTGGACCATCTTTTTATTTAAAAAAAAATTACCTTGCAATTTTGCTTGGGTTTCATATATATCATTTGTGAAAAAATGCAATGTGTAAACTTTAAAACTATGGGCTTGCCTAAATTAATTCCATGAGTAAAATAGTCTAGAGCCTTAAGCTGCATTTAGAGTAGAGGGCATGAGCTTTTACATCTTTATGGAGACTTTAGCTTATCGTCCTTCTTTTGGTATTTTCACCCTTGGCCTAGATTCAACCTCCTAAGGTAACTAGGAAACATCTTCCAATGAAGCCCAGGAATATGTAGCACACACATGATTCTTCTTAAGCTTAAAGACCTCTATTGCCCAGCAAAGCACTATTCTGGCAAGGAAACACCAGAGCAGGTTTTCTTTTTTTAACTGGTGTCCCACTACGCTTTGTTCCCTGGACTGACACAAATAATCACACCATGATCTGCTATTTATTATGCAGTGACTTGTAATGTACACATTTGTGTTTTCTTTTTAACATCACTGATAAATTGCAAAAATTTTTTCAACTTCTTCAAAGACGATTTGAGAAATTGTTTTACTTACTACCAAATAAATAAAAAGATAAATACATAAATGTAGGTTAGACTCAGTGGGTTATACAGAAAATTGTTAAAAGGGTGGATTGATCTACCATCTGTTGGTTGCAAATGAAGAAAAAATCTAGTTATTTTTTCTTTAATATGCTTTAAAGAAATCTCGATATCAGCTTTGCCAAACTTTTATCTAGAGAAAGCTACACAGATAATATGAAAATCTTGAGCAGGGTAACATCAATGTAGACTTGTAGGCAAATTTGCCTCTCTCTGACGAAAACATTAATTACCACTTGGCAACACGTCTCTGGGATAGTAAGAGAAAAATTAAGTTTTAACATACTTCCTGCTTGAGTGCTTCATTTTGTGAACCACAAGAAATAATTAGAACACTCTAGCCACTAGGATCCATGTTTCCATATAGGACAGTGTTCTCTCTTCATAGCTTCCATATGGAGAGGAAACTTCTTTTCATTCTTTTACAAAAATTGACCTAGTAAATTTGAGGTTTCACATGTTTCAAACTCTGAAAAAATAAAATGTGTAAAATTAAATACTATGGCTTCCTTAAATTAATTCCAGTAATGAAATAATCTAGAACCTTATGCTCTATTTAGAATGAAGTGTAAAAACTTTTGAAACGTCAAGAAGTGTTTAGCCTTTTTTCCTTCTGAGTTTTTCACATTTGGCCTAAATTTAACCTTCTGACACAATTAAAAAACAGATTCCAATTAAGCCCCAACCAAGTAACTTGCAGGCTTTTCTCCCAAGGCCAAATTAACTCTATTGCTGAGGGAAATACAATTCTGGCAAGGGAAAAACAAAGTGGGGTTTTCACTTGTTTGGAGTCCCACCAAGCTTTGTTCTCTGAATTGAAACAATTGATCACACCACATTTTGTTATTTATTTCAAAAAGGGTCTTCTGAAATGCATGATTGTGTTTTTTATTTCACATCACTGAGAACATCTAAGGTGTTCTTTCAGTTTTCTTCAAAGGCAATTTGGCAAACTCCTTTCTTTTTGAAAGTGTTTTACTTACTTCCAAATACATCAACAAAAAATAGATGAAAATAGAGTGTGGTTTTATACTCAGTAGGTTATTTTGCAAACTGATTCAATGTGTTGATCAACCTGTCACCTGTCAGCTGTAAATGAAAGAAAACTTCATTAGTTTATGTCATTTTTTTTCTTGGTATGCTTCAAATAAATACTGATATCTGCTTTGCCAAACTCTCATCTTGAGTGAAGTTACACAGATGATGTAGAACCTTTTAACATGTTAGCATCAAGGTAGGTTTGTAGGTTATTTTGTCACTCTCTGATGAATGCACTGATTACAACTGAACAACCCGTCTCTGGAACAGGAAAAGAAAACTGAAGTTTTAGTGTGCCTTTTTGTAAACTTGCTCCCTTTTGTGAACCCCATGAAATAATCATAACATTCTATCCCTTAGATACAAACTGTGTTTTCATATGGGACTATCTTCTCAACAGATAGCTTCAGTAGAAAGAAGGACATTCTCTTGTACTTTTACAAAAATTGACTTAGAACTTTGTTCGGGTTTTCACATATTTCAACCACTGAAACAGTACAACGTGTAGTTTGAAGTATTATAAGCTTGCTTAAATTATTTCCAGGGATGAAATAATCTAGAACATTAAGCTGCAGTTAAAGGGCATGAGTTTCTAACTCTTCATGCAGCCTTGAGCCTATCTTCATTCATTCTGAATCTTTAACCTTTGCCCAAGATTCATTCTCCTGAGGTAAACAAGAAACAGTCACCAATAAAGACCAGAAGTGGGTAGCACACAGGTGTTTCTCCTTAAGCCTCATGGTCTCTGTTGCCCAGCAAAGCACTCTTCTGGAAAGGTGTTGGGAGCTGGCCATGGAAGCCCACTGAGCATTAAGGATCAGGAAGGGCCGTTGACCCCAAGACCACTAGGTTGTTTTCAGGAGCTGTTGACCCTATTCCCTCCTTCCTTTTCCATTTGTCACAAGCAACCAGGAAAGGCTCCTGCTGGCTCTAACAGAAAACTCTGAGACTGGAACGTACACAGCTAAGGCTGGGAGTCTATTGTTCCTATTTTCCACGGTTTATGGTCTTTTGCTTTTAAACAATTTAAGTTTGACTTTCAGTCACATTGAGGAGACTTAGTGCAGGTCACAGGTTTTCTTGATGTGATTTTAGAAATTTACAGATATAGGCTTTAGAAAATAGTTTATGTAGATTAAGAAAATTTTAGTAACCATTTTATTATAGAAGTGTGGTTAGTTCAAGTTGATTTGGGGGGGCAGTGAAGTTTGAATTAGGCCAGCTGATGCTAGGAAAGTGTAACCACAGCACCAACTGTTTTATAGAAACCAGTTGAATTACCATAGAATAGTAAAAGGTAATATATCATTATGTTGGTTTCAGGTGTAAGTATTGAGCGATGTTATATAGCTATAAACAAGGGTACACAGAAACTGGATAAGAATTTCATGTTTTTCTTTATGTTTGAAAAATACATCTGCTTGAGAGTGGGGGGGTGTCCTGTGTGCACCTGGACCTGTTCATGTGAAAGGCACATGCTACCTTTTGTGTAACCATAGCAGCAGTGGTTCCCATGATGATAACTTTGCAGAGTTTGGTGATAAAAGCCCTGGGATTACACCCATTAAATGGCTTCTGCTCAATCTGAAGAGTTGTCCAGTTTCTTTCTTCCTAATATCTATCCCTCCAGTTGAATTACTGACACCATCACACCACCAGAGACCCCTGATCCCTGCAGGGGCAGAACCCCC
This sequence comes from Cephalopachus bancanus, assembly GCA_027257055.1. Taxonomy (NCBI): domain Eukaryota; kingdom Metazoa; phylum Chordata; class Mammalia; order Primates; family Tarsiidae; genus Cephalopachus; species Cephalopachus bancanus. The sequence continues at coordinate 152,623 of JAPVLO010001151.1, read as the reverse complement.
GCAACTGACACCCAACCATGGGGCTCTGGAAAGGTAAGCTTTTTCTCATTTTAGGATGACTAGGATCTTACCCAGGGTGCTGCAGACCCCTCTGTAGAGACAGGCAGAGTGAGAATGGGTAAGTATAGTTTTTGTGATGCCAGAGCCATGATATAATCATGGGCCAGAGCGAATCTAAGGAATGGAAAATGTCCATCAGTATCTTAATGAATACTTTGTCTAAACGTGGAACTAAAGTCTCTTCTAATGATCTAGATCGTTTTCTACATTTTGTTCAAAAACAATGTCCCTGGTTTCCTGAAGAGGGTACAGTGAATTTGGATATCTGGGCAAAAGTGGGGGAAGAACTAAGACTGTATTATATTCAACATGGGCCCAAGAACGTGCCACCTAATGCTTTTTCTTTAAGGAATTTGATCAAAGATGCTTTAGATGCTCAGCATGATTATGAGAAATTTCCTTCCAAAAAGGTCGTTGATGATGATGAAGATGATGAAGAAACTTTTCTTTTCACTGCTGCCTCTGCACCTCCAAATTGTGATGATAAATTAACCCCACAGGACACGGCAGGTTTGGAGAATGAAGCCACAAATTACCACGGTAACAATTACCTTAATAACACTAATCCAGTCTGGCTCGGTGGCTCAGCCTGTAATCCCGTGCCTTTGGGAGGCTGAGGTGAGTGGATTGCCTGAGCCCATGGGTTCGAGACCCGCCTGGGCAGCAAGACCTCATCTCTACAATAAATCAAAAAATCAGCCGAGCATGGTAGCGCATACCTGTAATTCTGGCTACTCGGAAGGCTGAGGTGGAAGGGTCACCAGAGCCCAGCAGGTCGAGGTTGCGGTGGCCGGAAGCAGCCACTGCACTTCAGTCTGGGTGACAGACTGAAAACTCAAAAAAAATAAAAAAAATTTAAAAATAACTCTAATCCACATTTTCCACAGGTCCCTCTCCATAAGACAGAGGTAAGAAAGCTAAACCTTACACCCGGCAGTGCCCCTGCCCCTCCTTTTCTTTTTGGAATACAGGCTGCTCAAGCAGAGGCAGAGAAGGAAGGAGATTTCAGTTTGTCAGCATGTTTTCCAGTGGCTATTACTAATGTTGATGGATTGGGCCAAGCACAATGGGAGCCTTTACCTTAGAAGTTGGTAAGAGAATTAAAAGAGGCCTGCTCACAATATGGTCCTTTGGCTCCCTATACTCTTACTATTTTAGATCAATTAGCTTCTCACTGGATGACTGCTTCTGATTGGCAACAATTGGCTAAAAGCTGCTTATCTGGAGGAGCTTATTTACTATGAAGAACAGAGTATGAAGATCAGGTGCAAATTCAAATGGCACAAAATCAAAATTGGCCACCAGATACATTTGTTATTGTTAAAGATATGCTGACAGGTACTGGGCAGTACGCCACATATAACGCTTAAATAGTTTTCCCTAGAGAAGTGTATACTCAAATAAGTCACTGTGCTTCTACGGCTTGGAAAAAGTTGTCTGCTAATTCCACTCAAACTCCTTCCTTGTCTGAGATAAAGCAAAAGGCACATGAAAACTATGAGGACTTTGTCTCCAGACTAACCACTGCTGTCAAACGGGTAATTACTAGCAAAGAAGTAGCAGAAATTTTAGATAAACAATTGGCTTTTGAAAACGCTAATAACACTTGTCAGGCTTTAATAAGACCGATAAAAAAAGACCAGCAATGCAATTGATTATATCAGACAATGCACCAATGTTAGTCCAGCCTTTATGCAGGGCATGGCCATAGCTGCTGCCCTGAAAGGAGAGACCTTTTTGCAGGCCGTACAGGGCATGAAGGGCAGTCATAAGCAAAAGAATATTTCATTGTAGTCCTGCTTTAACTGTGGTCAAGTTGGACATATTAACAGAAATTGTCTGACTACGAGAGGTGTGGCCAGCTCACTTGGCACACCATTGCCACCTACTGGGGCCGCTCGACCAAAAACATTGTGTCCTACATGTCAAAAAGGCTATCACTGCGCTAGGGAGTGTTGATCTAGATTTCATAAAGATGGCACTCCATTAACTCAGTTAGGAGCCATCCCAGCTCAGGGAAACTTCCAGGGGGGCCAGCCCCAACCCTGGATAACAATAGGGGCAGCCTCTGCCATGAATCCATTTATTCCTTTTGTTCCATTGCAGAGCTCATCCAAACCACCCCTGGGAGCACAGGACTAGACCTCTGTTCTTCCACCACAACAATATTAACCTCAGATGTCCTGGTAACCCCAATTCCTACAGGAGTTAAAGGCCCTCTCCTGGAAGGAATAGTGGGTGTAATATTAGGCAGAAGTTCCTTGTCTTTACAAGGAGTTTCCATTATTCCTGGAGTGGTGGATTCAGATTACACAGGGGATATCCAGGTGCTTGTCACTTCCCCTAACAAAACTGTGCAGTTTAACAAAGGTCAGAGAATAGCCCAATTGCTGCTCCTGCCTTATCATAAAGCAGGTAAAACTTTAACTGACCTGCCTAGAGGTGACTCTGGATTTGGTTCTAGCTATGTTGCTTTTTGGGTTCAGAGTTTACTCACTCTAGACCTATAAAAGACTTATACATACAAGGAGTTAAGATTAAAGGCTTGTTGGACATTGGAGCTGACGTTTCCTGTATTGCTGAGAGAGATTGGCCTGCTTCCTGGCCTACTCAAATAGCTCCTTCTGGACTCATAGGCATTGGTCGAGCACCCTCAGTAGCCAAAAGCTCTAAAATTTTGAAATGGACAGACAATGAGACTTCAGGAACCTTTTGCCCATACATCATTCCATCTATTCCCTTTACATTATGGGAAAGAGACATTCTTGCTCAAATGGGCATGCTTTTATATAGCACTAATAACAAAATTTCAGCACAAATGCTACAAATGGGCTATGATCCCTTTAAGAGACTTGGCAAAGACAGACAGGGAATGCAGGAAGCTGTCCAAGTTAATGAAAAGACAAACCAAGCAGGCATTGGCTACTCAAATTTATCCTAGGGGCCATTGTTCCCAAGACTGCCAACCCTATTACCTGGAAAGCCGATGAACCAGTTTGGGTAGAACAATGGCCCATGACCTCAGAAAAACTTAAGGCAGCTAAAGAACTAGTCCAGCAGCAACTGGAGGTCAGTCATATAGAGCATTCTACTAGTTCATGGAATATCATGAACTAGTTTTTGTCATTAAGAAAAAAACTGGTAAATGGAGACTTTTGCAGGATTTAAGAACTATCAACACCACTATGGGACCCATGGGGGTGTTACAGCCTGGACTTCCATCCAGTTGCTATACCTGTTAACTTTAATATTATAGTTATTGATTTACAGGATTTTTTTTTTTACTATACCTTTAAGTCCAGAAGACTGTAAAAGATTTGCATTTATTTTACCTTCACCCAATGTAAAACAGCCTTTCCAGAGATATCAATGGAAGGTCTTGCCACAAGGCATGAAAAACAGCCCTACCTTGTGCCAGAAGTATGTGGATGCTGCTTTACAAGGTATTAGAAGCCAATATCCTGATCTCTATTTAATCCATTATATGGATGACATCTTGCTGGCTAATGAAAATCGTTTCCTTTTACATGAAATTCTTAATGAAACTGTGACTGCTCTCACTGATTGCAGTTTGAAAATTTCTCCTAAAAAAAATCAAAACAATCCTCTTTTCACATATCTTGGCCGTGTGTTAAACACACAAGTGGTAAGTCATCAACCTTTACAATTATGCAAAGATCACTTGGTGACATTAAATGATTTCCAAAAATTTTTGGGAGATATTAATTGGATTAGACCTTATTTGCGTATCACCATGGCAGACTTAAAACCTTTATTCAATATTCTGCAGGGGGATTCTTCTCCCAATTCTAAGAGAATTCTAACATCAGAGGTCAAGGAAGCCTTGTCCCCTGTGGAAAAGGCTATTGAGTCTCAAAAGGTTAAGAGAATAGATTACTGCCTACCTTGGAACTTAATTATTCTGGCTACTCTCCATACTCCCACGGGGTGTCTGTGGCAAGAAAGACCAATGGAATGGCTCCATCTGCCAGTAACCTCTAAAAAAATATTTGCCTCTTATCCTTATTTAGTAGCTTTACTTGTAACCAAGGGAAAACAAAGAAGCATTGAACTATTTGGACATGATGTACACAATATAATTGTTCCTTATGATAAATTTCAATTTCAGACTTTGTTTCAAACTAGTAATGATTGGCAGGTAGCCCTAACTGATTACAGAGGGAAAATTTTATTTCATTTACCAAAAAGTCCACTGTTACAATTTGTAAAACAAAATCCTATAATTTTTCCTCATAACTGTTCCCCAGTTCCCCTTGAAGGAACAGCCCTGGTTTTTACTGATGCCTCCTCTAATGGAAAAGCCATAGCAATCATTAAAAATGAGTCTCATGTGCTGCATACCTCAGACATTTCAGCACAAAAAAAAAACAGAATTGAGGGCAGTTTTATACACTTTTACAACTTGAAAAGATCCTAAATTTAATTTATATACTGATTCTTGTTATATTAAAAGACTATTTCCTCATGTTGAAATAGCTACCATCCTGGTTAACAAAATTACAATTTTGGAACTATTGACTCAATTACAGCACTAATTAATAACAGAAAGGAACAGTTTTTTGTGGGCCATATTAGGTCTCATTCTGGCATCCCAGGACCTTTACACCAAGGCAATTATTAGCTGAGGCCTTCACAAAGCCTACTGTATGTGCTGCAGTAGAAACTGAGGCCGTTACTCAGGCTCAACTTTCTCATTAAATTCATCGTCAGAATGCTATTGCCTTACATTATCAGTTTCACTTACCCAGGGAAATGGCTAGACAAACCGTTAAGAATTGTCGAGCTTGTCCCACTTTTGTTCCAGCTCCAGGAGGAGTTAACCCTCAAAGACTAAAACGAAATGTGCTCTGGCAAATGAATGTAACTCACTTTCCCAGCTTTGAGAAATTGTCTTATTTGTATGTTACTGTGGATACATTTTCTCGTGTTAGTTTAGCTTCAGCAAGAACTGGAGAAGACTACAAGTACGTGGTACAACATCTATTCCTTTGTTTTTCACAGCTAGGTATACCAAAACAACTGAAAACTGATTACAGTCCTGCATATACATCTAAATATTTTCAACAGTTTTGTTCCCAATTTAATATTTCTTATTCCACAGGATTTCCTTACAATCCACAAGATCAAGCCATAGTTGAAAGCCATAAACCTAGCTTGAAAAAAATCAAATAAATTAATTAATAGAGAGGGAGTTTAAGTATAGCTCTCCTCACCATATTTTAAATCATGCTTTATTTGTTATAAATCATTTAAATTTAAATTCTTTGGGCAACTCAGCTATAACTAGACACTGGAACCCAGAAGGAAATGTTAAACCTATGGTGAAATGGAAGGATCTCCTTACAGGCCAATGGAGAGGGCCTGACATATTGCTAACCAGTGGGAGGGAGTGTGCTTGCATATTACCACAGAACGAATCTACTCCTATTTGGATTCCTGATCAATTTATCCAACATGCCTCCATTGACCTGGTGACCAAGACGAGTGGCGAGGATACTACCAATTCAGAGGAACACTAGACATGACAGCATGCTTGCTAATCACTGGGAGGAGGAACTTTCCTCTTTGCTTCAGGAATGCCCACTGCTTGCCAAGCCACAATTTCAGCATGATTCACCCAAGGAGGGAGCAACTTGGAACCACCAGATGAGAAATCTTTCTCTGCAGGATGAGAATATTCCTCATCCTCGGCTGTCCCATACAAGATGACAAGCTACCAAATGTAATGTCTTCAGTGCTCACAGTTCACGATTACCCATGTGGGAACAAATGGAATCTTTGGTTGAAGAAGCAGGAGAAATGGTAACCTCTCAACATATCCCTATTAACCCAGCAATTATATTTCTGGCTATGATAGCTATTTTTATGACTCAAGCCAGTCTGGTCTATGCAGTTGATGCCAATAAAACCTGTTGGGCCTATGTGCCTAATCCTCCAACATTTCAGCCGGTTACTTGGGATAATGAAATCATTAATATGTTTACTGACTCTCCCCAATTAATGGGGGCACCTGCTTTATGTTATGCTCAAACAAAACATGTTATTAATAATAATTTTTCTTATGAAGGACATTCTTGTTCACTTCCTATTTGTTTTATGAAAATTCAGCCTTCAACAATTTTAGAGCATTTTGCTGGAGAATGGGGGGTGTCCTGTGTGCACCTGGACCTGTTCATGTGAAGAGCACCTGCTACCTTTTGTGTAACCATACAGCAGGAGTTCCCATGATGATAACTTTGCAGAGTTTGGGGATAAAAGCCCTGGGATTACACCCATTAAGCGGCTTCTGGTCACTTGAACAGGAGTCCAGTCTCTTTCTCTCTCCCACCTTTCTTTCTCTTTATATCTATTCCTCCAGTTTAAATTGCCAATGCCACCACACCTACCAAGGGACCCCCGATCTCCACAGGGGCAGGAACCCCGCAGAAAACACACATGAACCAACCCCAAAACCAAAAGAAAGACAAAAAAACAAGTACAACAACAACTTTATAAGAACATCATGACAAACATAAACCTTCACATTTCAGTAATTAGCCTGAATGTGAATGGACTAAATGCACCACTGAAAAGACACAATGACAAAATGGATAAAATACCATGAGGCAACAATATATTGTCTCCAAGAGATGCATCTAACCAGAAAGGACACTCACAGACTCAAAGTAAGAGGATGGGAAACAATTTTTAGGCCAATGGAACACAAAAGAAAGCTGGAGTGGCAATCTTAATCTCAGACAAAATACTCTTTTAACTATCAAAAATCAAAAAAGATGAAGGTCACTATAAAATGATAAAAATTTCTATCAATCAACAAGAAATAGCCATCCTAAATATATATACATCTAACGTAGGAGCACCAATATTTGTATAGAAGCTTTTAGGCAAACCAAAAAGAGATTGACTCTAACACTATCATAGCGGGGGACTTTAATACCCCACTCACAACTGTAGGCAAATCATCAAACAAAAAATCAGCAAGGACACACAGAACCTCAATGAGACTCTTGAACAAATAGATTTAATTGATACTTACAGAACACTCACCCAAGACCACAGAATATACATTCTACTCATCACCACAAGGAACATATTCCAAGATCAACCACATCATTGGCCATAAATCTAACATAAACAAATTTCATAAGATTGAAATCTTGCCATACACCTTTTCAGACCATAGTGGAATAAAAATAAATATCAACAACAAACTTTCTCCAAAGCCCACAAAGACATGGTCACTAAACAGCATGATACTGAACAATGACTGGGTCAACACTGAAATCAAAGAAGAAATTGAAAGATTCCTGGAAACAAGTGAAAACGAAGAAATATCTTACAAATCCTCTGGGATGCCATAAAACCAGTTTTAAGAGGAGAATTTTATCTCTATGAGCACACTTCAAGAAAATGGAAAGATCAAAAGTGGAGAGTCTAACAAACCACCTAAAGGAGGTGGAAAGAGAAGACCACCAAAATCCCAACTTTAGCAGAAGAATCCAAATCACAAAAATAAGAGCCTAAATACAGGATATAGAAGACAAAAATATCAGAAAACTTCAACAAAACAAAAAGCTGGTTCTTTGAAAGAATTACAAGATTGATGGGCCCCTAGCCAGATTGACCAAGAAAAAGAGAGAAAAAGTCCAAATAAACACAGTCAGAAATACAAAAGATGAAACCACAACTGACCCTGAAGAAATACAAAAGACTATTAGAGATTCCTATGTACACCTATATGGAAATAAACTTGATAACCTAGATGAAATAGAAGACTTTCTGACATCACGTAACCTCCCCAGGTTAAAACAAGAAGACATTGTGACACTTAATAGACCAATAACAACCCAGGAAGTTGACTCTGTCATACAAAAACTACCTACAAAAAAAGCCCTGGACTGAATGGCTTTCCAGCAGAATTCTACAAAACATACAAGGAAGAGCTGATACCAATCTTATTGAAAGTATTCCAGGCAATTGAGAAAAATGGAATTATCCTCAAATCATTTTACAAAGCTAACATTACACCGATACCCAAACCGGGTAAAGATGCAACAAAGAAAGAGAACTATAGGCCAATATCCCTTATGAACATAGATGCAAAAATCCCCAACAAAATTCTAGCAAATTGGATTCAAAAGCACATCTCAAAAATCATCCACCATGACCAAGTAAGGTTCATCTACAGGATGCAGGGCTGGTTCTACATTCACAAGACCATAAATGTAATTAAATGCATTGACAGATGTAAAAATGAGAACCACATGATTATCTCATTAGATGCAGAATAAGCTTTTGATAAAATTCAGCATCCCTTCGTGATAAAAACCCTCAAACACCTAGGCATAGAAGGAACATACCTCAAAATAGTAGTGCCATCTATGACAAACCCACAGCTAACATATTGTTAAATGGACAGAAACCAGAAACATTTCCTCTGAAAACTGGAAGACGACAAGGCTGCCCACTCTCACCCCTCTTGTTCAATATTTTGTTGGAAGTCCTAGCCTATGAAATTAGACAAGAAAAGGAAATCAGGGGTATCCAAATAACAAAAGAGGAAGTCAATTTATCCCTCTTTGCTGATGATATAATCCTATACTTTGAAAATCCAAGAGAATCTGTCAAAAACCTGCTGACACTGATAAAGGACTTTGGCAAAGTCTCAGCGTACAAAATAAACGTGCAAAAGTCAGTTGAATCCCTATATAACAAAAACAAGCAGGCAGAGACCCAAATTAAAAGCAGAATCCCATTCACAATAGCCACCAAAAACATGAAATACCTCAGCATCTTCCTAACCAGAGAAGTGAAGGTCATTTACAATGAAAATTAGAAAACACTGCTCAAAGAAATCCAAGAAGACACAAACAAATGGAAAAATATACCATGCTCATGGATACAAAGAATCAACATTGTTAAGATGTCCATTCTACCAAAGGCAATCTACAGATTCAACGCAATACCCATTAAGTTACCAATATCATTCTACTCAGACCTGGAAATGACAATACAGAAATCCACATGGAAACATAAATGACCACGAAAACACAAAACAATCCCTAGCAAGAGAACAGAGCAGAAGGTATCACACTTCCAGACTTCAAACTGTACTGTAAAGCTACAGTAATCAAAACAGCCTGGTATTGGTATTAAAAACAGAAACATGGAGATTCCGGTAGCAAAGTCTCAATTTCTCAACCAATTCATCTTTGACAAAGTCTCCAACAACAACTACTGGGTAAAGGAAAACCTATTCAGTAAATGGTTCTGGGAAAGCTGGCTGACCACATGCAGAAGATTGAAACAGAACCCCTACCTATCACCATACACAAAAATTAACTCTAATGGATCGAAGATCTAAATGTAAAAACTAAAACTATAAGAATCTTAGAAATCGCAGGAGACACACTTATGGAAATTGGAACTGGCAACCAATTCCTATCCAGAATCCTTAAGGCCAAGACCTTAAGAAATAAGATAAGCCGGGCTTGGTGGCTCAGCTTGTAATCCCAGAGCTTTGGGAGTCTGAGGTGAGTGGATTGCCTGAGCCCACAGGTTCGAGACTCACCTGGGCAACTTGGCGAGACCTCATCTCTACAATATATCAAAAAATTAGCCGGGAGTGGTAGTGCACACCTGTAGTTCCAGCTACTTGGAAGGCTGAGGCAGAAGGATCGCCGGAGCCCAGCAGGTCGAGGCTGCAGTGGCCGGGAGCAGCCACTCCACTCCAGTCTGGGTGACAGAGTGAGACTCCAACTCAAAAAACAAACAAAAAAAAGAAATAAGATAAAATGGAGCCTCATCAAATTAACGAGCTTCTGTAAAGCAAAAGAAATCATCAAGAGAGCAGGGAGATAGCCCACAGAATGGGAAAAAATGGTTGCCAAATATGACAAAGACCTAATATCTAGGATCTACAAGGAACTCAAATGCACCAAAGGGAAAAAAACAAACAGCCCCTTTAAAAAGTGGGCATAAGACATGAATAGACACTTCTCAAAAGAAGATATATGGGCAGCCAATAGACACATGAAAAAGTGCTCAACCTCATTCATCATCAAAGAAATGCAAATCAAAACCACATTGAGATACCACCTAACCCCAGTAGGAATGGCCATCATTAATAAAATAAACAACAGATATTGGCGAGGATGTGGAGAAAAAGGAATGCTTCTGCACTGCTGGTGAGAATGCAAACTTCTACAACCTCTCTGGAAAACAATCTGGAGATTTCTGAAAGAACTAGAAATTGACCTTCCATGTGACCCAACAATTTCCCCATTGGGAACATACCCAGAGGAACTGAAATTATTTTACAAAGATATCTGCATACGAGTGTCTATTGCACAATAGCAAAAACATGGAACAAACCATGTTGTCCATCGAAGCTGGACTGGATTTTTAAAATGTGGTACATATACACAATGGAATATTATGTAGCCATAAAGAACGACAAATATATGGACTTTGCAGCAACCTGGATGGATTTGGAGTTGACCATACTCGATGATTTATCACAGAAACAAAGAACAGTGTTCCATATGTTCTCACTCATAAGAGCACCTTAAACAATTATAATGCTATAAAAAAACGATTAGTAGGAATGGGAAACTGTTGGTGGTGGCTGGGGTGGGATTGGCAGTTGAGGGAAACTGCTAGGGCAGGGAAGGGCATACCTCATCAACTTAACATTGATACCTGCATGATCAATGTTTGTATACCTAACCCTGAATTGTGGCCCACATCTTTACATTAAAATTAAAAATAAAAATAAATTTCAAAAAAAGAAAACCAGGCCTGATTCATTCCTGGTTCCCTAATTGGATTTTTTTTCTTTGAGGCAAGGTCTCACTTTGTCACTCAGGTTGGAGAGCAGAGGCATAGTCAGGGCTTGCCACAGCCTTGACCTCCTGGGCTCAGGGCATCCTCCCACCTCAGCATCCCAAGTAACTGGGACTACAAGCATATGCCACAGCACCCGAATAACTTTTTTTTTGCTTTGTGTAGAAATGAGTTCTTGGTATGTCGCCTAGGCTGGTCTCCAACACCTGGTTCATGCAATGTGTTGGTATTACTGGTGTGAGGCACCATGCTCGGTCCCTCATTGTATTTTGATATAGTTTACATGTAAGGTGTTCATAATATTAGTTCAATGAATGAATTAATTAATTAAATAATATTTTATTATGTGAATAAATTCATAGTTGATCAAAAAAAGAAAAAAAATGTGTTCTTAGACTCACTTGCGTTTAACATGATCTTCTTGAATGGGTGGATTTTTTGGCCACCTGTCTGTGGCAAATGAAGGGAAAACCCCATTATTTTATTTTACCTTTTTGCTATGTTTTAAAGAAATCCTGACATCTGCTTTATCAAATCATACCTAGAACAAAGTTACAAAGATAATGTTGGAGGCTTTAGGAGGTTAGTATCTATGTAGGATTGTTGGCAACATTGCCACTCTGATGAATGCCCTGATTACTCTTGGACAACACGTCTCTGAGACAGGAAGAGAAAAAGTATATTGTAATTTTCATTTTGCTAAAATTCTTCTTTTTTGAGCCCAATTAATCATTAAACTCTAGCCCTTAGGTTACAAACCATATTTACATAGAAACTCAGTTCTCATTAATAAAATAAATATCATTCATTATCATTCTTCCAAAGGGAGAAGGACCTTTTCTTTAGAGTTTTACAAAAATTGACCTGACAACTTTATTTGGGATTTCACACATTTCAATCCCTTAAACAATAAAATATATGGTCTTAAATACTATGGAATTGTCTAAACTTATTCCAGGAGTAAAATAATCTAGGACCCTTAGCTGCAGTTACAGTAAAGGGCATAAGTTTTAACTTTTCACAGAGCCTTGAGCCTATTTTCAGTCTTTGTGACTTGTTCACTTCTGATCTAGATTCATCCCTCAGATGTTATAAGGAAACAGTCTCAAATTAAACCCAAAAGAAGGTAGCACACAGGTGTTTATATTTAATCTTAATGATCTCTATTAGCCAGTGAAGCACTGTTCTGGCCAGGGAATACCAGAGCAGATTTTTGACTATACTGGAGTCCCAGTCCTCTTTGTTTACTGAATTCATACAAGTTCATTCACCACAATCTCTTATATATTATGGCAAGTCTTCCATCATGCACAGTTTTGTTTTCTCTTTAATAGAACTGGAAACATCTAAGGTTTTCTTCCAGGTTTCTTCAAAGTCAATTTGGTGATCTTCTTTCTTTATTAAAGTGATTTATTTACTTCCAATGCAAAAGTAAATAAAAGAAAAAAGTGTGGTTTTAGAATCTGTAAGTCTGCCACCTATTCGCAGATAGAAAAGGAAAACCCTAGTTAGTTTATTTCATTTTTTCCTTGGTATTATTTAAAGATATATTGATCTCCTTTGCCAAATTCTTACATAAAGTGAAGCTAAACAGATAATTTAAATCCTATAGCAGGGTAGCATCAAAATAGATTGCAGGCGATTTTGCCACTCTTCATTAAATACACTGAGTACCACTGAGCAACATGTCCCTGGGACAGGTAAAGAAAAAAACCTTTGAACTTTCTGTTTTCTAAAAGAGCTTTCTATTTTAAACCTCATAAAATAATCATAATACCCTAGCACCCAGAATGCAAACCATGTTTCCACAATAGAGTGTTTTCACTCCTAATAGCTTCCATAGGGTGAAGGACCTTCCCTTTTTACTTTTAGAAATATTGACCTAGAAATATTGTTTGGTCTTTCACGTATTTCAATCCATGAAACAATGCAGTGTGTAATTTTATTTATTTATTTTTTTTTCGAGATTAAAAACCCTTTTATTTATTTATTTATTTATTTGGTTCCCTAAACTTTTAATCAATATTTTTTATTATGATGTTGTGGGGTACAGTTAAGGGTTAGGTATACAAATATGTTTCATTCAGGCACCCTGTTGATAAGAAGTGTTTCCCTGTCCCCAGACAGATATTTGACACTGTTAATTCCATCTCCCAACCCCGCCATAGTTTCCCACTACTGTCAGTCATTTGCTTATAGTATTACATTGGATGTTCAAGGTCCATTATATGAGTAAGAACATGTGATACTTGGATCTTTGTTTCTGTGAGAGGTCACTCAGTATTATAGACTCTAGTTCCATCCAGGTTGCTATGAAATTCATGATTTTGTTCTTTTTTATGGCTGCGTAGTATTCCATTATGTATATGTACCACATTTTTTATATCCAGTCCTCTTTTGATGAGCAGCATGGTTGCTTCCAGGTTCTTGCTATTGTGAACAATGCTGTGATAAACATACGTGTGCAGGTATCTTTTTTATAGAGTGATTTGAGTTCTTCAGGATATGTTCCCAGTAGGGGGATTGTGGGGTCATATGGGAGGTTGATATTTAGAACTTTTAGGAATCACCACACTGCTTTCCACAGAGGTTGCACTAGTTTACACTCCCACCAACAGTGTAGAAGTGTTCCCTTTCACCACACCCTCTCTAGCAGCTGTTATTTTTTAAGTTGTTGATAATTGCCATTCTGACTGGAGTTAGGTGGAATCTCAGTGTTGTTTTGATTTGCTTCTCCCTGATTATTAGTGAGGTTGAACATTTTTTCATGTGTCTGTTGGCTGCTCGGTTGTCTTCCTTTGAGAAGTATCTGTTCATATCTTTTGCCCATTTTGTAATGGAGTTGTTTGTATTTTTCTTTTCAGCACGTTTTAGTTCCATGTAAATCAAAGATGTTAAGCCTTTGTCTGACCTGGTGTTGGCAAATACTTTTTCCCAGTCTGTAGGCTGTCTCCCTGCTCTCTTGATGGTTTCTTTGGCTTTGCAGAAGCTTGTCAGTTTAATGAGGTCCCACTTGTCTATCTTCTCTCTTATGACCTGTGGGTTTCAGGTTTTGTTCAGGAATTGGAGGCCAGTTCCGATTTCCATGAGGGTATGTCCTTCATTTTCTAAGGTTCTTATGGTTTGAGGATTTACATTTAGGTCTCTGATCCATTTGGAGTTAACTTTTGTGCATGGGGATAGATAGGGGTCCTGTTTCAATCTTCTGCATGTGGTCAGCCAGTTTTCCCAGCACCATTTACTGAATAGGTTCTCCTCTCCCCAGTGGTAAGTGGTGGAGCCTTTGTTGAAGACGAGTTGGTTGAGAAATTGAGGTTTTGCTTCTGGAATCTCAATTCGATTCCATTGATCTATATGCCTATTCCTATACCAATACCAAGTAGTTTTGATGATTGTAACTTTATAGTAAAGTTTGAAATCTAGTAATGTGATACCACCTGCTTTGTTTTGTTTTGTTTTGTTTTGTTTGCTGAGGATTGTTCTGGCTATTCTTGGTCGTTTATGTTTCCATATGAACTCCTGTGTTGTTTTTTCTAGGTCTGAGAAGAATGTTGCTGGTAATTTCATGGGTATTGTATTGAATTTGTAGATTGTCTTAGGTAAGATGAACATCTTCACAATGTTGATTCTTCCAATCCATGAGCATGGATTTTTCCCCTTGTTTGTGTCATCTTTGATTTCTTTGAACAGTGTTTTCTAGTTTTCATTGTAAAGGTGTTTCACGTCTCTGGTAGGAATATGCCAAGGTATTTCTTTTTTTGTGTGGCTATTATGAATGGAATTGTGTTTTTTATTAGGATTTCTGTTTCTTTATTATTGGTGTAAAGAAATGCGATTGTCTTTTGCACATTTATTTTATATCCTGAGACTTTGCCAAAGGCCTTTATCAGTGTAAGGAGGTTTTTGACAGATTCTCTTGGGTTTTCAAGGTACACCATAATATCATCAGCAAAGAGATATAACTTGACTTCTTCCTTTCCTATTGGGATACCCCTGATTGCCTTCTCTTCTCTGATTGCTCGAGCCAGGGCTTCCAATACTATGTTGAACAGGAGGGGTGAGAGTGAGCATCCTTTTCTTGTTTCAGTTTTCAGGGGAAATGGTTCCGATTTTTGTCCATTTAGGAGTATGCTGGCTGTGGGTTTCTCATAGATGGCCTTTGCTATATTGAGGTATGTTCCCCATATGCCTAGATGTTCAAGGGTTTTTATCAAGAAGGGGTGCTGGATTTTATCAAAAGCTTTTTCTGCATCTAATGATATAATCATGTGGTTTTTGTTTTGACATCTGTTGATGTATTTAATTGCATTTACGGTTTTATGAATGTTGAGCCAGTCTTGCATCCCAGGAATGAAGCCTACTTGGTCATGATGGATGATTTTTGAGATGTATTGTTGAATCCGGTTTGCAAGGATCTTGTTGAGAATTTTAGCATCTATGTTCATCAAGATATTGGCCTATAGTTCTCTTTCTTTGTTGGATCTTTACCTGGCTTGGTATCAATGTGATGTTGGCTTCATAAAAAGATTTGGGGAGAGTTCCATCTTTTTCAATCGCCTGGAATACCTTCAGTAGGATTAGTATCAGCTCCTCCTTAAATGTCTTGAAGAATTTTGCTGGAAAGCCATCTGAACCAGGGCTTTTTTTTGTAGGTAGTTTTCTTATTATGTTGTCAATTTCTTTGATTGTTATTGGTCTATTTAGGATCTCAATTTCTTCTTGTTCCAACCTAGGAAGGTTGTGTGTTGTAGAAAGTCCTCCATTTCCTTAAGGTTTTCTAGTTTGTTTCCATACAAGTGTACGTAGTAGTCTCTAATGATCTTTTGTATTCCTTCAGGGTCAGATGTGACTTCATCTTTTGTTACTGATTGTGCTTCTTTGGGTTTTTTCTTTTTTTCTTCGTCAGTCTAGCTAGGGGATCATTGATCTTGTTTATCCTTTCAAATAATCAGCTTTTTGTTTCATTGATTTTTTTGTATTATCTTTCTGTCTTCTATGTCCTGGATTTGGGCTTTTATTTCGGTGATCTGGATTCTTCTGCTGAAATTAGGGTTTTTGTGGTCTTGCTTTTCCAGCTTCCTTAGGTGGCTTGTTAGTCTGTTAATTTGTGTTCCTTCCATTTTCTTCATGTGTGTTTGTAGGGATATAAATTCCCCTCTTACTACAGCTTTTAATGCGTCCCAGAGATTTTGGTAAGATGTTTCTTCATTTTCATTTTTTTCCAGGTATCTTTTCATCTCTGTTTTGATTTCATCATTGACCCAGGAGTTGTTTAGCATCATGCTGTCTAGTGTCCATGTCTATGTGAGTTTTGGGTGGACCTTGTTGGTGTCAATGTTTATTTTTATTCCACTGTGGTCTGAGAAGGTGCATGGTATAATTTCCGTCCTTTCAAATTTGCTTATGCTTGATTTATGGCCAATTATGTGGTTGATCTTAGAATACATTCCATGTGGTGATGAGTAGACTGTGTATTCTGTGGTCTTTGGATGGAGTGTTCTGTAGGTATCAATTCAGTCCATTTGGTCCAGAGTCATATTGTGGTTCCAGATCTCCTTGCTGATTTTTTGTCCTGATGATCTGTCTAGGGTTGTGAGTGGGGTATTAAAGTCCCCAGTAATGATGGTGTTCAAGTCAATATCTTTCTTTACTTTAGTTTTCCTAGAAGTTGCTTTATGAAAGTTGGTGCACCTATGTTGCGTGCATATGTGTTTAGGATAGATATTTCTTGTTGATGGAGTGAACCTTTTATCATTTATATAGTGGCCCTCTCCATCTTTTTAAATTTTTGATAGCTTAAATGGTATTTTGTCTGAAATTAGGATCATGACTCCTCCTTTCATTTGTGTTCCATTCGCCTGAAATTTTGTTTCCCATCCTCTTACTTTGAGTCTGTGTATGTCTTTTCTAGTGAGATGGGTCTCTTGAAGGCAGTATTTTGATGCCTGGTGATATTTTATCTATTTTCCCATTCTATGTCTTTTCAGTGGTGCATTTAATCCATTCACATTCAGGCTAATTATTGAAATGTGAGCATTCGTCCCTATCATATAGTTCTTATAGAGTTATTGTTCTTCCACTTGGTTTTTTTTTTTTTGTCTTTCTTTTGGTTTTGGGGTTGGTTCATGCATTTTTTATTCTTTTCCCTGTACTCTTGTGAAGAACGTTGTTCTTTTTTCCTTTTCTTCTGTGTTTAGTATTTTCTTAAGTTTTTCATGTAGAAGTGGTTTGGTGGCAGCATAAGTTCTTAGGGATTGAATATATGGGAAAGATTTTAATTCTCCCTCGCTGATGAAGCTTAGCTTGGCCGGGTAGGTTATTCTTGGTTGAAATTGTTTATCTTTTAGGACTTTGAAGATAGGGCTCCAAGCTCTCCTAGCCTGCAGGGTTTCTGTAGATAAATCTGCTGTTATTCTGATTGGTCTTCCATGTTAGGTGATCTGGCCTTTTTCTCTTGCTGCCTTTAGGGTTTTTTCTTTGATACCTACTTTGTTTAGGTGAATTATTATGTGTCTAGGAGTTGGTTTTCTCATTTGTTGTCTTGCAGGGGTTCTCTGAATGTCTTGTGTTTGAATTTTTGCATCTCTGTTTAGATAAGGGGAGTTTTCTTGAATGATCTAATGGAAAGTTTGTTCCAGTGTGGTCTCTGTCTCTCTTTCTGCCTCAGGAATGCCAATTACTCTTAGCTTCTGTCTCCCGAAGCAATCGCTCATCTCTTGAAGGTTTTGTTCTGTCTTTTTGTGCTTGTTTTCTGTGTTTTTAAGAGTTTGGGTTAGTTCTATATTTTGGTCCTCAAGCTCTGAGATTCTTTCTTCTGCTTGGGTAATTCTGCTTTCCATGCTTATCAATTTGTCATTTATTTCATTCACAGTATTCTTTTTTAATGTTATCTCAGATATCAGCTCCTTCCTAGTTTCTTGTTGTGTCTCCTCAATTCTTTTTTATCTCTCCATCAATGTCTTGATGTCTAAGTTTATAGTTTGAGACCCTTAATTCTGGGGGCTCTTCATTGTTTGCATTCCGAAGTCAGTTTTCTCAGTGTCTGCCCTCCCAGGGGTCTGGGAAAGACCCATACTCTTCTTTTGGTTTTTCTTCATTTGTGTAGATTTTTCTCTCTCTCCCCCTTTCCCTCCACCTCTTTAATTCTGTTTTTGAGGGAAGGTGGAGTTGCTTTTATTTCTCTTCTGCAATATCCTGTTCTTCCTTATGAGGGTCTTCTGGCTTTGTTCACTTTTGAGGTTGGAGTGTAGGCTGCAATCTGTACTTTTTGCAGTTTTGAGGTTTAATTGAGAGGGAAACTGTGGTTCAGAATGTATATGCTGATTCTAGCATCCACAAACAGGTGTATGAGCACACTGGAACCTATTTCCCTCTGCCTTACAATCTGTCCATTCAGCAGTATGTAGTCTTGGTTCCTAGCTTAAAGTGGGAGTATAAAAGAAGAAAATAATGGAGGAAGCAGGGGTCAATGGGAAGTTAGGAGAGAGAAACGCGAGACAGAAAAACGACATACATACCAACTATCAGGTGAGAAAGAGACACAAAGCCAGAAAGAAATAAAAAAAGACACGTAAGAAAGATTCCCTAAAGAATACTGATAGCTACACAGAGACAGACCAATATAATCATGAAACAGTGTAAGTCAGACGACAAACAACAAATGTGATTAAAATAAACAGTCAAAATGATAAAATCATAAGTCACAATAAGAGATCAGACTAAAATCACTTCAGCTCTGATCTCCTGCCTCTCCCCTTTGTTTTTCATTGCAGGCAGCTAGAGTTACTCACAGTTTGGGTCTGGCGCCCTGGGAGTTGTTTTTATCTGATTCAGTTTAGGAGTGGGGCTTTGTCTCCTGTTTAGTAACGTTACCTTAGGAACCAAGGTGAAGTTGTTGATAGGTGGGCAGGGCAATGGAAATCTCTGCCTGGAGAAAGGCAGAGACAGATTCTCTTTTGTAGATCCCTTTCTCTCCACTTGTCTGGGTCCCCAAGCTTGGGATCATGCACTGAGTGCCTCAGCCAGGGTGGGCCCGGAACTCCAGAGCTCCAAAGCTCCAATGGGCAGGTGGTGAGTGGTGAGAGTGGCCCTTGGCTCCCCACAGGGTACTTCAGCCAGGAATTGGACTGGTGTCTCTGAGGGGCGGGTTCCCAGAGCCTACCTGAGTGACTGGCGGCTTGATACTGGGTGCCGGGCAAGAGACAATGTTGCCAGGGAGTTAGCTGATACCCGAGACTCCCATGCACAGAGCGGAACAGCAGCAGCAGGGGTCGCAATATCTGGCCCTTTGTGGGACCGAAAGTCCCCAGGCCTCGGACCAGCGTGGCTGGTGGTGAGTTGGGGGATGGGGGAAGAAAAGTAAGAGTCTTTGGGGAACTCACGTTCAGAGAATCTCACAAGTTCACCTATGCTGCCGCCATCTTGTTCCCCCTTCCCAGTGTGTAATTTTAAATACTACAGGGTTGCCTATGTTAATTCCAGGAGTGAAGTAATCCATAGGCTTAAACTCCAATTTAAGTATGAGTTTTTAACTCTTCACAGAACCTTGAGCCTATAGTCATTTCTTCTGATGTTTCACCTCTGACTCAGATTTTCCCAGTTAAGGTAATAAGAAAATAGCCTCCAAATAAGCCCAGATGCATGTAGAACGAAGGTGTTTCTTCTAAATTCTAATGTTCTCAATAGCTTAGAGAAGTACCCTTCTGGCAATGGAATGCCAGAACAGATTTTTATCTTTGCTGGAGTCCCACCACAGTTTGTTCCCTGAATTGACACAAGTAACCACACCACATTACATTTTCTATGATGTCAAGAGTCTTCCAACAATTGAGTTTGTGTTTTCTCTTTAAAGTCACTGGAAATATCTAAGGTTTTCATTCTGTTTCATTTAGAGGCAATTTGGTAACCTCCTTTCTTTGAGTAAGTGTTTATTTACTTCCAACTAAATAAACAGATGAATAAATAAATTAAAATAGTTTGTTGTTATACGCAGTAGGTTGTGCTGCACACTATTTGAATTGGTGGACCTATCTGCTGTCAGTTGCAAATGAAGAAAAATACTGCATAATTTATTTCCTTTATCTTTCTCAAGACACTTTAAAGAAATCCTAATAACACCTTAGTCAAACCCTTACATAGAGTGAACTCACACAGATAATGTGAAAACCTTTAGACATTATCATCAGCATAGGTTTGGAAGCAACGTTGCCACTCTTCAAAGAATACACTGATTAATACAGGGAAACAGGTCTCTAGGGCCAGAAGAAAAAACTACATTTCAACTTTCTAGTTGCTAAACGTCCTTCCTTAGTGAGTTCCATAGAATAATGATAACACTGCAGCACCTAGGATGCAAACCATGTTTCCATAAGGGACCTTGTTCTTTTCTCAGTTTCCATGAGGAGAAGAATGTTCTTTTTGCACCCTTTACAAAAATTGACAGAGAAACTGTTTTGCATTTCACATATTTTAATTCAAGAAACAATGACATGTGTAGTCTTAAATACTATGAACTTGCCTAACTTAATTTCCATAACAAAATAATCTAAAAAATTATGCTGCAGTTAGAGTAAAAGGGCATTAGTTTTTAATGTGTCAGAATGTCCTGAGCCTATCTTTATTCCTTCTGACCTTTTCATCTCTGACCTGGAGATGAAAAAAGGTCTCAACTTTAGCCAGTTGAGATCATGAGAAGATAGCCTCCAACTAAGTCCAGAAGTATGTAGAATGAAAGTGTCTGTTCTTGTCTAATTATTTCTATTGCCCAACAAAGCAGATTTCTGACAAGGAAACTCCAGAACAAGTTTTTTATTTGCAAGAGTGCCTTCACGCTTTGTTCTTGGAAGTGACACATGCAATCAAACCATAGTCTATTATTTATTATATCAAGAGTCTCTCAACATGTGAGTTTGTGTTTTCTCTTTAACATAAATTGGAAAATCTAAGGCTTTCTTTCAGCTTCCTTTTAAGGTAATTTGTCAAACTCCTTTCTTTGTGTTTTATTTACTTCCCAAAACACAAATTGATACATAAATAAATAAGGACAAAGAGAGTAGTGTTGGACTCAGTAGGTTATACTGAAAACTCTTTTAATGGATGGATCCATCTGCAACCAGTTGGTTGCAATAAAGGAAAAACCTGGTTGATTTATTTTATTTTTTATTTCTTGCTATGCTTTAAATTAATCCATATAACTTATTTGCCAAACTGTTATGTAGAGTGAAGTTACACAGATAATGTGGAAGCCTTTAGTATGTTAGCATCAATTTAAGATTGTAGATGACTTTGCCACTCTCCAATGAATAAACTGATCACCAATGAGCAATAGGCCTCTAGGACAGGAAGAGAAAATTGTGGTGGTACTTTGTTTTTCCTAACTACCTGCTGTTGTGAATCCCATGAAATTAACCTAACACTCTAGCACCAATGATACAAAATATCCATAAGAAACTGTGTTTTCTCCTCATACCTTCCATAAGGAGAAGGACATTCTCTTTGTACTCTTACAAATATTGACCTAGCAACTTTTTCTTCAGTTTTACATATTTCATTCCCTGAAACAATGCAATGTGTAGTCTGAAATACTGCATGTCTATTTAAATTAATTCCAGGAGTGAAATAACCTAGGACTTTACACAACTGTTAGAGTAAAGGAAGTGAATTTTATCTCTTCATGTAGCCTTGAGCCTATCTTCATTCCCTCTGACTTTTTCACTTCTGAACTAGTTTCATTCCTCTGAATTAATGTAAAAACTCTCTCTAAATGACTTTTTCACTCCTGACCTAGTTTCATTCCTCTGAATTAATGTGAAAACTGTCTCTAAGAAAGACAAGAAATAAGTGACATGCAGGTGTTTCTCCTTAAGCCTAATAATCTCTGCTGTGTAGTAAACCACTTTTCTGACAATGGAACTCCAGAGAAGACTTTTTATTTTGCTAGGATCCCAGCATACTGTTGTCCCCTAACCAATACACATGATCATACCACATACCCTTATTCATTATCCCAAGGCTCTTCTAACATGTAAGCTTTTGTTTTCTCTTTAGCATTACTGGGATGAGAGAAGGATTTCTTTCAGCTTCCTTCAAAGAAAATTTGGCAATCACATTTGTGAAAATGTTTTTATTTATTTCCAAATAAAGAGATAATTGTAAAAATGTAAAAAGAAGGCAATGATAGACTCAACATGCACATTTGATTGTCTCTTTAACACAACTAAGAATATCTAATGATTGCTCTCAGCATCCTTTAAGGGCAACTTAGCAATATTTCTTTGGGAAAGTGTATACTTACTTCCAAATACATAAAGAGTTAAAATATAGATTAATCAAAAAATGTGGTGTTGCATTCAGGTGGTTATACCACAGAATGTTTGAAAGGATGTACCTATATGTCACCTGTCCACAGGAAAATAAGAATAACTAGTTTATTTTATTTTATTTTTTATTATGCTTTTAAGGAATTCCTGATATGTGATTTGCCAGACTCTTACTAGAGTTAAGTTAAACAGGTAATGTGAAAGCCTTCAGCTGGTAAGCATTCACATATGTTTGTAGGTGATTTTGCCATTCTCTGATAATGCATTGATTACCACTTTGCAACACGTCTCTGAGACAGGAAGGGGGAAGCTATGTTTGAAATTGCTTGTTGCTGAGACTGTTCCTTTTGTGAAGCCCACAAAATAATAATAATACTCTAGCCCCAATATGCAAACCGTGTTTTCATAAGGAACTTGTTGTCTCATAACTTCCATAGGGAGAATAACATTCTCTTTGTACTTTTACAAAATTGACCTAGCATCTTTGGGTTTAACAAATTCTAATCCCTTAAGAAATGCAATGTGGAGTCTTAAACACTATGGGCTTTCCTAAAGTAATTCCAGAAATGAAATAATATAGAGCCTTATTTTGTAGTTAGAGTAAGGGTCATTAGATTAAACTGTTCATGGATCCTTAAGTATATATTCATTCCTGCTGACTTTGTCCCTTTGACCTAGATTCAACCTCCTGAGGCAATGAGGAAACATCATCAAATTAAACCCGGAAGTAGATAGTACGCAGGTATTTCTCCTTAAGCTTTATGATCTGTATCATCCAGGGAAACGTTTCTGAGAAGGAAAAACCAGAACAGGTTTTTGACTTTGCTGGAGATTACTATTCCTCATTCCCTAAACTGACACAAATAACCACACTACATTCTGTTATGTATTTTCCTAAGGCACTTCCAACATGCACTTTTGTGTTTCTCTTTGATGTCACTGGGAACCTCTTTGTTTTTCATTTATCTTTCTTCAAAGGAAATTTGGCAATCTCCTTTCTTTGTGGAACTGTTTTACTTACTTCCAATGCATAAATAGATAAATAAAGGAACAAATAAAAAGTATGGTGTTGGACTTTTAGGTAATACTAACAAACTGTTTGAATGGGTGTATTCACCTACCACCACTCCTTAGAAAAAAAGAAAAAAATTAGGTTACTTGCTATGCATTAAAAAAATCCTAATATCTGATTTTTCAAACTCTTACCTACAGTTAAGCTACACAGATATTGTGGAAGGCTTCAGCAAGTTAGCGGCCATGTAGATATGTAGGCGGTTTTCCCACTCTCTGATGAATTTATTGATTATCACTTGGCAATATGTCTCTGGTCCAAGAAGAGAGAGACTACTTTTCTATTTGTCTATTGCCAAAAGTGTTTCCTTTTGTGAGCCTCATGAAATAATCGTATGACTCTAGCCTTTCATATACAAACCATGTTTCCGTGAGGGACTGTGTTCTCTTCTCATAGCTTCCATAGAAAGAATTATGCTCTCTTTGTACTTTAAAAAAAAAAAAACCTTGAAACTTTGTTTGAGGTTTTACATATTTTAATCCCTGAGAAATGCAATTTCTCATTTTAAATACTATGGTCTTGCCTATATTAATTCCAATAATAAAATAATCTAGACACATAAGCTGCAGATATAGTAAAGGGCATGAGTTTAAATCCTTCATGGAGCCATGAACCTATCTCCATTCCTTATAAATTTTCACCTTTGATTTAGATTCACCATCAGTAAGGCAATGAAGAAACAACTTCCAATTAAACTTGAAAGTATGTAGCACTCATGTATTACTCCTTAAGTTTGATTTTCTCTGGTGCCCAGTGAAGAACTTTTCTGGCAAAGGAACTACAGAACAGGATTTTGACTTTGTTAGTGTCTCACCATGCCTTGTTCTTTGAAACGAAACAAATGGTAATATCACATTGTGTTATGTATTTCACCTAAAAGACTTCCACCATGCATATTTGTGTCTTTAGCATCACTTCAAACATCTTAAATTTTCTTTCATCATCCTTCAAAGATAATTTGGCTATCTTTTTTCTTTCTGAAATTGTTTTACTTACTTCCAAATACATAAGTGGACAAATAAATAAGTAAACCAAAAATAGTGTCGTGTTAGACTCAGTTGGTTACATTATAAACTCTTTGAATGGGTACGTCCGTCTGCCACCTGTCAAAAAAAAAGGAAAAATCAGGTTAGTTTAGCCTTTTTTCTCTATGCTTTAAGAAAATGCTGTTATCTGACTTGCCAAACTCTTATATACTGTTAACCTTCATAGATAACATGGACGACATTAACAGGTTAGCATCCACCTGGGTTTGTAGATGAATGACTACAACTTGGTAAATCATTGATTTGATTACGACTTGGCAAATCATCCCTGGAACAGGAAAAGAGAACCTATATTTAAACTTGCATGTTACTAAAAGTGTTTTCTTTTGTGAACCCAATGAAATAATTACCATACTCTAGTCCCTTTTACACAAACCATGTTTCCATAAGGGACTGTTTTCTCCTTCTAACTTCCATAGGGGGAATAAAGTTCTTTTTGAAATTTTACAAGGTTAGCATAGCAAATTTTGAGTAGTTCCTGTAGTTCAGTCACTGAAAGAATGCAATGTGTAGTCTTAAATACTGTGGACTTGCTTCAATTAATTCCATTAATGAAATAATAGATAACATTAAGATGCAGTTAGAGTAAAGGGCATTTATTTAAACTCTTCATGCAGCCTTCAGTATATTTTCATTCCTGCTGTTTCACCTTTGACCTAGATTCAGTCTCCTGAGGTAATGAGGACACAGTTCAAATTAAGTTCAGAAGTAGCTATCATGCTGGTGTTTCTCCTTAAACTAATAATATCTGTTGTTCAGTAATCCATTTTTCTGGCAATGGAGCTCCATAGCAGATTTTTACCTTGCTAGAGTCATACCATTCTTTGTTTCTGGAATGTACACAAATGATGATAACAAATTCTGTTACATAGTTTGCCAAGAATGTTCCAACATCCCCGTTTGTGTTTACCCCTTAACGTCACTAACAAGATCTTAGGTTTTCTTTCATCTTCCTATAAAGAAAATTTGGCAATCCCCATTCTTTGTGAAAGTGTTTTACTTAACTCCAAATACATAAATAGATAAATAAATAAATACATCAAAAAAGAGTGTGGTGTTAGACTTAGTTGTTTATACTACAACTTGTTTAAATGGATGGATCCACCTGCCACCTGTCCATTGCAAAAAAGGAAAACTCAGGTTATTTTATTTTATTTTTATTTTTGCTAGGTTTAATGGAATTTTGATATAGAATTTTCCAAACTCATACCTAGGGATAGACTACACAGATAATATTGAAACATTTAGGAGTTTAGCATCCATGTAGGATTGCAGGCAATTCACTCTCCAATGAATGTATTGAATACCCTTGCAACACTTCTGGGATAGGAAGAGAAACTACATTTTAACCTGCTAGTTGCTAAAAGTGGTTTCTGATCTGAACCCCATGAAGTAATCATAATATTCTAGTCCATTTTTGCATAAGGTACTGTCTTCCCTCCTTATAGATCCCATAGGTAGAATATGTATTTTAGACTTCTACAAAATTGACCAGCATCTGTTTGAGGTTTCACATATTGAAATCCCTGAACCAGCGTAATGTGTAGGCTTAAATGCTATAGGCTTGCCTAAATTAATTCCAGGAATGAGAACATGTAGAGCCTTATGCTGTAGTTAGAGATAATGACATGAGTTTTAACTATTCATGGAGCCTTGAGCCTATCTTAATTCCTACTGAGTTTTTCAATTGTAGGTTAGATTCAGTCTCCTGAAGAAATGATGAAAGAACATCAAATTAATCCTAGAAGTAGGTCACACACAGCTGTTTCTTCTCAAGTCCAATTAACTCAATTGCCCAGCAAAACACTTTTCTGGATAGAGAACTTCAAATAAGGTTTTGAATTTGCTGGATTCTCACTACTCTTTGTTACATGAACTGACTCAAATGATGACAGCACATTCTATTATATACTTTGCCAAGAGAATTCCAACAAGAACATTTATGTTTTCTATTTAACATCACTGAGAAGACCTTAGGTTTTCTTTCATCTTCCTTCAAATACAATTTGGCAATCTCCTTTCCTTGTGAAACTGTTTTACTTACTTCCAACTTCATAAATAAATAAATAAATCAAAATAGTGTAGTGTTAGACTCAGTTAGTTATACTATAAACTGAATGGGTGAATCCATTGACCACCAGTCCATGGCAAAAAGGAAACTAAGGTTATTTTATTTTTTTCCTCAATATTTTCTAAAAATGTCATATCTGACTTGCCAAACTCTTACCTTCAGTTAACCTAAACAGAAAATGAGAAAGCTTATTACAGATTGTTATCAAAGTAGTTATTTAAGCAATTTTGCCTTTCTTTAATCCATGCATTGATTACTAAGCAAGAGGTCTCTAGGACAGGAAAAGAGAAACTACATTTTAACTTTCTTATTACTAAAAGTATATCCTTTTGTGTACCTCATGAAAATAATCATAATACCCTAGCTCCTAATACATGAAAAAGGTTATCGTATGGGACAGTAATGTCTCCTCATACCTTCTGTAGGTGGAAAGCTCTTCTCTTTGTACTTTTACAAAACTTCCATAGCACTTTTTTGGAGGTTTCACATATTTCAATCCCTGAAACATCTCCATGTGTAGTCTTAAATACTGTAGGCTGACCTATACTATTTCCAGGAATAAAATAATCTAGAGCCTTTTGCTGCATTTAGAATAAAGGACATTAGTTTAAGGTTTTCAGGAAGCATTGAGCCTGTTTTCATTCCAATATCATTCTAATATTTTCACCTTTGATTTAGATTCACTCTCCTGAGGCAATGAGAAAGCTTCCAGTTAAGCCCAGAAGTAGGTAGCATGTAGGTATTTCTCCTTAAGGCTAATGATCACTATAGCCCAGGGAAGCACTTTTCTGATGAGAAATCATCAGAGCAGATTTTTGATGTTCCTGGAATTTCAGCATACTTTGTATCCTGAAGGGGGAGAAAAGAAACATAACACAACAGTTTTTATTATGCAAGTTGTCTTCCAACTTGCATGTTTGTGTTTTCTCTTTAACATCACTGGAATTATGTATGATATTCTTTCAACTACCTTCAAAGGCAATTTGGTAATCTCCTTTATTTTTGGCAGTGTTTTACTTACTGCTAATTACATAAATATGCAAATATAAATGAATATAAAAAGAGTGTGTTGTTAGACTAAGTAGATTATACTCCAAATTTTTTGAATGGGCAGATTCAGTTGGCAGCAAATGAAACAAAAATCTAGGAAGTACATTTTATTGTTTTCCCACCATGCTTCAAAGAAATCCTCATATCTGCTTTGCCAAACTCTTTTTTTAAATTGTGCACTTTATTTATTTAATTATAAAGATGTGAGATAAAATTCAGGGTTAGGTATACAAACGTTGATTATGCAGGTACCCTTGTTAATGAGGTATGCTCATTTCTCCCCTAACAGTCTCCCTCATTTCCAATCCCACACCCTCTCCCCTGACAATTTGCCATGACTGCCAATCGCTTTCTTATAGCATTATAATTGTTCAAGTTCTGTTTATGAATGAGAATATATGGTACTTGGTTCTTTGTTTCTGTGATAGATCACTGAGTATGATCGACTCCAAATCCATCCAAGTTGCTGTGAAGTCCATATATTTTTCCTTCTTTATGACTACATAATATTGCCCTGTGTATATGTACCATATTTGCTTTATCCAGTTCAGCTTCTATGGGCAACATGTTTGGTTCCGTGTTTTTGCTGTTGTGAATATAGTGGCAATAAATATACATGTGCAGGTATCATTTTTGTATAATGATTTGAGTTTCTCTGGGTATATTCCCAATAGGGGAATTGTTGGATCATATGGAAGGTCAATTTCTTGTTCTTTCAGAAAGCAAAACAATGTCTTCCAAAGAGGTTGCACCAGTTTGCATCCCCACCAGCAGTGTAGAAGCGTTCCTTTTTCTCCACATCCCTGCCAGCATCTATTGTTGTTTGTTTTATTGATGATGGCCATTCTTACTGGGGTTAGGTAGTATCTCAATGTAGTTTTGATTTGCATTTCTTTGATGATGAGTGAGGCTGAGCACTTTTATATGTATCTGTTGGCTGCCCATATATCTTCTGCTGAAAAGTGCTGCTGAGAAGTGTCTATTTGCATCTTTTGTCCAGTTTTTAAAGGGGCTATTTTTCCCCCTTTTGGTGTGTTTGATTTTCTTGTAGATCTTAGATGTTAGGCCTTTGTTAGATATACAGTTGGCTAACATTTTTTCTCATTCTTTGGGCTGCCTCCCTGCTCTCTTGATGGTTTATTTTGCTTTGCAGAAGCTTGTTAGTTTGATGAGATCCCACTTGTCTATGTTATTTCTTAAGGTATTCACCTTTAGGGTTCTGAATAGGAATTGATTGCCAGTTCAGTACTAATTACCACTGAGCATTATGTCTCTGCAACAGGAAGATAAAAATGTCATGTGAACTTCCTTGATGCTTCAATTGTTATTTTTGTGATCTTCATAAAAATAATCACAACACTCTTGCTCCTAGGATATAAACCAGTTTTATATATGGAACTGTAATCTATTCTCGTTGCTTCCATTTGGAGAAAGACCTTCTCTTTGTACTTTTACAAAATTTAACCTGCCTTCTTCTTGGTTTTATATATTTCAATCTCTGAAAAAATGCAATGCATGGTCTTAAATACATTAAATACACTAACGCTAACCGTAACACTAAAATAATTCCCGGATTGATATTATGTAGGTACTTAAGTTGCTGTTAGAGTAAGTGGCATGAGTTTTTAACTCTTCATGTAAACTAGATCCTGTTATTTTCTTCTATTTTTTTCCTTTTTACCTAGACTCCAGAGGTAATTGGGAAAATCCTCCATCTAAATATTGAAGCAGGTAGCACGCAGGTGATTCTTCTTAAACCTAATAATCTATATTGCACAGGGAAGTACTCTCCTGGCCAAAAAAAAAAAAAAAACCTCTGGAGTTGTTTTCCTTACATTGCTGGACTCCCATCACTTTTTGTTCTCTGTACTCACATTTATGATTACACCACATTCTGTTATTCCTTTTATCAAGGTTCTTCCAACATTTATGTTTGTGCTTTCTCTTTAATGCCAATGGGAACATCTAAGGCTTTCTCTCAGCATTTTTCACAGGCAATTTTGCAATCTTCTTTGAAGTCACTGGGAACATCTAGGGGTTTTTTTTCCAGATTCCTTCAAAGGCAATTTGGCAATCACTTTTCTTTGAGAAAGCATTTTACTGACTGTTTAACACATGATTAGCTAAATAAATAAATAAGTAAAGAATAAATAAATAAAAAGAGTGTTGTGATGTGGTAATACACTCAGTAGGTAATAAAGTAAACTGGATGGTTGGCTCCATCTGCCACCTGTCAGCATTAAATGCAGTAAAAACCTGTTTTGTATATTTTATTTATTTTCTTGCTATGCTTTAAAGAAACTCTAATATCTGCTGTGCCAAAATGATACCTAGTGTGAATTTACACAGATAATGTGGAAGGCTTTAGCAGGTTAGCATTGTTGTAGCTTTGTAGGTGACTTTGCCCATTTCAGATGAATGTATTGATTAACCCTCAGTAACATGTCTCTGGGAAAGGAAGAAAAAAATGACGTTTCAACTAACTAGTTGTGAAAATTTATTTCTATTGTGAGCCCCATGAAATTATAATAACATTCTAACCCTTAGGATACAAACCATGTTTTCTTATGGGACTGTTTTCTTCTCATATCTTAAAAAGGGAGAATAACCTTATCTTCCTACTTATACAAAAACTGAAATAGAAATTTGTTTGGAATTTCACATATTTCAATCCCTGAAAAACTGCAATGTGTATTCTTAAATATTATGGGCTTACCTAAATTAATTAAAGGAGTGATCTAGATCTTTAAGGTTCAATTAAAGGGAATTTTAACTCTTCATGGAGCTCTGAACTTATGTTCATTTCTTCACATTGTAATTTTATCTTCATTCAGCCTTTTGAGGTAATTAGGAAAGAGTCCTCCAATAAGCAAAGAAATTCATAGAAGGGAGATGTTTCTTTTTAAGTCTAATAATCTCTATTGTCCAGTGATGCACTCTTCTGGCAAAAGAATTCCAGGGCATATTTTTCACTTTTCTGGGGTGTCACTATGCCCTGTTCCTGAAGTGACACAAAAGTTTACACCACATAGCATTTTGTAATACACCAAGAGACTTTCAACATCCAAATAAATAAATAGATAAATAAGTATACACAAAAACAGAGCATTGTGCTGGATTCAGTAGGATATGCTGCAATCATTTCAATGGGTAGATTCATCTGCAAACTTTCAGCACCATATGCAGAACACACATGGTTTGTTCATGTTTTCTTTATATTCTTTTTTTATTGATATTTTTTTATTTTGATATTGTGAGGTACAGTTTAGGGTTAGGTATACAAATATGCTTTGTTCAGGCACTCTTGTTGATAAGGGGTGTCTCCCCATCCCCAGAAAGATATTGACTACTGTTAATCCCACCTCCCTTCCTCTCCCTCCCCATAGTTTCCCACCACTGGTCAGTCTTTTTTTATAGTATTATGGTGGATGTTCAAGGTCCGCTATATGAGTGAGAACATGTGATACTCAGATCTTTGTTTCTGTGAGAGGTCACTCAGTATTAATGACACTAGTTCCATCCAGGTTGCTGCAAAGTTCATGATTTTGTTCTTTTTTATGGCTGCATAGTATTCCATCATGAATATGTACCACATTTTTTAAATCCAGTATTCTTTTGATAGACAGTATGGCTGATTCCAGGTTCTTGCTATTGTGACCAATGCTACAATAAACATACATGTGCAGGTATCTTTTTGATAGAGTGATTTGAGTTCTTCAGGGTATATTACCAGTAGGAGAATTGCAGGGTCATATGGGAGGTTGAAATTAAGAGCTTTTAGGAATCACCACACTGTTTTCCACAGAGGTTGTAACAGTTTGTGCTCCCACAAACAGTGTAGGAGTGTTCCCTTTTCACCACACTCTCTCCAGCAACTGTTATTTTTTGAGTTATTGATAATTGCCATTCTAACTGGAGTTAGGTGGTATCTCGGTTTTAATTTGCATCTCCTTGATGATTAGTGAGGTTGAAAATTTCTTCATGTGTCTGTTGGCTACTCGGATGTCTTCCTGGGAGAAGTGTCTGCTCATATCTTTTGCCCACTTTATAATGGGGTTGTTTGCTTTTTTCTTTTCAGCACATTTGAGTTCCTTGTAGATCCAAGATGTTAAGCCTTTGTCGGACCTGGAGTTGGCAAATACTTTTTCCCAGTCGGTAGGCTATCTCCCTGTTCTCTTGATGGTTTCTTTGGCTTTGCAGAAGCTTGTCAGTTTAATAAGGTCCCACTTGTATATCTTATCTCTTATGGTCTATGGGTTTTGGGTTTTGTTCAGGAATTGGATGCCAGTTCCAATTTCCATGAGGGTATGTCCTGCATTTTCTAAGGTTCTTATGGTTTGAGGTTTTACATTTAGTTCTCTGATGTATTTAGAGTTAATTTTTGTGTATGGGTACAGATAGGGTTCTTGTTTGAGTCTTCTGCATGTGGTCAGCCAGTCTTCCCACCACCATTTACTGAATAGCTTCTCGTCTCCCCAGTGGTAGAGGGTGGAGGCTTTGTCGAAAACGAGTTGGTTGAGAAATTCAGGTTTAGCTCCTGGAATCTCAATTATATTCCATTGCTCTATATGCCTGTTTTTGTACCAATAGCAAACTGTTTTGATTATCATAGCTTTATAGTAAAATTTGACGTGTGGTAATGTGATACTGCCTGCTTTGTTTTTTTTGTTGTTGTTGAGGATTGTTCTGGTTGTTCTTGGTGGTTTGTGTTTCCATATGAATTCCTGTATTGTTTTTTCTAGGTCTGAGAAGAATGTTGCTGGTAATTTGATGGGTATTGCATTAAATCTGTAGATTGCCTTAGGTAGGATGGACATTTTCACAATGTTGATTCTTCCAATCCATGAGCATGGGATATTTTTCCACTTGTTTGTGTTATCTTTGATTTCTTTGAGCAGTGTTTTGTAGTTTTCACTGTAAAGATCTTTCACGTCTCTGGTTAGGAAGATGCCAAGGTATTTCATTTTTTGTGGCTATTGTGAATGGAATTGTGCTTTTTATTTGGGTTTCTGTTTGTTTATTATTGGTGTAAAGAAATGTGATTGTAAGCCGGGCTCGGTGGCTCAGCCTGTAATCCCACACCTTTGGGAGGCTGAGGTGAGTGGATTGCCTGAGCCCACGGGTTCGAGACCCACCTGGGCAGCGAGACCTCATCTCTACGATAAATCAAAAAATCAGCCGGGCGTGGCAGCGCGTGCCTGTAATTCCGGCTACTTGGAAGGCTGAGGCGGAAGGATTGCCAGAGCCCAGCAGGTGAGGCTGCGGTGGCCGGAAGTGGCCACTGCACTCCAGTCTGGGCAACAGAGTGAGACTCCAACTCAAAAAAAAAAAAAAAAAAAGAAATGTGATTGTCTTTTGCACATTTATTTTATATCCTGAGACTTTGCCAAAGTCCTTTATCAGTGTAAGGAGGTTTTTGACAGATTCTCTTGGGTTTTCAAGTACACGATCATGTCATCTGCAAAGAGAGATAACTTGATTTCCTCTTTTCCTATTTGGATACCCCTGATTGCCTTCTCTTATCTGATTTCTCTAGACAGGACTTCCAATACTATATTGAACAGAAGGGGTGAGAGTGGGCATCCTTGTTTGGTTGCAGTTTTCAAGGGAAATGGTTCCAACTTTTTGTCCGTTTAGGAGTATGCTGGCTATGGGTTTCTCGTAGGTGGCTTTTACAATTTTGAGGTATGTTCCCCACATGCCTAGATGTTCAAGGGTTTTTGTCAAGAAGGGGTGCTGGATTTTATCAAAAGCTTTTTCTGTATCTAATGATATAATCATGTGGTTTATGTTTTGACATCTGTTGATGTATTTAATTACATTTATGGTTTTAGGGATGTTGAACCAGGCTTGCATCACAGGGATGAAGCCTACTTGGTCATGATGAATGATTTTTGAGTAGTGTTGTTGAATCTGTTTCGCTAGGATCTTGTTGAGTATTTTAGCATCTATGTTCATCAAAGATATTGACCTGTAGTTCTCTTTCTGTGTTGGGTCTTTACCTGGCTTGGGTATCAATGTGATGTTAGCTTCGTAAAATGATTTGGGGAGAATTCCATCTTTCTCAATCGCCTGGAATACCTTCAGTAGGATTGGTATCAGCTCCTCCTTAAATGTCTTGTAGAAATCTGCTGGAAAGCCATCTGGACCTGGGCTTTTTTTTGTAGGTAGTTTTCTTATTACGTAGTCAATTTTCTTGATTGTTATTGGTCTATTTAGGTTCTCAATTTCTTCTTGTTCCAACTTAGGTAGGTTGTGTGATGTCAGAAAGTCCTCCATTTCCTTAAGGTTTTCTAGTTTCTTTCCATACATGTGTACGTAATAGTCTCTAATGATCTTTTGTATTTCTTCAGGGTCAGATGTGACTTCATCTTTTGTGTTTCTGATTGTGTTTATTTGGGCTTTTTCTCCCTTTCTCTTGGTCAGTCTAGCTAGTGGACCATCAATCTTGTTTATCCTTCCAAAGAACCAACTTTGTGTTTCATTGATATTTTTTGTATTATCTTTTTGTCTTCTATGTCCTGGATTTGGGCTTTTACTTTTGTGATCTGGATTCTTCTGATGAAATTAAGGTTTTGATGGTCCTGCTTTTCCAGCTTTCTTAGGTGGCTTGTTAGTCTGTTAATTTGTGATCCTTCCATTTTCTTCATATGTGTGTGTAAGGATATAGATTCCCCTCTTACTATAGCTTTCATGGCATCCAAGAGATTTTGGTAAGATATTTCTTAATTTTCATTTGTTTTCAGGTACCTTTTAATCTCTTTTTTGATTTCATTGTTGACCCAGGAGTTGTTTAGCATCATGCTGTTTAGTATCCATGTCTTTGTGGGTTTGGGGGGGACCTTGTTGGTGTTAATGTTTATTTTTATTCCACTGTGGTCTGAGAAGGTACATGGTAAAGCTTTGGTCCTTTTAAATTTGCTTATACTTGATTTATGGCCAAGTATGTGGTCGATCTTAGAGTATGTTACATGTGGTGATGAATAGAATGTATATTCTGTGGTTTTTGGATGGAGTGTTCAGTAGGTATCAATTAAGTCCATTTGGTCAAGAGTAACATTGGGGTTTTGGGTCTCGTTGCTCAGTTTTTGTCTTGATGATCTGTCTAGGGTTGTGAGCGGGTATTTTCCCCAGGCATGATGGTGTCAGAGTCTATATCTTTTTTTTAATTTACCCAGAAGCTGCTTTATGAAAGTTGGTGCTCCTATGTTCGGTGCATATATGTTTAGGATGGATATTTCTTGTTGATGGATTAAACCTTTTATCATTATGTAGTGACCTTCTGTATCTTTTTTGATTTTTCATAGCTTAAAGGGTATTTTGTCTGAGATTAAGTTTGTAACTCCTCCTTTCTTTTGTGTACCGTTTGCCTGAAAATTTGTTTCTCATCCTCTTACTTTGAGTCTGTGAGTCTCCTCTCTAGTGAAGGCAATAAATTGTTGGCTGGTATATTTTATCCATTTTGCCATTCTATGCCTTTTCAGTGGTGCATTTAGTCCGTTCACATTCAAGTTAATTATTGAAATGTGAGAGTTGATCCCTATCATAATGTTCTTACAGAGTTGTTGTTCTTTCTCTTTGTGTGCTGTCTTTCTTTTGGTTCTGGAGTTGGTTCATGTTTGTTTTTAATCTTTTGCCTGTACTCTTGTGAAGAACATTGTTGTTCTATTTTCCTTTTCTTCTGTGTTCAATACTTTCTTAAGTGTTTCTTGTAGAGGGGGTCTGGTGGCAGCCTAGATTCTTAGGAATTGGATATCTGGGAAAGATTTCAATTCTCCCTCACTGATGAAGCTTAGCTTGGCTGGGTAGGTTATTTTCGGTTGAAATTGTTTATCTTTTAGAACTTTGAAGATAGGACTCCAAGGTCTCCTAGCCTGGAGGTTTTCTGTAGATAAATCTGCTGCTATTCTAATTGGTCTTTCCTGGTAGGTAGTCTGACCTTTTTCTCTTGCTGTCTTTAGGATTTTTTTCTTTTATACCTACTTTGTTTAGGTGAACTATTATGTGTCTGAGAGTTGGTCTTCTCATTTGTTGTCTTGCAGGGGTTCTCTGAATTTCTTGTGTTTGAATTTTTGCATCACTGATGAGATGTGGGAAGTTTCCTTGAATGATTTCATGAAATGTTTGTTCCAGTGTGGCCTCTGTTTCTCTCTCTGCCTCAGGAAGGCCAATTACTCTTAGGTTTGGTCTCTTGAAGTAATCATTCATTTCTTCAAGGTTTTGTTCAGTCTTTCTGAGCTTCTTTTCCATGTTTTTGACAGTTTATGTTAGTTCTGTGTTTTGGTCTTAGAGCTCTGAGATTATTTCTTCTGCTTGGCTAATTCTGGTTTCCATGCTTAGTAGTTTGTTATTTATTTCCATCCCAGTATTCTTTACTGCTATTATTTCTGACATCAGCTCCTTCCTCTTTTCCTCTTGTCTCTCCTAGATTTTTTAAAATCCTCTCTATTAATGTCTTGATGTCTGAGTTTGTTTCATGTGACCAGTCATTCTGGGGGCTCCTCATTGTTCTTGTTCCAAAGTCTGTTTTCTCAGTGTCTGACCTCCCAGGGGTCTGTGTGAGACCTATATTCTTCTTTTGATTTTTCTTCATTTGTGCAGTTTTTGTTGCTGTTGTTTTCTCTTCCCTACTTTTTCCTTTCTTCCATGTCACCATCTTCTTTAATTCTGTTATTCAGGGGTGGAGGAGTTGTTTTTACTTCTGTTTGTTCAATCTCCTATTCTTCTTTATGTATGTCCTCTTACTTTGTTCAGTTCTGTAGGTTAGGGGTGGTCCTTTTTGCAGTTTTGAGATTTACTTAAGCGGGGAGCTGTGATTCAAAATCTATCTGCAGGTCCTGATATCCACCGACATCATCTGAAACCTACTTCCCACTGTCTTGGAGTCTGTCCGTGCAGTGGGGTTGTAGGTTTACTCCCTGAAATAAAATGTGGTTAACAGAGGGAAGAGAATGGAGCAGGCAGTGGGGGGAAGAGGGCAGTGGAGAGAGAGAGAGGAGTAAGGGTGAAAACAGACGAGTGTACCAACAAATGGAGAGAGAGACGAAAATTGAAACATATAAAAGCAATAGACCATGGCTATAAACTAACCAACTCCCATGCAAAAAAAGCTAAAACATACAATGTTACTAACATACAAGCTTACCAACCTCCTTATTTGTGTGCTATTCCTGTATACAAAGATATGGTTTACAGAGAGAAGAAAAAAGGGAAAAAGGGGCGGGGTCAAAACAGAAGAAATAGAATCAAGTCAGTAGACTAACAGAACCAATCAAACACACTCTGAGACATTTTGTTTAAGTGGAATGTCCTTTCAGCTCTGATTTCTAGCTGTCTTTTCAGGCTGATAATTTTGTTCACAGTTAGCATCAGTTGCCCCTGGCCTGTTGTGAAGCATAGTTCAGATCATTACTCAGTTCCTGACTGCCCCGTTCACCACTCAGATCTGGCCTGTGTCAGTCAGGCTTCCATTTTTCCTCTTTCGGTGTTGTTACCTTGAATCGCCAGCAGGTGGTGTTATCCCTTGCTCCAGATGGCCTTTATCTCAGTTGCTTGCCTGCCCCTAAGAGGAGGGAGATGTTTCCCCAAGGCACACGGGAGGAGACCCACAACCTGGCAGGATGTCACAGTGGTAGTAGATCTCAGCAGATCTTGCTCGCAGGGGCTTCAAGGTCTGAAGTCATGGATCATCTCAGGCATGGGCCATGTGATGTGTAATGGCTGCCTTGGCAGCAGTGGCTGCAGCTCACCTCAGACACTGACAGTGTGATGTGGAATGGCTGTCTCGTCAGTGTCAGCAGCAGCAGTGGCAGTTTGCTTCTTTATATTCTTTTAAAAATCCTGATATTTTCTTTACCAAACTCTTACCTTGGTGAAGAGCCATAGATATCATACGGAAACCTTTAACAGGTTACTATCAAAGTAGGTTTGTGGGTGTTTTTTCCACTCTCTGATGAATGTACTGATAAGAAATTGGCAACACATCTCTGAGACAGGGAGAGAAAAACTATGTTTTAACTTGCCTGTTACTAAGATTGCTACCTTTTGTGACACCCAGGAAATAATGACAACAATCCAGCACTTAGGATCCAAACTGTGCTTACATATGGCACTATGCTTTCTCCTCATAAATTCCATAGGGAGAAGGACATTTTCTTTGTACTTTTATAAAATTTGGCCTATTAACTTTCTTTTCAGCTTCACATATTTCAGTCCCTGAAGCAATGCAAAGTGTAGTCTTAAATACTATGCCCTTTCCTAATGAATTGCAGGAGTGAAGCAATCCTGATCCTTAAGCTGCAATTAGAGTACAGAGCATGAGTCTACCTCTTCACAGAGCCTTGATTCTATTTTCTTTCAATCTGAATTTTTTAACCTCTGACCTAGATACTGCCCTCTGAGAAAAATTAGAAAATATCTCTCGAATTAAGTCAAGCAGTATGTAGCACTCATATTTTTTCACGAGTATGTAGCACTCATATTTTTCTCCGTAAGGTTATTGACCTCTACTGCAGAGTGAATCTCTGTTTTGGCAAGGGAACTCCAAAGCAGGTTTTTAAAAAACATTTTTCTGGAGTCCCATCATGCTTTGCTCTGTGAACTGACAAATACAGTCACACCATAGTCTATTATTTTTTAACCAAGTGTCTTCCAACTTGCACCCTTGTGTTTCTTTTTTTTTTTTTTTTTTTTTGAGTTGGAGTCTCACTCTGTCGCCAAGACTGGAGTGCAGTGGCCGCTCCCGGCCACCGCAGCCTCGACCCGCTGGGCTCGGGCGATCCTTCTGCCTCAGCCTTCCGAGTAGCCGGAACTACAGGCATGCGCTACCACGCCCGGCTGATTTTTTTGATTTTTATTGTAGAGATGAGGTCTCGCTGCCCAGGCAGGTCTCGAACCCGTGGGCTCAGGCAATCCACTCACCTCAGCCTCCCAAAGGCGCAGGACCCTTGTGTTTCTTTTAAAGGTCACCGGTAACATTTAAGCTTTTCTTTCAACTACCTTCAAAAGAAATTTTGAAATCCAAGCATCAAAGCAAGTTTGTAGGCAACTTTGCCACTGTATGATGAATTCACTGATTAACATTGGGTAACACGTCCCTGGATTTTAACTTGTTTTTTGCTCAAAGATCTTCCTTTAGTGAATACCCAAAAATAATTATAATATTGTAGCCAGTAGGATACAAAGCATGTTTCCTTAATTGAAACATGCTCCTCATTGATTCCGTAGTGAGAAAGAATTTTATAAAAATTGACTAGCAACTTTGGGATTTCACATATTTCAATGTCTGAAACAATGCAATGTGCAGACGTGAATTCTATGGGCATGGCTAAATTAATTCCAAGAATGAAAAAATCTACATCCCTAAGTTGCATTTTGAAAAAAAGGTATAAATTTTTAACTCTTTATGGACCCTTGATCCTATCTTCTTTCCTTCAGAGTTTTTCACCATTGAACTAGATTCAGACTCCTGAGCTAATTAGAAGATAGACTACAATTAAGCCCAGAAAAAAATAGTATCCATATAGTTCTCTTTAAACTCCACTGCCTAATTAAGCACTGTCCTGAGGAGAGAACCCCAGAGCAGGTTTTTTACTTTGCTGGAGTACCACCACACTTTGTTCTCTGAACTGACACCAATTATCACAACTCACTCTGTTATTTATTATCCCATGTGTCTTCCAACACGTACGTATGTGTTTTCCTTTTAAAGTCACTGGAAACATCTAAAGTTTCTTTCAATTTCATTAAAGGCAATTTGACAGTCTCCTTTTCTTGTGAGAGTATTTTACCTACGTTTGAATACATAAATAGATCAATAAACAATTACCTGAAAGAAGAGTCTGGCTGGGCTCGGTGGCTCAGCTTGTAATCCCACCTGGGCAACTTGGCGAGACCTCATCTCTACAATAAATCAAAAATTACCCGGGTGTGGTAGTGCGCACCTGTAGTTCCAGCTACTTGGAAGGCTGAGGGGGAAGGATCGCTGGAGCCCAGCAGGTTGAGGCTGTGGTGGCAGGAAGTGGCCACTGCACTCCAGTCTGGGTGACAGAGTGAGGCTCCAACCAAAAAAAAAAAAAAAAGAGTCTGGTGTTAGGTTCAGTAAGTTATAATGATATCTGAATGAGTTCATTCATCTGATACCTGTTGGTGGAAAATGAAAGAAAAACCTGGCTAGTGTATACATTTTTCTTGTGCTTTAAGAAATCCTGATATCTGATTTACCAAACTCTTATTTTAAATAAAGTTACACAGATAATGTAGAGGCTCTAGCAATTTAGCATCAATGTAGGTTTGTAGACAATGTTACAACTCTCTGATGAAGGCAGTGATTACTACTTGTCAATGCATCTCTGGGACAGGAAGAGAAAAACTATACTTTAACTTGCTTGTTGCTAAAAGTACTATATTTTGTGAACCCCATGAAATAGTTATAACATGCTTGTCCCTAGAACACAAACCATGTTTCCATATAGTACTGTGTTCTATCTTCATAGCTTCAGTAAAACAAAGAACCTTCTCTTTGTGCTTTTACAAAATTTGACCTAGCAACACTGTTTTGGGTTTCACATAATTCAATCCCTGAAAAAATGCAATGTGTAGTATTTAATGCTATGAGATCACCTAAATTAACTCCTGGAGACAAGTAAAGAGAATTAAGTTTAATTCTTCATAAAGCCTTAAGCCTATCTTGCTTTCTTCTCAATTCTTCACCTTTGATTTATATTCAGCCTTTGATTTATATTCAGTAATTAGGAAACAACTCCCAATTAAGCCCAGAAATACATAAGCACACCATTGTTTCTCCTTAAGCCTAAAGATCTCTGTAGCCTAGGAAAGCACTTATCTGGAAAAAAAATATTGGAGTAAGCTTTTTACTTTGCTGGACATTCGCCCCACTTTGTTCCCTGAAGAAAAGACAGAAATGATCATAACACATACTGTTATTTATTATGCAAAGTGTCCTCCAACATGCAAGTTTGTGTTTTATATTTAACGTGACTTGGAACATGTATGGTTTCATTTCCTGTTCATTCCAAAGCAATTTGACAATCTCCTTTACTTGTCAAATTATCTTCTTTACTGCCAAGTACATGAGTAGGTAAATATAAATAATGAAAAAGGAGTGTTTATAGGTTCAGTAGGTTATAATGCAAACTTTTTGAATGGGTGGAAAATGAAAGAAAAATCTAGGCAGTATATTTTTTCTTGTTTACTCACTATGCTTTCATAAAATCCTATATTTGCTTTGCCAAACTCTTAAACAGATTGAAGCAACCCTGATAAATTGGAAGACTTAGGTGGCTAGCAACAATACTGGTTTGTATGCGACTTTGTGTTGCTCTAATGAATGAATGCATAAATTACCAATGTGTAATATATCTCTTGAACAAGAAGAGGGGAACTACATTTTTTTGAGTTGGAATCCCACTCTGTCACCCTGGCTGAAATGCAGTAGCATGCTCACAGTCAACCCACCATCGAACTCCTGGGCTCAGACAATCCTTTCACCTCCGCCTATCAAGTAACTGGAACTACAGGCATGCACTACCATGTCTGGATAGTTTTTTGATTTATTGTAAACATGAGGTCTCACCTAGTTGCCCAGTCTCTTCTCTACCTGTCTGTGGCAAATATTTTCTTTCAGCTTCCATCAAAGGCAATTTTCTTTCTTTGTGAAAGTATTTCACTGATGTTTAAATACATAAATAACTAAATAAATAAAAAAAACTGTGTGGTGACAAACTCAGTTGTTAATACTGCAAGTTCTATGGATGAGTATGTCCATCTGCCACCTGTCAGCATCAAAGGCAGTAAAAGCCTGGTGAGATTATTTTATTTATTTTCCCACTATGCTTTAAAGAAATCCTGATATCTGCTTTGCCAAGCTCTTTTCTTTTCTTTTTCCTTTTTTTTTTTTTTTTTTTGAGTTTGAGTCTCATTTGGTCGCCCATACTGGAGTGTGGTGGCATGCTCCTGGTCATTACAGTCTCAACCTGCTGGGCTCTGGTGATACTTCTACCTCAGCCTTCCAAGTAGCCAGAATTACAGGGGTATGCTACCATGTCCAGTTAGTTTCTGATTTGTTATACAGACGAGGACTTGCCAAGTTGTCCAGGCAGGTCTTGAACCCAAGGGCTCAGGCAATCCACTCATCTCGGCCTTCCAAAGTGCTGGTATGCTTTGCCAAACTTACTGAGCATGAGGCTACACAGATAATTTGGAAACCTATAGCAGGCTAGCATCATTCTAGATCCACAGGTGATTTTGCCACTCTCAGATGAATGCAACAATTAGCACTGAGCAAGTTTTATCTGTGACAGCAAGAGAAAAACTGTGTTTTGACTTGCTCTTTGCTAAAACGTCTTCCTATTATAAACTCCGTCATATAGTCATAACACTCTAGCACCTAGAATACAAATCATGTTTCCATTTGGGACTATCTTTCCTCAAAGATCCCATAGGGAGAAGACCCCAATCTTTGTACTTACACAAAAAATAGTAGCTTTGTTTAGGGATTCACATATTTTAATCTCTGAAAAAATGCAATGTACAGTCTTAAATAATATGAGTTTTCCTTAACTCAAGGAGTGAAATCATCTAGATCCTTAAGGTGCAGTTAAAAGACAAGATTTTTAATTCTTCATGAAACCTTTAGCCTATCTTCATTTCTTTTGACTTTTTAATTTTTGGTCTAGATTCAGCCCCCCAAGGTAATTAGAAAAGAGCCTCCAATTAATCCAGGTGTAGGTAGAATGCATATGGTTCTCCTGAAGCTTAATTATCTCTATATCCCAGTGAATCAATTTTTGGGCAAAAAAAAATTCAGATGTTTTGGACCTTGCTGGATTTCCACTCTACAATGGTACACCTATTGTCACTGAGCAACACAACTCTGGCACAAGAAGAGAAAAATTACAATTTTACTTGCTTCTTGCTAAAAAGTGCTTTCTTTTCTAAACTCATTTAAATAATCTTACACTATAGTTAAATTTTTGCTCATCATGCTTTAAAAATATCCTGATATCTGCTTTATCATACCTTTACCTACAGTTCAACTATTCACATAATATGGAAGCTTTTAGCAACTTACCATCAAAGTAGGTGTGTAGGTGATTTGCCACTCTCTGATGAATACACTGATTATCCCTAGGCCACATTTCTCTATAACAGAAAATAAAATCAACCTATTAAATTGCTTGCTGCTAAATTTGCTTCCTTTTGTGAACCCCATAAAATAGTTCTAACACTCTAGCCCCTAGGATACGCACCGTGTCCTTAGGGGACTGTGTCCTCTCCTCACAACTTCCCTAGGTACAATTTCTTTGGACTTTAAGAAAACATGACCTAGCAACATTCCTCAAGCTCTCACACATATCAATTCCTGAAACAATGCAAGGTGTAGTCTTAAATACTGTGAGCTTTTCTAAATTAATCCCTTAGTGAAACTATCTACAGTCTTTAACTTCAGTTATAGGGCATGTGTTTTTAACTCTTCATGGGGCTATGATCCTATTTTCATTCCTTCTGACATTTTGACTATATTCACCCTTCTGAGATAATTATGAAACATTCTTCTA
This sequence comes from Cephalopachus bancanus, assembly GCA_027257055.1. NCBI lineage: Eukaryota > Metazoa > Chordata > Mammalia > Primates > Tarsiidae > Cephalopachus > Cephalopachus bancanus. The sequence continues at coordinate 109,562 of JAPVLO010001151.1, read as the reverse complement.
TTAGACCCAGAAATAGGTAGCACCCAGGGGTTTTTTTCTTAAGCCTAATCTCTATTGCCCAGAGAAGAATTTTACTGTCAAGGAAACTCCAGAATAGGTTTTTGATATTGTTGGAGTACATCATGCTTTGTTTCCTGAACTTACACAAGTTGTCACAGCACATATCGTGTTGATTGATGACGAGAGACTTTTAACATGCATGTTGGTGTTTTCTTTTTAAATTCACTAGGAATACCTGACCATTGCTTCTAGCATCCTTTAAATTGCAACTTGGCGATTTCCTTTCCCTGGGAACATGTTTTACTTACTTCCAAATATATAAAAAGTTAATAAATGAATTTGTTTGGGACTTGGTTATACTACAAACTGTTTGAATGTGTGGATTGATCTGCCATCTGTCCATGTCAAAAAAGAAAAAGACAGGTTAATTTATTTTAGTTTTTGCTATGCTTTAAGGAAATTCTGATATTTGATTTGTCAAACCCTTACTTAGAGTTAAGCTACAATGAAAATGAGGATTCATTATCAGATTGTCATCCACATAGGTTTATAGGTAATATTGCCACTCTCTGATGAATGCATTAATTACCACATGGCAAGACATCTCTGGAACAGGAAGGGAGAAACTACATTTTAATTTGCTCACTACTAGAAGTGTTTCCTTTTTTAATCCCATAAAAAATCATAAGCTGGGCTCGATGGCTCAGCCTGTAATCCCGCATCTTTGGGAGGCTGAGGTGAGTGGATTGCCTGAGCCTGCGGGTTTGAGACCCACCTGGGCAGCGAGACCTCATCTCTACAATCAATCAAAAACTCAGCCGGGCATGGTAGCACGTGCCTGTAATTCTGGCTACTTGGAAGGCTGAGGCGGAAGGATCACTGGAGCCCAGCAGATCAAGGCTGTGGTGGCCGGGAGCAGCCACTGCACTCCAGTCTGGTCGACAGAGTGAGACTCCAACTCAAAAAAAATCATAGTATTCTAGCTCCTAATATGCAAACCATGTTTCCATAAGGGACGGCATTCTCTCCTCACAACTTCCATAGTGAGAATAACATTCCTTTTGTAATTTTACAAAAATGACCTAGCAACTTTGTTTGGATTTTACATATTTCAATACCTGAAACAACAAAATGTGTACTCTTAAATAGTATAGGCTTGCCTAAATGAATTCCAGGAGTGAAATAAATTGAACCTTAAACTGCAGTTAGAGTAAAAGGCATGAGTTTTAAATCTTCATGGAACCTTCATTCTGGCTGAGCTTATCCACCTCTGAACTACATTCAGCATTCTGAGGCAATGAGTAAACAGTAGCTAATTAAGTCCAAAAGTAGGTAGCACACAAGTGTTTCTCCTTAAGCATAATTCTCTTTATTGCCCAGGGAAGCACATTTCTTGGAAGGAAACATCAGAGCATGTTTTTTACTTTGCTGGAATTCCACCAAATTTTGTTCCTTGAAATGACACAATTGATCACATCACATTCTCCTATGTATTTTGCCAAGAGACTTCATACATGCACATTTGTGTTTTCCCTTTAATGTCACTGGGAACATCTTAGGTTCTTTTTTTTTCCTTTTTCCTTTAAAGGAAATTTGGCAATCTTCTTGCTCTTTAAGAGTAGTTTACTTACTTACAAATATTTAAATAGATAAATAAATAGAAAAAGTGTGATTTAGATTCTGGTTATATTACAGACTGTTTGTATGGGTTTGTCCATCTGCCACATGTCTACAGCAAAAAAGAAAAAAAAAGATTACTTATTTTGTCTTTTCAGAATCCTGATATCTGATTTGCCAAACTCTTACCTACAGTTAAGCTACACAAATAATGTATACTCCTTTAATAGGCTGGCATCCACGTTGTTTTGTGGGAGATTTTGCCACTCTCTCATGAATGCTTTGATTATCACTTGGCATATGTCTCTGAGACTTGGAGAGAGAAATTATGTTTTAACCTTGTTGCTGAAAATGTTTCCTTTTGTGAGCCCTATGAAACAATCATAATACTTTGGCTCCTAATTTACAAACCATGCTTTCATAAGAGACTGCATTCTGTCCTCATAGCTTCCATAAGGAAATTGCCATTTTCTTTGTATTTTACAAAACTAATCAAGCAACTTTGTTTGGGGTTTCACATATTTAAATACCTGAAAAAATGCTATGTATTATCTTAAATACAATAGGCTTGTCTAAATTAATACTAGAAATAAAATAATCAAGACACTTAAACTGAAGTTAGAATAAAGGGCCTAAGATATAACTCTTCATGGAGCCTTGAGCCTATCTTCACTCCTTCTGACATTTACACCTTTGAATTATGTTGAGCTTCCTGAGACAGTGAGAAAACAGCCTGCAATTAAGCTGAGAAGTAGGTAGCAGGAAGGTGCATCTCCTTAAGCCTAATGAACTCTATTTCCAGGCAAAACACTTTTCTGTCAAGGGAACACCAAAGCAGGTTTTTTTCTTTGTCAGAGCCCCACCACACTTTCTCCTTGAATTTACACTAGTGATCACACCACATTCTGCTATGAATTTTGCCATGAGACTTCCAGCATGCAAGTTTGTGTTTGTCTTTAATATCACTGTGAACATCTTAGGTGTCTGTTCATCTTCCTTCAAAGGCATTTTGGCTAGCTCCTTTCTTTGTGCAAGTGCTTGACTTACTTCCAAATACATAAATACATAAATAATTTTTTAAAAACATGTTGTTTTACTCAGTTGGTTATACTGAACGGTAGGTCCATCTGCTCCTTGTCCAAGGCAAAAAAGGAGAACCCAGGTTAGATTATCTTATTTTGTTCTCATTATGCATTAATAAAATGCCAATTGCTGATTAGCCAAATTCTTACCTAGTATTAAGCTATGAAGATAATGTGGAAACCTTTAACAGGTTAGCATCCACATAGGTTTTTAGGCAATTTTGCCACTCTCCAATGAAAGCATTGATTACCACTTGACAACTCTTCTCTGGGACGGGAAGAGAGAAACTACATTTTAATTTGCTTGTTACTATGGGCGTTACCTTTTATTAATCCCATGAAATAATCACAGTACTCTAGTTTCTAACACACAAATCATGTTTTCATTAGGGATTGAGTTCTTTCCTCATAGGAGACTCCCAAAATTCCTTTTGTACTTTTACAAAGTGACCTACCATCTTTGATTGTGGATTCACATATCTCAATCCCTAAAACAGCACAATGTGTGATCTTAAACGCTGTGTACTTGCCCAAAATAATTCCAGGAAATAAATAATATAGAGCCTAAAACTAAAGAAAAAATTAAGGGCATTAAGTTAAATTCTTTATGGAGACACGTGCATAATTTTATTCCTACTTTTTATTGTTATACCAGAATGAGCTTTCAATTATGTCCAAAAGTAGGTAACACACAAGCTTTGCTCCTTAAGTCTAATAATCTCTATTGCCCAGTGAAGCACTTTTCTTGCAAGAAAACTTGAGAGTATGTTTTTTGCTTAGATGGAGTACCACCTTTCTTTGTTCCCTGAACTGGCACGGATAATCACGCCACATTCTTTTATGTATTTTGACAAAACACAACCCACATGCTCATTTGTCTTTTCTCTTTCATGTCACTGGGAAGGTTTTAGGTTTTCTTTCAGCTTTCATTAAAGACAATTTGGCAAACTCCTTTTTTTGTGCAAGTGTTGTACTTATTTTGAAATACATGAATATATAAATATATAAATAAGCAAATGAAAAATAGTGTTATGATACATTCAGTAGGTTATACTGCAATCTCATTGAGTGGATGGATCCACTGCCACCTGACAGTGGCAAATTTTTTAAAAAGTCTGGTTATTTTATTTTAGTTATGCTTTAAAGAAATAATAATATCTGACTTGCCAAACTCTTACCTAGAGTGAAGTTACAAACATAATTTGGAAGCTTTTAGTAAGCTGGCATCAAAGTAGGTGTGCAGATTATTTTTTCATTCTCCAATGAATACACTAATTATCACTCAACAATACATTTCAGGGACAGGACAAGAGAAACAATGTTTTAACTTTCTTGTTGCTAAAAGGGTACCTTTTGTGGACCTCATGAAATAGTCATAACACTCTGACACCTAGAACACAAATCATGTTTCCATGCAGGACTGTATTCTACCCTAATTCCTTCCCTGGGTAGAAGTATCATTTGTTTTAGACTTTTTCAAAAATTGACCCAGCAACATTTTTTGTAGTTTCACATATTTCAATCCTTGAAACAATACAATATGTAGTATTAGATACTGTGGGTTTGCTTAAATTGATTCCAGGAGTGAAATAATATAGAACGACCAGGTATAGTTATGGGGCATGAGTTTTTAACTCTTTATGAAACATTGGTAATATTTTCTTTCCTTGTGACACTTTTCACTTGTGACCTACATCAGACTCCTGAGAAAATGAGGAAACACTCTTCAGTTAGGACCAGTAGTGAGTAGTACCCAGGTGTTTCTCACTACTTGTCCTAATTGGACAGTGTTTCTAATAATTCTTATTGTCTATCAAAGCACATTTCTGGTAAGAGAATTCCAGAGCAGGTTTTTGAAATTGTTGGAGTCCACCACACTTTATTCCCTGAGCCTAATACCATTTGTATTACACCAAGAGACTTCCAACATATACATTTGTGTTTTCTCTTTAGTGTCACTAGGAATATATAAGGATTTTTTTCAACACCCTTCTAAAGAACTTGACAATCTCCTTTCTTTGTGAAAGTGTGTTACATACCTCTAATTTCATAAACAGATACATACATACATACATACGTAGTGTAGTGTTAGACTTGGTTGGTTATACTACAAACTGTTTGAATGGGTAGATCAATCTGCAGTCTGCCCATGACAAAAAAGTGAGGCTAGTTTTTTTTTTTACTGTGCTTTAAGAAAATTCTGATACCAGATTTGCCAAATTGTTACCTAGAGTGAAGCTGTATAGATAATGTGGAAGACTTTCCAAGGTCACTATCCATGAAAGTTTGTAGGCAACTTAGTCACTGTTCAATGAATGCATTGATTACTCATTGGCAACAAATCTGGAACAGGAAGAGAGAAACAACTTTTAACTTCCTTGTTGTTAGAAGTGTTTTCTGAAAGATGGTGATGGAGCAACCTGGTCTATGAAGCCCTCTGCAAAGGAGAGCCCCCCAGGGGCTGCAGATCCCAAAGTCGGCAGCCTACTCTTCACACAGAGCTCAACCTTCACCACCGCTAGGGCACAGCAGCTATCTGGACAGCCACTGCAGCCACAGACACAGCAGCCTCTGGCACTGCAGCAGCCTCCATGGCAGCCATAGTGCATCCCACCACCCATGCCTGAGGTGATCCATGACTTCAGTCCTTGAAGCCCCTGCAGGCAAGATCTGCTGGGATCACTGCCACCTCTGCTGCCACTGAGACGTCCTGCCTGTCGTGGGTCTCCTCCCGTGTACCTTGAGGCAGGCTCCCATCTCCGGCCTCAGCCCGACTCCTGTCCGGCTCCACTTCATCTGGGACGAGCAGCTGAGATAGCACCATCTGCTGGTGATTCAAAGTAACAACACCAAAACGGGAAAAAGCTTGAAAAACACACACAGCCCAGATTTGAGTAGTGAACTGAGGGTGATCTGAACTGTCCTTCACAGCAGGCCAGGGGTAACTGACCCTAACTGTGAACTAATGTACCAGCTTGAAAAGACAGCTAGAAATCAGAGCTGAAAGGACATTGGACTTAAACGAGAAGTCTCAGAGTGTGCTCGACTGTTTCTGTTAGTTTAATGTCTTAATTCTATTCCTACTGTTTTGTTCCTTTTTTCTTTTCCTCTTCCTTTTCTTCTCTTTTCTCCTCTCTGTAAACCATATCTTTGTATAGAGGAACAGCACACCAATAAGGTGTTTGGTTAGCTTGTATGTTAGCATCATTGTATGTTTTATTTTATTTTTTTGTATGGGAGTTGGTTAGTCTGTAGTCGTGGTCTATTGTTTTTATCTGTTTCAGTTTAGGTCTCTCTCTTCATTTATTGGTACACTCGCTGTTTCCCCCATTGCTCCTCTCTCCCTCCACCATCCACTTCTCCCCACTGTCTGCTTCATTCTCTTCCCTCTGTTAACCACATTTTATTTCAGGGAGTAAACTTACAGCCCCACTGCACGGACAGATTCCAAGGCAGTGGGAAGTGGGTTTCAGATTATCTATACACCTATCAGTGAAACTAGGACCTGCAGATAGATTTTGAATCACAGCTTCCCCCTTAAGTAAATCTCAAAACTCCAAAAAGGACCACCCCCAACCTACAGTGCAACTCCAGAATTGATCAAAGTAAGAGGACATATATAAAGAAGAATAGGAGATTGAGCAAACAGAAGTAAAAGCAATCCCTCTACCTCTGAATAATGGAATTAAAGAAGACAGTGACGTGGAGGGAAGAAAAAAGTAGGCAAGGGGAAAAAACTGCACAAATGAAGAAACACCAAAAGAATAATATAGGTCTCATACAGACCCCTGGGAGAACAGACACTGAGAAAACAGATTCCGGAACACAAACAATTTAGAGCCCCCAGAATGACTGGTCACATGCAACAAACCCAGATATAAAGACATTTAAAAAATTGAGGCAAGACAAGAGGAAAATAGGAAGAAACTGATGTCAGAAATAATAGCAGTAAAGAATATTGTGATGGAAACAAATAACAAACTAAAAAGCAGGGAAAGCAGAATTACCCAAGCAGAAGAAAGAATCTCAGAGCTTGAAGACCAAAACACAGAACTAACACAACCTGTCAAAAGCATAGAAAACAAGTTCAAAAAGACAGAATAAAACCTTCAAGAGATGAATGATCACTTCAAGAGACCGAACCTAAGAGTAATTGGCCTTTCTGAGGAAGAGAGAGAAACAGGCCACACTAGAACAAACATTTCATGAAATCATTGAAGAAAACTTCCCTCATCTCATCAAGGATGAAAAACTTCAAACACAAGAGATTCAGAGAACCCCTGCAAGACAACAAATAAGAAGACCAACTCCCAGACATATAATAATCTGCCTAAAAAAAGTAGGTATAAAAGAAAAAATCCTAAAGGATGCAAGAGAAAAAGATCAGACTATGTAACAGAGAAGACCAATTAGAATAGCAGCAGATGTATCTGCAGAAAACCTCCAGGCTAGGAGAGCTTGGAGCCCATTCTTCAAAGTTCTAAAAGATAAACAATTTCAACCAAGAATAACCTACCCAGTCAAGATAAGCTGCATCAGTGAGGGATGATTGAAATCTTTCCCAGATATCCAACCCCTAAGAACCTGCGCTGCCAGAAGACTACCTCTACAAGAAACACTTAAGACAGTATTGAACACAGAAGTCAAGGAAAAAGAACAAAAATGTTCTTCACAAGAGTACAGGCAAAAGATTAAAAACACAGATGATCCAACTCTAAAACCAGAAGAAAGACAACACACAAACAGGAAGAGCCACTCTGTAAGAACATTATGATAGGGATCAACTCTCACATTTCAATAATTAGTTTGAATGGACTAAATACACCACTGAAAAGATATAGAATGGCAAAATGGATAAAATATCACAAAACAACAATTTATTGTCTTCAAGAGATTCACCTCACTAGAAAGGACACTCATAGACTCAAAGTAAGAGGATGGGAAACAAATTTTCAGGCGAATGGAACAAAAAAGATAGGAGGAGTCATGATCTTAATCTCAGACAAAATACCCTTTAAGCTAACAAAAATTTAAAAAGATACAGAAGGCCACTACATAATGATAAAAGGCTCAATGCATCAAGAAGCATCCATCCTAAACATATATGCACCGAACATAGGAGCACCAATTTTCATAAAGCAGTTCCTAGGTAAACTTAAAAAAGATATTGACTCCAATACCATCATAGCTGAGGACTTTAATACCCCATTCACAACCCTAGACAGATCATCAGGAAAAAAAATTTAGCAACGAATCAGGAAACTCAATGTGACTCTTGATCAAATGGACTTAATTGGTACCTACAGAACACTCCATCTAACGACCACAGAGTACACATTCTATTCATCCCCGAATGGAATGTACTCTAAGATTGACCACATACTTGGCCATAAATCAAGCATATGCAAATTTAAAAGGACCAAAATTCTATCATACACCTTCTCAGACCACAGTAGAATAAAAATAAACATTAACACCAGCAAGGTCCCCACAAAACCTACAAAGACATGGACTCTAAACAGCATGATGCTAAACAACTCCTGGGTCAATAATGAAATCAAAACAGAGATTAAAAGACACCGGGAAACAAATGAAAATGAAGAAACATCTTACCAAAATCTCTGGGATGCCATGAAAGCTGTAGTAAGAGGAAAATTTATAATCCTACAAACACACATGAAGAAGATGGAAGGATCACAAATTATCAGCCTAAGAAGCCACCTAAAGAAAGTTGGAAAATCAAGACCACAAAAACCCTAATTTCAGCAGAAGAATTCAGATCACCAAAATAAAAGGCCAAATCCAGAACACAGAAGACAAAAAGGTAATACAAAAAAATCAATGAAACAGAAAGCTGGTTCATCAAAAGGATAAACAAGATCGATTGTCCCCTAGCTAGACTGACCAAGAAAAAGAGAGAAAAAGCCCAAATAAACACAATCAGAAACACAAAAGTTGAGGTCACATCTGATCCTGAAGAAATACAAAAGATCATTAGAAACTACTATGTACACTCGTATGGAAACAAACTTGAAAACTGTAAGGAAATGGAGGACTTTCTGTCATCACACAACCTGCCTAGCTTTAAACAATAAGAAATCTAGACCCTAAATAGACCAATGACAATCAAGAAAATTGACTACGTAATAAGAAAACTAACTACAAAAAAAATCCGTGGACCAGATGGCGTTCCAGCAGAATTCTACAAGACATTTAAGGAGGAGCTGATACCAATCCTACTGAAGGTATTCCAGACAATTGAGAGAGATGGAACTCTCCCCAAATCATTTTATGAAGCTAACATCACATTGATACCCAAGCCAGGTAAAGACCCAACACAGAAAAAGAACTACAGGCCAATATCTTTGATGAACATAGATGCTAAAATTCTCAACAAGATCCTAGTGAACCGGATTCAACAACACATCTCAAAAATCATCCATCATGACCAAGTAGGCTTCATCCCTGGGATGCAAGGCTGGTTCAACATTCGTAAAACCCTAAATGTAATTAAATACATCAACAGATGTCAAAACAAAAACCACATAATTATATCATTAGATGCAGAAAAAGCTTTTGATAAAATCCAGCACTCCTTCTTGATAAAAACCTTCAAACATCTAGGCATATGGGGGACATACCTCAAAATAGTAAAAGCCATCTATGAGAAACCCACAGCCAGTATACTCCTAAACAGACAAAAACTGGAACCATTTTCCTTGAAAACTGGAACAAGACAAGGATGCCAACTAGCACCCCTTCTATTCAATATGGTATTGGAAGTCCTGGCTAGAGCAATCAGAGAAGAGGAGGCATTCAGGGGTATGCAAATAGGAAAAGAGGAAGTCAAGTTATCTCTCTTTGCAGATGACATGATTGTGTACCTTGAAAACCCAAGAGAATCTGTCAAAAACCCCCTTACACCGATAAAGGACTTTGGCAAAGTCTCAGGATATAAAATAAATGTGCAAAAGACAATTGAATTTCTTTACACCAATAATAAACAGAAACCCAAATAAAAAGCACAATTCCATTCACAATAGCCACAAAAAAATGAAATACCTTGTCATCTTCCTAACCAGAAATGTGAAAGACCTTTACAGTGAAAACTACAAAACACTGCTCAAATAAATCAAAGATGACACAAACAAGTGGAAAAATATCCCATGCTCATGGATTGGAAGAATCAACATTGTGAAGATGTCCATCCTACCTAAGGCAATCTACAGATTTAATGCAATACCCATCAAATTACCAGCAATATTCTTCTTAGACCTAGAAAAAACAACACAGGAATTCATATGGAAACACAAATGACCAAGAATAGCCAGAACGATCCTCAGCAAAGAAAAGCAAAGCAGGTGGTATCACATTACCAGACTTCAAACTTTACTATAAAGCTACAATCATCAAAACAGCTTGGTATTGGTACAGGAACAGGCATATAGACCAATGGAATAGAATTGAGGTTCCAGAAACAAAACCTCAATTTCTCAACCAACTCATCTTTGACAAAGCCTCCACCACCTACCACTGGGGAGAGGAGAAGCTATTCAGTAAATGGGGATGGGAAAACTGGCTGACCACATGCAGAAGATTGAAACAGGACCCCTATCTATCCCCATGCACAAAGGTTAACTCCAAATGGATCAGAGACCTAAATGTAAAACCCCAAATCATAAGACCTTAGAAAATAAAAGACATACCCTCATGGAAATTGGAACTGGCATCCAATTCCTGAACAAAACCCAAAACCCATAGGCCATAAGAGATAAGATAGACAAGTGGGACCTCATTAAACTGACAAGCTTCTGCAAAGCCAAAGAAACCATCAAGAGAGCAGGGAGACAACATACAGACTGGGAAAAAGTATTTGCCAACTCCAGGTCTGACAAAGGCTTAACATCTTGTATCTACAAGGAACTCAAATGTGCTGAAAAGGAAAAAACAAACAATTCCATTATAAAATGGGCAAAAGTTATGAACAGACTCTTCCCAAAGGAAGACATCCAAGCAGCCAACAGACAAATGAAAAAATGTTCAACCTCACTAATAATCAGGGAGATGCAAATCAAAACCACACTGAGATACCACCTAATTCCAGTCAGAATGTCAATTATCAATAACTCAAAAAATAACAATTGCTGGAGAGGCTGTGGCAAAAAGGCAAACTTCTACACTGTTGGTGGGAGTGCAAACTAGTTCATCCTCTGTGGAAAACAGTATGGTGATTCCTAAAAGCTCTAAATATTGATCTCCCATATGACCCCGCAATCCCTCTACTGGGAATATACCCTGAAGAACTCAAATCACTCCATGAAAAAGATACCTGCACACGTATGTTTATCGCAGCATTGTTCACAATAGCAGGAACCTGGAAACAACCATGCTGCCCATCAAAAGAAGACTGGGTTTTAAAAATGTGGTACATATACATGATGGAATACTATGCAGCCATAAATAAGAACAAAATCATCAATTTTGTAGCAACCTGGATGGAACTAGAGTCTGTAATACTGAGTGATCTCTCACAGAAACAAAGATCTTAGTATCACATGTTCTCACTCATATAGTGGACCTTGAACATCCAATGTAATACTATAAGAAAATGACTGACAGTGGTGGGAAACTATGTGGGGGAGGGGAAGGGAGATGGGATTAATGGTAGTAAATATCTGTCTGGGGATGGGGAGACACCCCTTATCAACAAGGGTGCCTGAGCGAAGCATATTTTTATACCTAACCCTTAACTGTACCTCAGAATATCATAATAAAAAATATTGATTAAAAAAAAGAAGTGTTTTCTTTGGTGTACCTCATACATTAATCATAATACTCTAGCCCCTAATACGCAAAATGTGTTATGATTAGGTACTGGATTCTATCCTCAGAACTTTCACTGAGAGAATGATGTTCCCTTTGTACTTGCAAATTTGTATAGTTTGTAATATATTTTAATCCCTTAAACAGTGTGTGCTTCACTGTTATCTACTGGCAATGAGTATTATTCTTCATTGGTGCATGCTGTAATACCTGATTCTCACAGTTTCCCTATTATTTATATTATGCTACATAGAGTGCCTTTGCTTAGGAGAGTGGAAGGTCAAGGTTTCAGGTATATGAATGTGCAAATACATGGGTCCCCAATGAGTGAAATGAGTGCTCCAAATTTCTTGTAAGCAAGAATTATTTGTTTACCAGTTGAATTCTAAAATGTTTTCCTTATTACATTTCCATCTAATAAGGAATATCATTACTGTGCGGTTTATTTATGATTAAGTGCTGACAGACTTTGTTATGCTTGTTGTGAACGTGCAACTTCCGTGGGACACGCTGGTCAACTGTGCGCTGCACTGTTATTTATTGGCAGTCAGTATTACCCTGGCTTGGTACATGCGGTAATACCTTGTTCTCACAGGTTCCCTTTTATTTGTATTATACTATACAGAGTGCATTCGCTTAGGAGAGAGATATGTCAATGTTTCACTTATAGGAAAGTGCAGATTCACGTGCCACACTGAGTGAAATCAGGACTCCACAGCAATTGGTAGGAAAGCAGTATTCGTTCACCGGGTGAATTGTAAAAAGTTTTCCTTTGACACTTCCCTCTAATACTGAATACAATTACTGTGCTGTTTCATTTGCAAATAGGTTCTCACATCCTTTCTTATGGCAATATTATGTTTTGGCAATAGCATTATTCTACCATGGCAATGCTGCAATACCTGGGACTCTTTCCCATTCACATTTATTATTCTATGCAGTGTGCATTTGCTTAGGAGAGCTTTATGTCAATCTATCACATTTTGGAATGTGCAACTACATTGGACCACAGTGAGTGAAAAGAGTGCTCCAAAGTTATTTGTGCTAAAGTTTTCACCGGGTGAAATGTTTTCACCAGGTGAATTCTAAAATGCTTTTCTTTTCACTTTCCCATCTAGGACAGAATACAATTACTCTGCATATTGCATTTATGAATAGGGCTGTTGTGAATGTGCATATTTTTTGGTACATGTTGTGTCAAACGTGTACTGCAATGTTATTTACTGGCACTCAGACTCATTCTAGCAAGGCAATGCTGCAATACCCAATCCTCTGTTTCCCTTTCATATATCTCATACTCTACAGGGTGCATGTGCTTAGAAGACGAGACTCATTGTTTCCCTTATAGGAATGTGCAGCTAAATCGGGGGAAACTGAGTTAAATGAGGACTCCACAGTTACTGGTAGGAAAGTATTATTTGTTCTCTGGGTATCTACATTATTTTTCTTTGTATATTTTTCTGTTATAAGAAATATAATTTGCTTCTTATATTTTCGAACTGCTGACAGCCTTTGTTATGCTTGTTGTGGATGTGTGTCTTCCTTGGGACACGCTTTGTCAAATGCTTGCTGCACTATTGATTGGCAATGAGTAATATTCTTCATTGGTGTGTTCTGTAGTACTACATTCTCACAGTTTCTCTTTTATTTATATTTTACTATACAGGGTGCATTTGGATAGAAGAGAGCTATGTCAATCTTTCACATTTAGGAATGTGCAACTCTGTTGAACCACACTGAGTGAAAAGAGTGCTCCACAATCTTTGGAGGGAAAGTATTATTTGTTCACTGGGTGAATTGCAAAATATTTTTACTTTTTACATCTCCATTTTCTAAGAAATGTAATTACGGTGATATTTTATTTTACCATTAGAGTGGACATGTTTGAACTGAGCATCTTCTTTGAATCACACTGCATCAAATGTGTTCTGCACTGTCATCTGCTGGAAATCAGTGTTATTCTAACATGGCAATGCTGCGATGCCTGATTCTCTCAGTTACCCATTCACATGTATTATAATACAGGGTGCGTATGCTTAGGATAGAAAATAGCAATGTTTCGCATGGAGGAACGTGCAACTCAATTGTGCCACACACTGAGTGATATGAGTGCTCCACAGTTATCTGTGGGAAAGCATTATTTCTTCAGGGGGTAAATTCTAATATATTTTTTCTATTCACATTACCGTGTTATATAAAATACAATTACAATGTCATTTGCATTTACAAAAAAGGGCTGACAGCCTTTGTCATGTTTGTTTTGAATGTGCCTCTTTCTTGCTAAATGCTGTGTGAAAAGGGTGCTGCCCTGTTATTTACTGGATTTGAGTATTATTCTTCATTGGTACATGCTATAATACCTGATTCTCACTTTTGCTCTTTTATTTATATTATCATCTACAGGGTGAATTTGCTTTGGAGGGTGGTATGTCAATCTTTCACATTTCATTTGGCCACATTTAGTGAAATCAGTGATCCACAGTTATTTCTGGGAAAGCATTACATATTTACCGGGTGATTTCTAAAATACTTTTTCTTTTCCCATTTCTGTAGTATATGAAATACAGTTACACTCTTTTGCATTTATGAATAAGGCTGGCAGCCATTGCTATGCTTAGTGGATTTGGCATCTTCCTTGGGTAATGGTCTGTCAAATGTGTGCCGCAATGCTATCTATTGGAAATGAGTATTATTCTACAGTGGTGCATGCTGTAATACCTGATTCTCACAGTTTCCCTTTTATTTATATTATGCTACATAGAGTACCTTTGCTTAGGAGTGTGGAATGTCAATGTTTCATGTTTAGGAACGTGCAAATACAATGGGCCCCAATAAGTAAAATGAGTGCTCTGCAGTAACTTGTAGGAAAGCATTATTTAAGAGGTGAATTCTAAAATGTTTGTCCTTATTACAGTTCCAACTAATGAGGAATGCCATTGCTGTTCGGTTTTCATTTATGAATAAGCACTGACAGTCTTGGTTATGCTTGTTGTGAATGAGTATCTTCCTTGGGACACGCTTGTCAGCAGTGCACTGCACTTTTATTTATTGGCAGTCAGTATAAGCCTGGATTGGTGCATGCTGTAATACCTGGTTCTCACAGTTTCCCTTTTATTTATATTATGCTATACAGGGTGCATTTGCTTAGGAGAGAGGTATGTCAATGTTTCACTTATAAAAAAGTTCATGTGCCACACTGAGTGAAATCAGTACTCCACAGCTATGGGTAGGAAAGCAGTATTCGTTCACCGGGTGAATTATAAAATGTTATTTCTTTTGACACTTCCCTCTAATACTGAATACAGTTCCTCTGTGGTTTTATTTGCCAATAAGCTCTGACAACCTTTCTTATGCTTGTTGTAAATGAGCATCTCCCTTGGGACACGTCTTTCAAATGTGTTCTGCACTATGTAGAAAAATCAGTATCATACTGGCTTTGTGTATGCTGTAATACCTGATTCTCATTGTTTCCCTTTCATCTATATTATACTATACTGGGTGCATATGCTTAGGGGAGTCACTGACAGTGTTTTGCCAATAGAAATGTGCAACTACCTGGTGCCACACTGAGAGAAATGAGTGATTCACAGTGATTTTTAGGAAAGCATGATTTATTCACCGGTTGAATTCTAAAAAGATTTGCATTTTTACATTTCCACCTTATACAAAATGCAATTACTCTACCATTTGTATTTAGGAAGAAGATCTGCTAGGCTTCGTTTACTTGTGAATGTGTATCATCTTGGGACACACTGTGTCAAATGTGTGCTGCACTATTGACTGGCAATAAGTCATGTTTGCCCTTGGTGCATGCTGTAATACCTGATTCTCACCGTTTCTCTTCTATTTTTATGACACACAACAGAATGCCTTTGCTTAGGAAAGCAGTATTTCAATGTTTCCCTCTAATACAGAATGCAATTACTCTGCAGGTTGCACTTATGAATCAGAGCTGAAAAACTTTGTTCTGCTAGTTGTCAATGTCCATCTTCCTTGGGACACGTGCTGTCAAATGAGAGCTGCACTGTTGATTGGCAATGAGTAATAATCTTCAGTGGTGCTTGCTGTAATACCGCATTCTCACAGTTTCTCTTTTATTTATATTTTTCTATGCTGGGCGCATTTGGTTAGGAGAGCACTATGTCAATCATTCACATTTAAGAATGTGCAATTCTATTGAACCACACTGAGTGAAATGAGTGCTCCCCAGTCATTGCCGGAAAGCATTATTTGTTCACTGGGTGAATTGCAAAATGTTTTTACTGTTTACATCTCCATGTCATAAAAAATGTCATTACTGTGCTGTTTCTTTTATGAATTAGAGCAGACGGCCTTTGTTATGTTGTTGTGACAATGCAACTTCTTTCAATCATGCACTGTCATTTACAGGCAATCAGTATTATTCTAACATGGCAATGTTGCTATACCTGATTCTCTTAGTTACCCCTTCTTATTTACTAGAATACAGGGTGTGTATGCTTAGGACAGAGGAATGGCAATTTTTCCTTATAGGAATGTGCAACCCAATTGTGCCATACAGTGAGTGAAAAAAGTGCTCCACAGTTATTTGTGGGAAAGCATTATTTGTTCAGCAGGGTAAATTCTAAAATATTTTTCCTTTTTAAATTTCCATATTATGGGAAATACAATTTGCCATTTGCATTTATGAATCAGAGTTGACAACCTTTGTTATGCTTTTATGGAAGGAGCACCTTCCTTGGGAAATGCTGTGTGAAAAGGGTGCTGCCCTGTTATATACTGGCATTGAGTATTATTCATCATTGGTGCATGCTGAAATACCTGATTCTCACTTTTTCTCTTTTATTTATATCATCCTCTGCATTGTGAATTTGCTTTGGAGTGTGGTATATCCATCTTTTACATTTAGGAATCTTCAACTTTTTTGACCACATTGAGTGCAATCTGGACTCCACAGCTCTTGGTAGGAAAGGAGTATTTGTTCACTGGGTGAATTCTAAAATATTTTTTCCTTTTATATTTCCATTATATGAAATGCAGTTACCTGTCATTTGATTTTAGGAATAAGGGCTGACAGCCTTTGTTATGCTTGTTTTGAATTGGCATCTTCCTTGGGTAATGGTCTGTCAAATGTGTGCTGCACTGTTTTCTATTGGCAATGAGTATTATTCTTCATTGGTGTTAGCGACTAGCCTTCTGAGATGTGTTCCACAGTTCTAAGTTGTCTTCTATGATGGGAGTTCCAGTGACTACTCATTCTCTGTTGAAATAACAGAAATTGCCTTTTTATACTAGCTCTCCTCTGTGATGGCTGCCCAAGTGACTGGCCCTCCTCTGTGAATAATACCCCATGACTGATCCTCCTCTGTGTTGGACGCCTCAGTGAGTAGACATCCTCTGTCATCACTACCCCAGCTATTGAGCCTCCTAAAAATGGGTGCCCCGGTGACTGTGCCTCCTTGGTGATTGATGACCCAGTGACTGGCCCTCCTCCTTAATGGGTGTCCTGCTGACTAGTCCTCCTATGTGAAGGGTGTTTCAGTAACAAGTCCTCCTCCATAATTGGGGCCCCAATGACAAGACCTTTATTGTGATGGGTTTCCCTGTGACTGCCACTACTCAGTGGTGTGTACCCCAGTGAATGACCCTCTTTTTGATGATTTTACCTGTGACTGGTTCTCTTCATTATGTGTTCTAAAATGACTGACCCTCCTCTGTTATGGGTGCCAGAGTGACTCACTATTCTATGTGATGGGGGTCCCATTGACAAGCCCTCCTCTGTGAAGGTCACCCCCATGACTAGGCCACCTATCTGATGGGTTAGCCAGTGACTGACCCCCCTCTGTTATGTGTGCCCCAGTGTCTGCTTGTCTTCTGTGATGG
Source organism: Cephalopachus bancanus (assembly GCA_027257055.1). Taxonomy (NCBI): domain Eukaryota; kingdom Metazoa; phylum Chordata; class Mammalia; order Primates; family Tarsiidae; genus Cephalopachus; species Cephalopachus bancanus. Next base: position 92,178 of record JAPVLO010001151.1, on the reverse strand, counting down.
GGGCCACAGTGACTGGTCACCTTTGTGATGGCTCCCCTATAATCTGCCCTTTCTGTTATTGTTGTCCCAGTGACTGACCCTTCTCTGTGATGAGTGTCTGAGATACTGTCCTTCCTCTTTGTTTGGTTCTTTTGACTGACCCACTTCTTTGATCAGAACACCAGTGATTGGCTATCCTCTGTAACTGGTGCTCCAGTGACCAGCCCTCATGTGTGGGGAATACCCCAGAGAATGGTCCTCCACTATGATGCATTACCCAGTGACTGATTCTCTGTGTGTCTGATTCAATGTCTGACTCTTCTCTGAGATGGGTGCTTAAGTGACGGGCAGGTCTCTACATCAGGTTCCTGTGATGTGAGTGGCCCTCCATCACAATGGAAATTCCAGTGACTGTGCTTCCTGCATATTGTGTGCTCCAGTGACTAGACCACACCTTTGATTTGTGTGCCAGTGAATGTCACTCCTCCAAATTGGGTGTTCCATTGACTTGCCTTCCTCTATGATGAGTGCCTCAGTTACTGACTACCTTTTGTGATGGGTGTCCCAGGGATTCATCTTCCTCTATAATTGGTGTCCCAATTTTTGGCTCTTCTCAGTGACAAATGCCTCAGTGATGACTACCCATCATATTTGATGAATGCCCCAGTGACTTGTCTTCCTCTGTGATCAATGTATGTAACTAGTCCTGCTCTGTGAAAGATAAACCAATGTGTCCCACCTCTATTATCAGTGCTCCAGTGATTGGCCCTTCTAATGGTTGCCTCAGTGACTGAGCCTCCTCTGTGATATGATGGCTCAGTGACTGGCCCCCCCTCTGTGTTAGATTCCACTATTACAGTATCCCTTTTGTGATAGACATCCCAGTGATTATCCTTCCTCTTTGATGGGTGCCTCAATGACTGTGCCTCTTTTAAAGGAGTGTCCCAGTGAATGGCACTCCTCTGAGATGCATGCTTCAATAACTGGCCCTGCTCTGTGACTAACGCTTCGGTGATGACTGTACCTCCTCTGTGATTGTTGTCCCAGTGACAAGACCTCCTCTCTGATTGGTATCACACTGATTGGGCCTATTCTGCAATAGGTGCCCCAGTAACAGGCTCTCCTCAGTGATTAGATTCCCAGAGAATTAGCTTCGCCTTAATGGGTGTCCCAGTTATTAGTCCTCTTTGTGATGGGTGCATCAGTGACCGGCCCTTTTCTGTGATGAGTGCCTCAATGACTGGTTCTCATCTGGTTTGAGTGGCCCAGTGACTAACTCTCCTCTGTGATTGTTGTTCCAGTGACTGGCTTTCCTCTGTGTTGTGTGCAAGAGTGGCTAATTTTATTATGTTCTGGATGCCACAATGACTTACCATTCTGTATTACATACGCCCTATTGACTGGCACTTCTCTATGATGAGTGACACTGTGACAGACACTCCTCTCCTATCAGTGCCCCATTGACTGACTCTCATCCATACTGGATGCCCTAGTAAATAGACCTCCATTTTGATGGGTGCCTCAGTGACTATCTTTTCTCTGATATTGGTGAAGCAAATGATTGGTCCTCCTCTGTGATGGGTGCCACAGGATCAGACCTTTCTCTATGATCAGTGCCCCAATGACTGGACCTCATGCGTTATGGGAAACCCAGTTATTTGCCCTTCTTTGTAATTGGTGTCCCAGTGACAAAATTTTCTCCATAATGTTTGCACAAGTAACTATCTCTCTTCAGTGATGGATGTCCCACTTACTGAGCCTCCTCCATAATGAGTGCAACACTTACTGGCCCACCTTCATAATGGGTGCCCGAGAGACTGGCCCTCCTCCATAATTGTTTTCCAGTGACTGGGAATCCCATATGCTTGGTACCCCAGTGATTGGAATTCAAATATGATACATGTCCCAGTGACTAGACCTCCTTTTTTGATGGATGTAATAGTGACTGGGCCTCCTCCACAGTGGGTGCCCCACGTCTGGGCTTCCACTGTGATTGGTGCCCCAATGCCTGGTCATCCTCAGTGATTAGTGCACCCTCTTCTATTATGAGTGTTCTGATAACTGGTCATCCTCCAAAATAAGTGCCTCAATGACTAGACCATCTCTGTGATGGGTGCTCCAATTTCAGGGTCTCTTACATAATGTGACTGGCACTCTTCTGTGATGGGTGTCCTAGTGATTATTATTATTATGTGATATAATTGGGCCTCCTCCTCATTATTATGTCATATGATTGGGCCTCCTCCTATCAATGCTCCATTGACTGGGCCTTTGCTCTAATTGGTGTCACAGTGACTGACACACCTTCAAATTGGGTGCCTCAGTGACTAGTCCTCTTCTGTGATGGGTGTTCCAGTAAAAGTCTCTCATCTGTGATGGGTGTCATAGTTACTAGCTCTCATTTGTGGTAGATGGCCCAGTGAATGAGCCTCCTCTATAATGGGTCCCTAGTGACAGTCACCTCTCTGCAATAGATGCCCCAGTGATTGGGCCTCCTCAATAATCAGTGCTCCATTGACTAGCTCCCCTCTGTGATGGGTATCCCAGTGATTGGCAGTGTGAATAATACCCCAATGACTGATTGTCCTCTGTGATGGGTGCCCCATTGACTATCTATCTCCTATGATAGCTGTCCCAGTGACTGAGTCCCCTACATAATAGTTGCAGCAGGTTCTAGCCCTCGTCCTTTATGGGTGACCCAGTGACTAGGCCTCTTCAGCAATTAGTTAATCACTGACTGTCCCTCATCCAAATGGGTGTCCTAGTTACTTTCCTACATCTGGGATGGGTGTCCCAGTAATGGGATCTCTCATAATGAGAACCTCAGTGGCTGGTATTACTACAATATGGGTGTCCCTCTGAGTGAGTCTCCTCTGTGATTGGTGCTTGAGTGTCTAGTGCTACTCTGAAATGGGTGTATCAGTTACTGAGTATAATTCATAATGGGTGTCCCAGTGAGTGGACCTCCTCTGTGATTGATGTCCCAATGGTTGGCCATCCGCTGGGATAGATGCCCCCAGGACTATCACTTTTCTGTGATGACTGTCATAGTAAATGTGTCTCCTCCAAATGGGTGCTCCAGTGACTAATCGTCCACTTTGATGGGTGTGCCAGTGTGTGGACTTCTTCCACAATGGGTGTCCCAGTGCCTAGATCTCTCTGGGATGGGTGTCTCAGTTATTAGAACTCCTCCATAATAGTGTAACATTGTTAGGGCCTCTTTTGTGATTGGTTTCCCAGAGACTGGACTTTGTGCATATTGGGTGCACTAGTCTGGCCAACCTCTGTTATGGGTTCCACAATGACTAGCTTTCCTCTGTGATGTGTGTCCCCGTAACTAGATCTCCTCCATCAGGGTTCCCTCATGACTGGCCCGCTTCTATAATGAATGCACCTGTGACTGGCCCTCCTCTGTTATGGGAGTCCATTGACTACCCCTCTTCTTGGGGTAGTCAATGGACTCTCATAACACATCCAGTGACTGGACTTTCTCTGTGATTCATGTCCCAGTAACTGGACTCCTCCATAAGAAGTTCCTTGGGCTTCTGCACTAGACAAGGGTCCAGTCTCTCTCTCTCTCTCTCTCTCTCTCTCTCTCTCTCTCTTCTTCCCCCCAATCGCTCATGCCATCTAAAAAAAAAAAAGAAGAACTTCCTCAACTATAGATTTCCCCAGTGATTGGGACTCATCTGTGATTGGTGCCCTCAGAGACTGGTCTTCCTCCATAATGATTACCCTAGTGACTAGCCCTCCTCTGTGAAGGTTGTCTCAATGACTGGCCCTTTTCATGATGGGTGCCCCAGTGACTGGTCCTCCTTTTTTATGGGTGCCACCACTGACTAGCCTTCCTCTATGTTGGATGTCTCAGTGACTAGTCCTTATCTGTGAGGTGTGTCCTCCTGACTGGGCTGCCTCTGTGATGCATGCCACATGAGTTGTCTTCCTCTGCTATGAGTGCCCCAGAGACTGCCCCTCCTCTGTGATAGCTAGCCCTCTTTGTGAAGAGTGCCTGAGTGATTGGCCCTCTTCTGTGAGGACTGTGATAGATGCTAGCCCTCTTCTTTGATGAGTGCCTGCAGTGACTACACCTCCTCTGTGTTTGTTGTCTCAGCAACTGGCCCTCTTCCATGATCAGTGCCCCAGTGACTAGCCCTCCTCTGTAACATGTTCCACAGTGTCAAGCCCTCTTCTGTGATGTGAGACTCAATAACTAGCCCTTCTCTGTGATCTCTGTGATGCAGGATTTTGGACTGGCCCCATCTATGAAGAATGCCCCAGTGACTGGCCCTTCTCTGTGAAAAAAGGCCCAGTGACTAATCCTCCTCTGTGATGGATGCTCCAGTGACTAACTTTCCTCTGATCCTTGCCCCAGTGACTAACCATTTTCCATTGTGGATACCCCAGTGACAGTCCCTCCTTGGTGAATGATGTTACAATCACTAACCCTCTCCCATAATGGGTGGCTAACGACTAACCTTCCTCTTTGAAGTGTGTCCCAGTAACTGTGCCTCCTTTATAATTGGTTCTCCAGTGAATAGCACACATCTGTAATTGGTGGCCCAGTAAACAAACATAATCAAAATGGAGGCCCAGTGACTTTCCTTCCCCTGTGTTGGGTACTCTAGTGACTAATCATTTCTTTTTTATTGGTACCATATTTATTGACCCTCCTCCTTAATGCATGCTCCAGGTACCGATTCTCCTTTATTATGTTTGCCTCAGTGACTAACCCTCTTCTGTGATGGAAGCCCTCGAGAATGGTCCTCCTTTGTGATGGGTGGCTCAGTGGATACCCATCTTCTCTGATGGGTGTCCCAATGACTAGGCTTCCTCTATGAGGGATGCCACTGTAAATGGTCCACCTCTGTGATGTGTTTCCAAGTGAAGTCCCTCTTCTCTTGTTACCCCAGTTATACCCCCTCTTCTGTGATGAGTCCTCAATTACTGGCCTCTCTCTGTGATTGGTTCCCATTGACTGACCCTCTTCAGTGATGGCTTTCCCAGTGACTGGGCCACCTCTGTGATTGGTTTGCCAGTGACTAACCCTCCTTTGTAATGTGTTCCTCAATGATAGAGCTTCCTCCTTCATGGGTGCCCCAGTGACAGGTCACAATTTGTGGTGTGTTTCTCAGCGACTGGTAGTCCTCTGTGAAGAGAGCCCCAGTGGCAGGATCTCATCTGTTATGGATGTCTCAGTGCCTGGCTTTCCTCTGTGAACTTTGTCCTAGTGACTGGCTGTCCTCAATGATGGACGTTCCAGTGACTGGTTCTCTTCTGTGATGGTTGTACCAGTGACTATCCCTCCTGTCATTGGTGTACCATAGTGAATAGTTCTCCTTTGTGATGGGTGTCCTTGTGAGTAGTCTTCCTCTGGGAGGGGTGCTAACAAGACTGGCCCACATCAGTGCTAGTTTCTCAAGTGAATGACCATCTTTTGTTATTGGTGCCCCCCAGTGATTGTCCTTCCTCTGTGATGGATCTCCCAGTGAATGTCCCTCCTATATTATGGCCATCCCAGTGACTAGATGTCTTCCATAATGGTTGCCTCAGTGTCTAGCCCTTCTCTGTGATGGGTATCCCAGTGACTAGCCTTTCTATGTGTGGGCTGTCACAATGACTGGCCTGCCTTTGTGATGGTTTCCCAAGTGAATGACTCTCTTCTATTATTGGCACCCCAGCCATTACACCTTCTCCGTGATGGGTGCTGTGACTGACCTTTTTCCATGATGAGTGTAGAAGTGACTGGCCTGCTTTTGTGCTTTAGTGACTACACCTGCTCTGTGATGGATTTCCCACTGACTGGCCCTCATCTGTGATGCGTGTCCCAGTGATTGGCCCTCCTCTGTGATGAGTGCATTAACTAGATCCTTGGTGACAGGCTGTCCTCTTTGATGGGAGGCACAGTGACTGGAAGTCCTCTGCTATGCATGCCCCAGAGCTTCCTTCTCTTCTGTGATTTTTGTTCCGGTGTCTGCCTGTCCTCTGTGATGGGTACCCCAGTGACTGGCCCTCCTCTATAATATGTGTTGCAGTGAATGGCACTCTGTAAGGGATGCCTCAGTGACTGGCCCTCTTAGGTGATGGGTACCCAGTGACTGACCTGCCTCTGTGACTGGTTCCATAGAAACTGTATTTTTTTGATTAGTGCCTAGTGACTGGACTTCATCTATTGTGGGTGCCCCCATGACTAAACCTACTCTGTTATTGACATCTCAGTAACTGGATGGACCTCTTCCATCTTGGTTTCTGCAGTGACTGCTCCACTGAGATGAGGGCTCCAGTTATTGGCTTTCATGTATGATGTGTGCCCAAGTGACTAGTCCTCCTCTCTAATGGATGTTCTGGTAACAGAGTCTCCTCCAAAATGGTTGCGCCTGTGACTAGTCCTACTCTGTTATGGGTGCCCCTGTGATGGGACCTTCTCTATAATGGGTGCCACAGTGAGTGACCCTCCTCTGTGAAGACTATCCTATTGATTGGTCCTCCTCCATAGTAGGTGCTCCATTGAATGGGCCTTCTGTGTGACTATTACACCAGTGACTTCCCTTACTCCAAATTGGGTTCCCCAGTGATTAGCCCTCTTCTGTGATAGATGCCACAGTGACTGGGTCTTCTCTATAATGAGTGCCTCAGAGACTAGCCCTCCTGTGGGCATGACTGGTCCACCTCTCTAATGTGTGCCCCAGGGGCAGATCTTCCTCTATTATGAGTGATCCAGTTACTGTATCTCTTTTTGTTGCATCACAGTGACTGATTTTCCCCTGTAACTAGTTTTCTTCTGTAATGACTTTCCCAGTGACTAGCACTCCTTTGTGGTGGGAGCGTCAGTGATTGCCCCTCCTCTATGTTTGGTGCCTCATTGACTGACTGTCCTCCGTAACTGGTGCCCAGTGACTGTAACTAATCTGAATGGGTACCCTAGTGACCGGTCTCCTCTGTGATGGGTGGATGCTACAGTGACTGGTCACCTACTTTGATGGGTTCCCCATTGACTAGGCTTCCTCAATAATCAATGATCAGTATATCAATTACTAGTCCTCCTTGAGATGAGTTATTCCAGTGACCGCACCTACTTGGGTAAGTGCTCCAATGATTGGCCTTCCTCAATGATTGGCTTTCCTAATGGGTGCCCCAGTGACTGGGTCTTCTTTGTGATGGTTGCCTCAGTGACCTGCCATCCATGATAGGTTCCTCAGTGACTGGGTATCCTATGTTTTGGGTGCCCTGGTGGCTGGGCCTCCTCTTAATGGGTGCCCCATTGACTGTGTCTCCATTGTGATGAGTGACCCAGTGACTAGCATTCATCCATAAAAAATGCCATAGTGAGTAGGCCTCTGTAATGGGTGTGCAAATGACAGTCTTTCCTCTGTTATGGGTGTCCTAGTGACTGGCTCTTTTTTGTTAGTTGCCCCAGAGAATGGGTTTCCTTCAGAATGTGTGCCCCAGTAACTGGCCCTTTTACGTGATGGGTGCCCCGGTGACTGGTCCTCTTTTGTGATGGGTTCAACAGTTGCTGGCCTTCCTTTGTGATACATGCCCCAGTGACTGGGCCTCCTTCATACTGGTTGCCAAGTGACTGGCCCATTTGTTATAGGTGCCACAAAAATTAGTCCTTCTTTGTGATGTGTCCCAGTGACTAGCCTTCTCTGTGACGGATGCCTCACGGACAGGGCCTGTTCCTAATGGGGGCCTAGTAATGAGTCCCACTCTGTGATGTCTACCTCTGTGACAGTCTCTAATTTGTGAAGGATGTCCCAGTGACAGGCTTTCTTCTTTGACTGGTATGCCAGTGACTGGCTTTCCTCTTTGATGGTTGTTCCTAGTGCCTGATTCTACTCTGACATGGGTGCACCTATGACTGACCCTCCTCTATATGTGTCCCGGTAACTGGCACTTCTCCGTCATGGGTGCCACAGTGATTGGCAGTTTTGTGTGAAGAATGTTACAGTGACTGGCCCTCCTCTATGATCAGTTCCTCAGTGGCTGACCCTCAATCGCAATGGATACAGTAGTGACCAGCCTTCCTCTGTGATGAATGCCCCAGTGACTAGCTCTCCTCTGTGATGGGTGTCACAGTGACTAGCCCTCCTGTGATTGGTGCTGGTGACTGGTTGTGATCAATAGTAGATGCCCTAGTGACTAGCCCTTCTCTGTGATTAGTGCACCAGTGACTTATTCCCCTGCATAATGATCGGCTCAGTGACTAGTCCTTCTCTTTGAAGGTTGTCCCAGTGACTGACCCACCTCCATAATGAGTGACCATGATTTGTCTTCCTCTCTAATGGGTGACCAAGTCACTGGCCCGTCTCCCTTATTGTTGCCCCAGTGACTTGTACTCTCTGTGATTGGTGTCCCAGTTTCTGGCCCTCCTCAGTAACCATTGCCTCAGTGACTTCCCCCCTCTCTGATGGTGATCCTACTTACAGAGTCTCTTCCATAATGGTTGTCCCAGTGACTGGCCCTCCTTTGTAATGGGTGTCCCAGTGACTGGGCGTCCTCCATAGTGCGTTGCCCAGTGACTGGGCCTACCCTGTGATTAGTGACCCAGTCACTTGCCTTCATTTGGTGGGGACCCCAGCGATTAGCCCTTCTCTGTGTTTGGTGCAAAAGAGGCTGGGCCTATTCCATAATGGTTGCCCCAGTAAAAGCCCTCCTTTGTTATGGGTGTTTCAGTGACTAGGCCTCCTCCAGAATGTATGTCCCAGTGACTGGGCCTACCCTGGAACTTTTGCCCCAGAGAATTGCCTTAATAGATGATGAACGAAATGCACCAGTGGATAGACCTCCCATGTGATGGGTGTCACAGGTACTGGATCTTCTTCATAAGGGGTGCCCAGTGACTAGTCCTCCTCTCTGAATGGTGTCCCAATGAGTGGGCATTCTCTGATGGGTGCCCCTGTGACTTACTCTTTTCTCTTATGGGTGTCCTAGCATCTGCTTCTCCTCCAAAATGAGTCCCCAGTGACTGGACCACCTCTGTGGTGGCTGTTCTTGTGATGTGTCCTCCCCCACAATAGGTGCTTTATTGACTGGGTCTCATGTGTTTGCTACTCCAGTGACTAGCCTTCCTTGAAATGGGGGCCCCAGTGCCTAGCCCTACTCTGTATAAGTGTTCCATTTACTGGATCACCTCCATAATTACTGTCCCAGTAAATAGTCTTCCTCTGTGACAGGTGTCCCAATGACTGGATTTACTTTGAGACAGATGCCCCAGAGACTGAGCCTCCTCTACAATAGGTGTCCCAATAACTGGCTCTTTTCCATAATGGGTGCCCCAGTGACTGGCCAACATTATCAGTGGCAAAGTGACAAGTCCACTTCCGTGTGGATTTCCCAGTGAACCCTTGTCTGTGAGTGGTGCCCCTGTGACTGTCCTGCCTCTGTGATGGGTGCCCCAGTGACTGGTCATCCTCTGTCATGGTACCCTGGTGACTCACACAACCCTGTAATCAGTTCCCCAGTAAATGGTTCTTCTCAGTGATGAGTTCCTTAGTGACTGGACCTCCTCTGTAATCATGGTCCCAGTGACTGTCTCTTGTCTGTGATGGGTACCTCAGTGACTGTTCCTCCTCTATGTTTCATGTCTTATTGACTGGCCCTCCTTTGTAATTGATACTACAGTGACTGGCTATATTCTGTAATCAATGCCTCATTGATTGACACTCATCTCATAGGTAGTCCAGTGACTGACCTTCTCTGCCATGGGTGCTCCAGTGACTGGCACTTCATTATTATGGATGTCTCAGTGACTGATCTCCATTGTTTTGGGTGCCTTAGTGACTTACTCTCTTCTGTCATGGGTGCCCAGGAGACCATGTTTCCTCTGTGATGGTTTTCCAGTGACTAGCTCTCCTCTGTTATTAATGCCACAGTGACGGACCATCTTCTATAATATAGGGATCAGTGACCAGCACCCCTCTGATGGGTGCCCCAGTGACTTGTACTTAGTGATGCATGTCCCAGTGACAATCCTTATGATTGGTGCTGCAGTAACTGGTCCTCATCCACATTGAATGCCCTAGTGACAAGACCTACTCTGTGTTGGGTGTCCCAGTGACTCAAACTTCTCCTTGATGGGTGTCCAAGTGACTGGCTCTCTTCTGTGATGGTTGCCCTAGTGGCAGAGCTGATTTCATAATGAGTACACCTGTAACAGGGCCTTCTTCCCAATGGGTGTCCCTGTGACTGGCCCTTCTCCATTAATGGTGCCCCAATAATTAGTTCTCCTCTGTGATTGGTACAAAAGTGACTGACCTTGCATGATGGTTGCCCAAGTGACAAGTCCTCCTCTGTGAAGTTTGGCCCAGTGTCTGGCCCTCTTCCATAATGGTTTCTCATGTGCTTCTGCCTGCTCTGTTATCAATTCCACATTGGTAACCTCTCCTCTGTGATGGTGTGCCAGTGACTAGCAGTCTTCCGTGAGGGGTGCCCTCATAGTTGTCCTGCCTCTGTTATGGGTTCCCCAGTAACTGACACTCCTATGCTATAGCTGCCACAGTATCTATCCCTACTCTGTGAAGTGTAAGAGGTGATTGTCCCATTTTTGTGATGGCTGTCCCAGGGACTAGCCCTCCTCTGTGATGTGTGCTTTAGTGTTTACACCTGTTCTGTAATTGCTGTTCTGTAATTTACACCTGTTTTGTAATTGCTGTTCTGTAATTGCTGGACCTCTTCTGTGATGGGTGCCTCAATAACTGACGTTCTTCCATGACTGATGTCCTAGTGACTGGTCTTCCTCTCTAATGGATGTCACAGTCACTAGACCTCCTCTGCAATGCATGCTTTTTGACTAGTCCTCATCTGCAGTGGGTGCCACCTTGACTGGACTTGTTCTGTGATGGGTGCCCCAGTGACTACTCTTCCTCTGTGATGGGTACCTTAATGAATGGTCCTCCTTTGTGAGGGTGCCAGAGTGACTGGCTTTTATTTGCCATGATTGTCCCATTGATTGACCCTCCTCGAAATTGGTGCCCCAATGACTCGCCCTCCTCTGTGATGAGTGCCTAAGTGACTGTTCTTTTGTGATTGGTGCTACAGTGGCTGAAATTCCTCCATCAGGGCTCCAGTAAGTGTGCCTCTTCTGTGACTGCCCCAGTGACTGGATCTCCTTCATATTGGTTACTACTTCTCCTCTGAGATTGGTGTCCTACTTACTATGCAGTCTTCACAATGGGTGCTCCAGTGACTGGCTCTCCTTTGTGATGGGGGTCCCATGACTGCTCCTCCTTCATAATAGGTGCCCCAGTGACTGGAATTCCTCTGCAATTGGTTCCCTAGTATATTGTTTTCATGTATGATAGGTGCCCCAGTTATTAACCCTCCTTTATAATGGGTGTCACAGTGATAGTGCCTCCTCCATAATGGGTGCCCCCATGACTGGCCATCTTCTTTTATTAGTGACACAGTGCAAAGCCTCTTCTATGGGTTCCCAGTGACTATCCCTTCTCTATGATGGGTTCCCCAGTGACTGACTCTTATCGGTGAGGGGTTACTCAGAGACTTACTTTGCTCTGTAGTGGGTACCCCAGTGACTGGTCCTCCTTTGCGAACTGAGCCCCAGTGACTGACACTCCTCCATAATACATGCCACAGTGACTAACCCTCATCTCTGGTTGGTAACCCAAGGACTGGCCTCCCTTCTCTGTAATGGGTGCCCCAGTTTTTGGTATTCCATTGTTATGGGTGTCCCAATACCTGGACACCACTATGATGGGTACCTCAGTAAATTTCTCTCCTAGGTGATGAGTGGCCAAGTAACCAACTTCCTTCTGGGTTTGATGTCCCAGTTATTGACTCTTTTCTGTGATGGGTGCTTCAGGAACTGACACTCTTCTATGATGGGATTCCTAGTAACTGGTCTTCCTTTCTAACGTGTTTCCCAGTGACTAGTTCACCTCTGTGATGAATGCTCCCATGACTTAACTTTCACCAAAATGGGGGGCACAGTAACCCACCCTCCTCTGTGAAGGTAGTCCTAGTAACTGGTCCTCCTCTATGATGGGTGCCCCAGGGATTGGTCCTCCTCCTCCTCTATTATGAATGCTCCAGTGACAGACCCAATCAGTGTTGTATGCCCAATGACTGGCCCTCCTCTATGATAGGTGCCCCAGTTACTGGTCCTCTTCTATGATGCCTGTCCCTGTGTCTGGCCCTTCTTTGTGATGGGTATCTCAGTGACTGTCCTTCATCTGTGTTTTGTGCCCATTGATTGGCCCTTCTCTGTGTTCACTGCTCCAGTGACTGACTCTCCTGTTTTATTGTTGCCACACTGACTGTTCTTTATCTGTGATGGGTACCCCAGTGAGTGGACTCCTCTGTAATGTGTACCCTAGAGACTGGCCCTCCACTCTGATGGGCACCCCGGTGACTTGTTCTCCTCTCTCACTGGTGCACCAGTTACTAGGACTCCTCAGTGATGTGTTCCCCAGTGACAGCCTCCTCTGTGATGGGTGCACCAGTGACTGACCCTTGGCTGTGATATGTATCCAATTTCCAGAATTTTCTCTGTGATGTGTGCCCAGCTTATCAGTCTTCCTCTGTGATGTGTGTCCCAGTTACTGTGCCTCCTCCTAGTGGATTTCACTGTGACTATCTCTTCTGTGATGGGTGCCCTGGTGACTAGTCCTCATCCATAATGGATGCCCTAGTGACTAGCCCTCTTCTGAGAAGGGTGCCTCAGTGACTGGATCTGCTCTGTGATAGATGGCCCAGTGATAGAATCTCCTCTGTGATACTTGCCTCAGTGATTGGGCCTCCTCCATACTGGGTGCACCCATAACTGGCTCACTTCTGATGACTGATCCTTCTCTGTGATGTGTGCACCAATGACTAGGCCTCCTTTGTGATTATTGCCTGAGTATGCCCCTCACCATACTGTTTGCACCAATGACTATTCCTTATCTATGAGGGATGCCACTTGACTAGTCCACCTCTGTGAAAAGTGCCCCAGTGACTGCCTGTCCTCTGTGATAGGTGACCCTGTGACTGACTGGCCATCATCAGTGATGGATGTCCCAGTGACTGGCCCACCTCTGTGATTGGTGCACTGTGAACATACCTCCTCTGTGATATATAACCCAGTGACTTGCCCTCCTCTGTGATTTGTGCCCCAGTGAATGGCCCTCTTCTGTGAAAAAAAACCTCAGTGATTGATTTTTCTCTGTGACTAGCTTTCCTATGTTATCACTGCCCCATAACGGGGTCTCCTACATAATGGGTGCCTCAGTGATTATCCATCCTTCATTCTGGTGCCCCAGTGATTGTGCCTTTTCAGTGATTTCTACTCCTGTGACTGAGTCCCCTCTGTAATTGGCACTCTAGTGACTTAGTGCCCTAATGACACAATAACTAGCATGATGCAAGCCAAGTGGCAAGCTTTTCCTTGTAATCCCTACCCTAGTGACTTGGTCTCCCCAGTGATTGGTGCCCAATGAATGGTTTTCCTCCATAATGTGTGCCTTAGTAACTAGCTCTCCTGTGTGATGTGTGTCCTGGTAACTGGGCTTCCTCCATTATGATTGCCCCAGTGAGAAGATCTCTGTGACTTTTTTCCCCAGTGACTGACCCTCCTCCATAATTGTTACCCCAGTGTCTAACCCTCCTCTGTGATATATGTTCCACTTACTGTGCCTCTTTCATAATGGGTGCACTAGTGACAGGCCCTCCTTTGACATGGGTATCCCAGTCGCTCAGCCTCCTTCATAATGTGTGCCACAGTGACTGTCTCTTCTGTGATTTTTTTCCCCCAGTGAGTGGCCTTCATATATGATGGGTGTCCCAGTAACTTGTCTTCGTTGGTAATGGTTGTCTTATTGAGGGGGGGTCTCCTCCATTTTGTATCCTCCAGTGATTGGGCCACCCTATGGATTTTTGCCCTAATGACTGTACAACCTCTGTTATGAGTGTCCCAGGGCCTAACCCTCTTCTGTGATTGATGTTTTAGTAACTGCACTTTCTCTAATATGGTTGCCCCAATGACTAGTCCTTCATGAAGGGTGCTGTAATTTCTGGTCCTCCTCCATAATGGATGCCTCAGTGACTGGCCTTCCTCTGTGAAGTGTCCCAGTGATTGAGCTTCCTCCATAATAGCTGCCACTATGACTGGGCCTTCTTCCTGATTTAATCGTAATGACTGGACCTCCTCCAAATTGGGTGCCCCAGAGACTAGACTACTTCTATGATGCAAATTCCAGTGATTGGCCTTACTCCAAAGTGGGTGCCCCAGTAATTTGTCCTCCTATGTGATAAATGCCCTAGTGACTGACCCTCTTTTTTCAAGGACACCCTATTGATTGACCTTCCTTCATAACTGGTGACCCTGTTACTGGCATTCCTCTGTAATGGATGCAACATTATCTAGCTCTTGTCTGTGATGGGTGCCCTAGCGACTGGCTCTCCTTTGTGATGGATTCCTCAATTACAAGCTGACATCTTTTATGTATGCCCCAGTAATTGGGATTCTTCTGTGTTGGGCGTCCCAGTGACTAACCCTCCTCTGTGATGGTTTCCCCAGTTACTGGGCCTCCTAGGTGATGTGTGCCCAGTGAATGGTCTTCATTTGTGATCATTTGCTTTCCTTCTATTGAGTATTCAAGTGTTTTGCCCTCCTCTGAGATGGTTGCCTCAATTACTAGCCTCCTCTGTTGATAGGTGCCTCAGTGAACAAACTTCTGTGATAGGTGCACAAGTGTCTAGCCATCCTCTGTGATGTGTGCTCCAGGGACTGGGCTTACCTTACTGGGTGCCCTAGTGACTAATCCTACTCTCTGATGAGTGCCTCAGTGATTGGTCCTCTTCTGTTATAGTTGCCTCATTGACTGCTTCCACTGTGATAGGTGCCACAATGACAATATCTACTTTGTGATTGGTGTCACACTGACTTACTCTCTTCTGTGCTGGCTGCCCCAGTTACTGCTTCTCCTCTGTGACTGGAGCCCAAGTTACTAAGCCTCTCCTAATGGTGCCCCAGTGGCTGACCCTCCTTTGTGATGAATCCCTCAGTGACTGGCTGTCATCTGTGATATATGCCACAGTGACTGGTTTTCCTCTGATGGTTTCACAGTGATTGGTTCTCCTCTCTGATGGGTGCCACAGTGAGTAGTCTTCTTCTATGATAGGTGCCCCAGTGACTGGCACTCATCTTTGATGGGTTATCCAGTGACTGGTCCTTCTCTGTGATCAAAGTCTGAGTGACTGGCTGTCCTCCATATGGGGTCCTTGTGACTAGAACTCCTCTGTGATGAATACTCTTGTGACTGGCTCTCCTCTGTGATGGGTACCCTGGTCACTGGCATTCCTCTGTGATAGGTGACCCAGTGAATGGCTTTGCTCTGAGAGATGCCTTAGTGACTAACACTCCTCTATAAGGGGTGTTCCAGAGACTGGATTTCTTCTGTGTTGGGTCTCAGTGATGGGCTCGCTTCTACAAAAGTTGCACCATTGATTGTACTTCATCCATAGTAGGTGCCCAAGTGACTTTCTTTGTGACTGTTATCCCAGTGACTGGTCCTCCTCAGTAATGGTTGCCCCAGTGATAGGCCCTATTCCATTATGCATGCTCCAGTGACTGGGTTTCTTCTTTTATTGGTGCCCCAGTGACTGGTTCTCCACCATAATGGTTACTGCAGTGGCTAGCCCTCTTCAATGAAGGTTGTCCAAATGAATGGCCCTCTTCCATAATGGGGATCCAAGTAGCAGGTTCTCCTCTGTTATAAGTGTCACAGTGACTAACCTTCCTCTGATTTGTGTATTCCAGTGATTAAACTTACTCTCTGTGACTTGCTCCCATAACTGACTGGCCTCAGTGATGGGTACCCCAAATGAGAAGCCTAGTGACTATCCCTTCTGTGCAATTGCTGCCTCAGTCTCTAGCCCTACTCTGTGATGGACATCCCAGTGTCTGCCCCACTTCTTTTGTGGCTGTCCCATTGACTGGGCCTCTTCTGAGATTGTTACCAGTTACCAGTTTTCTTCTGTGATCACTGTCCTCCATATTGGGTGTCCCTGTGCTTGGCCATCCTCCATTATGGGATCCCTAGTTTCTGGGCCTCCTTTGTGATTAGAGGCCAAGTTACTGGTGCTCCACCATAATGATTGCCTCAGGAACTAGCCCTCCTCTATAATGGTTGACCCATATAATGGGACCCAGAAATATAGGTGCTCCAGAGATTAGCCTTCCTTTGTGATGGTTGTACCCATGACTAGCCCTTTTGTGTGATAGATGCCCCAGTTACAGGCCCTCCTCTGTAATGGGAGTCTCAGTGACTGGCACATCTCCATGATTTGTGCCCCAGTGACTGGTCTTCTTCTGTGATTGGTGTGCCAGTGACAGGGCCTCCTCCATATTGGTGCAACAATGACTGGCCTTCTATTATAGACGCCCTAATGTATGTGACTTCTCTGTGATTGGTGCCCAGTGATTGCCCTACTCCATAATGCTTGCTCCAGTGACTAGTCCTCCTCTGTTATGGTTGACACACCTACTTAGCCTCTTCCATAATGAATGTGCCATTGAGTTTCTCTTTTGTGCCTGGGCCTCCTACATAATGTTTGTCCCAGTAACTAGACAACCCCAGTGAATGGTGCTCAAGGTATTGGCCATCAATTATGACTTGTGCCACTGTGACTCTCCACTGTTTCACATGTCCCAGTGACTGGCCTCCTCTGTGAAGGGTGCTCCAGTGACTGGTCTCCCCATGATGGGTGACTACCTCTTTTCTGTAGTAGATGTTCCTGAGATCAACCTTCTTCTGTGATGTGCGCCCCAGTTACTGGCCTCCTCCATGATGGGTGCCCAAGACTGGCCTTCATGGTTGGAGTCCCAGTGACTGGGTATTCTCCATAATAGGTACCCCAATGTCTAGCTCACCTCTAATGGGTATCTCAGTGACTGGTCCTGCTACAAAATGGGTGCCCCAGTGATCCATCAACTTTGTGATTTGTATCTCAGTGATTGGCCTGCTCCAAAATGGGTGCGCTAGTGATTCATCTTCCTACTTGATGAATGCCTTAGTGAGTGAACGTCCTCTGTGATGGATGCTCCACTGAATTCCTCTTCTCTGTGATGGGTGCACTGTGGCTGTTTCTTCTTTATGATCGGTGTCCCAGTGACTGGCCCTCCTCTATGATGAGTGCCACAGTGACTGACCTTCAATGTTAAAAATACCCCACTCACCAATCCACCTCTGTGATACATGCCTACTGGAAACATTTCTCCTGTGGTCACTCTCCTAGTGATTTTTTCTCCTACATTATGGGTACTCCAGTGCCTGGGCCTCCCCTGTGATTCATGCTTCATTGACTGGTCCTGTTCATTATGTGTGTCTGGTGGCTGGCTCCTCTATGATTGGTGGCCCAGTAACTGATCCTCCTTCATTATTATTGCCCAAGTGACTGGCACTTTTCTGTGATGGATGTTTCACTTACTGGACCTTCTCCATAATGAATATCACAATTATTGGCATTTCATTGTGTTGGGTGTCTCAGTGATGATGGGTCTTCCTCTGTGTCTCTGATTGTGTCCAAGTGATTGGCCTTCATATATGATGAGTGTCCCATGATTGGCTCTCATCTGTGATGGATGTCTCAGTGACTTTGCACTCCTCCATTATAAGTGCCCCAGTGACTGGGTCTCCTTAGTGATTGGTACCCAGTAACAGGCCTTCCTCCATAATGGTTGCCCCAGTGCCTAACCCTCCTCTTTTATGAGTGTCTGACTTACTGGGCTTCCTCTAAAATGGATGCTGTAGCGACTGGTCTTCCAGTGACTAGTCCTTCTTCAGAATGTGTGTTGCAGTGACTTTGTCTCCTCTCTGATTGGTGCCTCAGTAACTAGACTTCATATATGATGGGTGCCCAGTAACTAACTCTCCTCTGTGATGGGTGTCTCAGTCAATAGGCCTCCTTCATCTTGGTTGCTGCAATGACTGGGTCTCCTCTATGATTGGTACCCCACTGACTGACCATCCTTTGTGATGGGTGCCCCAGGGACTAGCCCTCTTCTTTGATGGGTGTCCTAGTAAGAAATCCCCCTCCAAAATAGGTGCCTAGGTGACTAGTCCTTCTATGTGATGGTGACCAAGTTTCTGGGTCTCATCCATAAAATGTGCTTCAGTGACTAGTCCACCTCTGTGAAGGATGTCCCAAAGATTGACTCTTCCTTGTTATGAATGTTTCAGTGATTGTAGTGACTCTATAATCTTGCCCCAGTGACTAGCACTCCTCTGTGAGGGATGCTTCTGTGAGTGGTCATCCTCTGTGAGGGGTACTCTGGTGACTGATCCTCTTTTGTGATGGCTTTCCCAGTGACTAACATGCCCCTGTGATGGGTGACTCAGTGGCTGGTCCTCCTCTGTGATTGGTTCTCCAGTGACTGGCACTCATCTCTGATAGGTACCTCAATGATAGGCCTCCTCTGCGATGGGTGCCCCAGTGCCTGGCCCACCACTATGATAGGTGAGCCAGTGAATAGAATTTCTCTGTGATTGGTGCCCTAGTGATGAGACTTCTTCTGTGATGGGTGCCTCAATGAATGGTTCACCTCTGTGATGGTTGCCCCAGTGAGGCTCTCTTTGGTGATCAGTGCTCCAGGGATTGTTGCTTTTTCTAATGGGTGCTCCAGTGACTTGTACTTCTCTGTGAGGGGTGTCTCAGTGATTGGTTTTCTAGTGACGTGTGATCAGGTGACTAGCCCTTCTCTACGAAGGGTACCCCAGTCACAGGGCCTCCTCCTAATAGGTGTCACAATGGCTGACTTTCCTTTGTTACAAATGCCTCTGTGAAAGGCTCACATCTGTGATAGTCACCTCGGTGACTGTCCCTTCTCTGTGCTGGGTGACGCAGTAACTGGATTTCCTCTGTGATGAGTATCAGTGACTGGCTCTCCTCTGTGATAGTTGAACCAAAAATGGGCCTCATGTTTAATGGGTGTCCCAGGGACTGGTTCTCCATGCAATGGTTGCAACTTTTGAGAGGCACTCCTTTGTCATTGTTGTCCCAGACACTGGGCCTACTGCACAATGGGTACCCCAGTGACAGGCCATTCTCAATTATGGTTACCCCAGTGACTGGGTTTTCTCTTTGCTTGGTGCCTCAGTGACTGGCCCTCCACCATAATGGCTGCCCCAGTAATTAGACTTCTTTTGTGAAGGTTGCCCAATGTCTGGTCCTCCTTCTTCATGGGTGTGTCAGTGACAGACAATCCTGTGGTTTGGGTGCCACAAGACTAGCAATTCTCTGTGATGGGTGACCAAATGACTTGCCCTCCTCTGTGATGAGTGTCCTAGTGACTGCACTTCCTATGTGATGGGTGTCCCACTGGCAGGACCTCCTCTGTGATGGGTGTCCCAGAGATGGTGACTCTTGTGATGGTTGTACCAGTGACTGTCCCTCCTCTGAAATAGGTGTTCAGTAACTACACCTACTCTAGTGGAAGCCCCAGAGACCGGCCCTCCTCTGTGATGTGTGTACCATAACTGACACTATCCAGTGAAAAATGTCTCAGTAACTGATCCTCTTCTGTGTTAAGAGTCCCAGGGATTATATTTACTCTGTGATCATTGTCCCAGTGATGAAATCTTGTACATAGTATGTGCCTCAGTGATAAGCCCTCCTCCAGTATGGGTGCCCTAGTTACTGTGCATCCTCAGTGAATTGTGACACAATGACTAACCTTTCTCCACAATGGGTTTCCTAGTGACTCGTCCATATCTCTCTTTGGTGTCCCAGTAACTGAGTCTCCTCTACAATGGGTGCCCCAGTGACAAAGCCCACCTTTGTGATGAGTGTCCCAGTGAAAGAATCTCCTCAGTGATGGATGCTCTGGAGACTGACCATCCCATGTTATGGATGGCCCAGTGACTAGCCTTCATCTGTGATTTTTTTCCAGTGACTAGTTTTCCTCCAAAATTGGTATCCTAGTTACTTATACACTTCTGTGACAGTTATTCCAGTGACTGGCCTTGCTCTGTGATTTGTACAACAGATACTGGGCCTCCTCCATATTGGTACCCCAGTGACTTATCCTCCTCTATTATATATGCTCCATTGATTGTTCCTCCTCAGTGATTGGTGCCTAGTGATGGCCTTCCTTTATTATGTTTGCCCTGGTGACTAGCCCTTCTCTGTTATGGGTGTCCCACTTGCTAAGCCTCTTCCATATGGGTGCTTCAGTGACTGACCTTCCTTTGTAATAAGTGTTCCAGTTAGTGGCCTCCTCCATAATGTGTGATGCAGTAACTTGTCCTCCCCTGTGATTTGGTGTCTCAATTGCTGGCCTTCATATATAATGGGTGTCATAGTGACTGGTCCTCTGTGCTGGGATTTCCAGTGACTAGTCTTCCTCCATAAAAACTGCTCTACTACCTGGCCCTCTTCTGTGATTGATGCCCCAATTACTGGCCAAGCTCTGTGCTGGATGTTGCAGTGACTAGTCCTCTTCTATGTTGGGTATCATAGTGACAGAGCCTCCTCCAAATAGGTGCCCCAGCGACTAGCTCTCTTCTGTGAATGCCCCAGTGACTGGCTTTCCTGTGTGATGAGTATCAAAATAACTGGCTCTCTCCTATGAAATATGCTGTATGACTGGACATTTTTATTATGGGTACCCCAGTGACTGGACTGTCTCTCTGAAAAATGCCACATTGATGATCCTCCTTGGTGATGGATACCATCACATAGATATTTACTCCTCTGTGTTGGTTGTCCCAATTATAGGCCCTCCTCTTGGATCTATGTCCTAGTGATTGATCTCTTCCTAAAAGGCAATGCAGTGACTGGTACTCCTCTGTGATTGAGCCCTCTGTGACTGGCCCTCTTCTATGATAGCTGTCATAACAACTAACGCTCCTCTGTGAAGAGTGCCACTATGACTGCCCTTCACTTTTATGTGTGCCACAGTGATTAACCCTCCTCTATATTGGTTGTACCAATGACTAGCCCTCATTTGTGAGGGTTGTCTATGTGACTTGCCCACCTCTGGGATGTGTACACCAGTGACCGGCACTCTTCTGGGATGGGTACCTCAGTGACAGCCCTATCTGTGATGACTGTCCCAGTGACTGGTTGTTCCTTGTGATGGATGCACAGTGTCAAATCCTTCTCTGTGATGTGGATCCAAGTGACTGGCTGCCTTTGAAAAAATATCTTTGTGACTGATTCTCCTCTGTGATTGCTCTCCCAGTGACTATATTTCCTCGGCGATTGCTGCCACAGTGACTGGATCTTCTACATAATGGGTGCCTCAGTGAGAATCCCTCATCAATTATGGGGGCCACAGTGCCTGTGCCTCCTTGGTGATTTGTGCCACAGTGGCTTTCCTCCATAATGGGTGCCATAGTGATTACTTCTCATCCCAATAGTTGAGACTCCTCCTATTGTGTGCCACTTTAATAAGTCCTCCTTTGTGGTGGCTGTCCTAGGGACTGGCACTACTTAGTGACTGTTGCCTCAGTGACTGGCTCATCTCCATAATGGATTCTGGACTTCTTCTGTTAT
The DNA here is from genome assembly GCA_027257055.1 of Cephalopachus bancanus. Taxonomy (NCBI): domain Eukaryota; kingdom Metazoa; phylum Chordata; class Mammalia; order Primates; family Tarsiidae; genus Cephalopachus; species Cephalopachus bancanus. Next base: position 70,707 of record JAPVLO010001151.1, on the reverse strand, counting down.
CGGTGGAAAATTATCAAGCACTCCTCTGTGTGGGTGTCTCAGTAAGTAGCCCTCCTCTGTAAGGTGTGACACAATGACAGGCCTTCCTATGTTCTGGGTGCCCAAGTGACTGATCCTCCTATGTAATGGGTGCATCACTGACTTTTCCTCCTTTGTGATAGCTGTTCCAGTGACTGGCTTTCCTCTCTGATGGGTCCCCCATTAACCATGCCTCTTCTGTCATTAGGGTGCCAGTGACTGGCTCTGCTCTGTGATAGATGCCTCAGTGACTGTCCCTTTTCTTGAATTTGGTGCCTCATAAACCGGTTCTCTTCTGTAATCTGTGAACCAGTGACTACCTCCCCCATTTTGGGTGCCCAAGTGACTATGCCTGCTCAATAAATTGTGTCCAAATACTGACCCTCTTTCATAATGGGTGTTTTAGTGACTAGCCCTCCTATGGGATGGATATTCCAGCAACTGGGCCTCCTCCATATTGGGTGCCCCATTGACATGCCCTCCTTTGTGATGACTGTCTCAGTGACTGACCCTCCTCAGTGATGGGTACTTCAATGACTGACCTACCTTTGTAATGGTTGTCCCAATAACTGCTCCCTTCCATAATTGGAGGCCTAGTGATTGGCTTTCCTCTGTTATTGGTGCCACAATGTCAAGAACTCTTCTGTATGGGTGTCACAGTGAATAGCTCTCCTCTTTGAGGTGTGCATCCAAGACTGGCATCCTATGTGATGGGTGCCCCAGTGACTGGACCTCCTCTATTAATGGTGCCACAGTGGCTGGCACTCTTCTAAGTAATGGGTGCTTCAGTACCTGTCCTTTATCATCTCTCTGGTATCTTATTTGTTGGCCCTTCTCTTTGATCAGTGCCCCAGTATTAACCTTCACTTCTGATGTGTACTCCAGTGATTGACCTCTATGTTGTTTCTTCAGTGACTTTCTCTCCTCTATCATGTATCCCAGTGACGTGCTTCCTCTGTGATATATTACCCTATGTGTGATTCTCCTCTATAATGGGCTCCCCAGTGACTGGCTCCTCTCGGTGGGTCTTCCAATAACTGGGTCTTCTACATAGTTGGTGTCCCTGTTGCTGGCACACCTCTGTGATGGGTTCTTCTGTGACTTTCTCTCCACTGTGATGGATATTTCAGTTACTGTTTAGCCTCTGTAATAGATTCTCTAGTGATGGAGTTGCCTCTATAATAGGAGTCACAGAGATTGGCCCTCATATATGTTGGGTGCCCCAGTTACTGGCCCTCCCATTTGAAACATACCCTAGCAACTTAATCTCCTCTGTGATAGGTGCTCCAGTGATTAGTATTCCTCTGTGATTGCTGAAGCTGCAACATTAACTGGGTCTCCTACATAAAGGGTGCCTCAGTGAGTAACTTTCCTCTTTGGTGATTGGTGCCCCAGTTTCTAGCCCTCCTCCATAATGGGTGCGCTAGTGACTAGTCCTCTTCTTTGATGGGTGTCCCAGTAACTGACCCTCCTTTATAATGGGTTCCCTGTGACAGACCCTTCCCCATTACTGGTGTCCCAGTTTGAGGGACTTCTCTTTGATTGGTGCTCCAGTGGCTGGCCCTTTTCCATTATTATTGCTCCAGTGACTAGCCATAATTCTTTGATTGTTGCTCTTATTACTAGGCCTCCTTTATAAGGAGTGCCCTAGTGACTAGTCTTTTGTGTGATGGGTTCCCAGTGATTAACCCTTCTCCATTATGTGTTCCATAGTGACTGTGCCTCCTCTCTGAAATGTGTCCCAGTTACTGGCCTTCATATATGATGGATTACACAGTGACTAGCTCTCCTTTGTGATTGGTCTCTAGGTCTCCCCCATTTTGGGAGCTGTAGTGACTACTCCTTCTCTGTGTTAGGTTCCCAATTACTGACCATCCTCTGTAATGGGAGCCCCATTTACTAGTCCTCTTGTGTGATGGGAGGCCTAGTCACTGGGAGTCCTCCAAAATTGGTGTCCCAGTGACTAGTCCTCTTCTGTTATGGGAGTTGCAATTTCTGAGACTCCTCCATAATGGGTGTCCCAGGGAATGGGTCTCCACTGTGAAGGGTGTCCTAGTCTATGAACCTCCTCCATAATAAGTGCTCCATATTCGAGGCTCCTTCTTGATTAGTGACCAGATAACTAGTCCTACTCCAAGTTGGGTGCCACAGTCAATAGACATACTATACTCTGCGATTTGTTTGCCACTAACTAGGCATCCTACTTAATTGTTGTTCCAGTGAATAGTCTTCCTCCATTTTGGGTGCCCCTCTGATTGGGTCGTTTCTGTGATTGGTGCTTCAATTAAAGGCCCTCCTCCATAATGGTTGACCTGGTGACAAACCCTCCTGCGTGATGGGTGTCTAAATTAATGAGTCTCCTCCATAATGGGTTACTTGGTGATTGGCCCTCATTTTTTTTTATTAGAGTCTAAGTGTCTGGGCCTCCTCCACAATGTGTGCAACAGTGACAGTGCCTCTTTGCTGATTGGCTCCCCTGTGACTGGCCCTCCTCCATAATATATATGCTAATAAATAGGCCTCCTCCATAAATAGGTACTCTATTGATTGGGTCTTCTTTATGACTGGTGCTCCAGTGATTGATCTTCCTCTAAATTGGGTGCTACAGTGAATAGCTCTCCTATGGGATGGGTGTTTCAGTGACTGGATGTCTTCAGTGATGGGTGTTACTGTGACTGGCTCTCCTCTGTTATAGTTGAACCAGCACCCATTACAGCCTCCTCTGTAATGGGTGCCCCAAAAACTATCCTTCCTCTGTGAGTGGTGTCCCCATGACTGGCCCGCCTCTGTGATGACTGAAATAGTGATTGGCCTTCCTCTATTTTGGTTGACCCAATGACAGCCCCTCTGTATTGGTTGCCCAGTGATTGGCACTCCTCTGTAATGGGCGGCTCAGTGACTGACACTCTTTGTATTTGTTGCCTCAATGATTGGCGCTCCTCTGATGGGAGCCAAAGTGACTATCCCTCTTTTGTGTCTGATGCCATATTGAGGGTTCCTCCTCTGTGACCTGTGCTCCAGTGACTGATTCTCCCCTGTAATCAGTGACCCAATTATTGGCATTCATCTGTGATTGATACCTGTGACTGGCCCCCTCTGTGAAGAGTGCCCCAGAGATTGGACCTCATCTGTGATGGGTACCCTAATGACTGGCTCCCTCTGCAATTGGTTTCCCAGAGACTGGCCATTTACCATGATTATTCCCAAGTGACTATACTTCCTTTGTGATCAGTTATCCAGTGGCTAGACCTCATCTGTGATGTGGGTCCCAGTGACTTGACCTCCATTGTGATCAGTGCCCCAGTAATTGGCCCTCTTTCAATAGGTGCCCCAGTAACTGAGTCTACTCTGTGGTGGATGCCTCAAAGACTGATCTTTCTCAGTGATAGTTGCTTCAGTGACTGGGTGTCTGAAGAGATGTGTGTTCAGGACTAGTCTCCTTCTGTGATTAGTGGTCTAGGAATGAGGACTCCTATTGGATTCCTCAGTGACTGACTCTCCTCTGTGCCTCGGTGATTATCCCACCTCTATGTTAGGAACCTTAATTACTGTTAACCTTCTTTTACCAGTGCCACGTTACTAGCCCTAATCCATAATGGATGCCCTAGTGACAAGTTCTCATTCATAATGAATGCCCTAGTGACTATCCTTCCTCTGTGATGGATGATGCTGCGACTGGCTCTCCTCTTAGATAAGTGCTCCAGTGATTGGGTCTTTTCCATAATTGGGATCCCAGTGATTAGCTGTCTTCTCTGGTGGGTGCTCCAATGTCAGATTCTCTTTTGTAATGGGTGCACCATTGACAGATGCTTCTATGTAATTAGTGTTCCAGTGACTGGGCCTCCAACATAATGGGTGCTCCATTGACTGTGTATCATACATTATGGGTGCCTCAGTGAGTTGGCCTTTTCTGTGATTGGTGACTCTTCTCTGCTATAGGTTCCAGAATGATCAGCCATTCTCTGTATCTGGTGATGAGTGAAAAGCTGTCCTCTGCGAGGGGTGCACCCCTGACTGTCCAACTCTCTGTTGGGAGCCTCAGTGACTGGTTTTCCTATTTAATGGGTGCCCCAGTGGGTTGCCTTCTTCTGTGATGTGTGCCCCAGTTATTGGCCCTCTGTGATGAGTTCCTCTGTGACTGGCCTACTTCTGTGATTGGTGCCTAGTGATTGATTCTCTTCTACATTGGGTACCCCAGTTACTTGTTCTCAGTGACTGTCTCTCTTCTCAGGTGCCCCAGAAACTTGTCCTTCCCTGTGATGAGTGTTTCCATGACTACCCACCTTCTCTGATATTTTTTCCAGAGACTGTGCTGTCTCTGTGATTTGTGCCTTGGTAACTAGACTTTCTCTGTGATTTGTGCTCCAATAACTAGATCTCATCTGAGTTGTGTGCCCTAGGGATGGTGAACCCTCTAATCAATGACCCAGTGATTGGTTCTATTTCTAATAGATGCCCAAGTGACTGGGCCTCCTCTGTAATATGTGCATCAGTGATTTTTTATTCACTATGATGGGTGCCCAAGTGATTGATCCTCCACTATAATGATGCCCTAGTGACTGGCACTCCTCTGTAATGTGTGACACAATGACTGGCTTTCCTCTGTGATTGTTGCCCCAGTGAGTGTACATTCTCATTAATGGGTTCCCCAGTGATTGTCCCTCCTCCGTGCTGGGTGCCCCTGCAACTGACCCACATCTCTGATGGCTGTCCCAGTGAATGGCTCCCCTCTGAGTTGAGTGTGTCAGAGGAAGGACTGTCACTGGTGCACCCATTAATGTGGAGGGCTCTGCACTTGGACAACCTTCACATGAGAGGGTTAATTACTGGGACAAACTTTATGCAGGAGGCTCAGTCACGGGTGCAACAATCTGTGTTGGGTGTCCCAGTGACTGCTTCTCCTCTTATATTGGGTGTTTCAGTGACTGATTCTCTTCTATAATAGATGCCCTATTTATTGATCCTAATCTATGATGGGTGCCACTGTGACTGGATCTTTTCTGTGATTGCTGCCCCAGTTACTGACTCTCCTCTGTGATGGTTGCCTCATGACTGCACCTTCTTCATAATGGGTGTCCCAGTGACTGGACCTCCTTTGTGATGGGTAGCCCAGTGACAGGCTGTTCTCTGTTATATTTGCTCCTGTGGCTGACTTCATTGACTGGGCCTCCTCTCTAATGGGAAGCCCAGTTAGAGGCCTTCTTCTGTAATCTTTGTCCTCGTGAATGGCTCTCCTTCATTACTGGTGCCCCAGTGATTGTGCATCCTCTGTGAATGGTGCACCAGTGACTGGACATCCTGAGAGGCATCTGGTCAACTCTGAGAGCAACCCTGTCAGCCTGTGCAGAGAGAATACTGAGCGAGTCAGAGACTGAAGCTGCTTCTTAATGCGACAGCTGGCAAAAGCAGCAGCAGTCAAAAGTGGTGACAGTTCTTCAGAAAGGAACCTGTAATTACAGAAATGGCCATATTTCTTTTGGTCCTCCAGTGACTGACCTTCATCCAAATTTGGCACCCCAGTGACTAGCCCTACTCTGTGATGTGTATTCCAGTAACTGGGCATTTTTCACAATTGGTGCCCTGGTGACTGGCACTACTCTCCGATGGGTTTTTCAGTGACTGGCTCTCCCTTGTGATGCATGCCCCTGTATCTTGGCCTCCTTTATAATGGTTGCGCCAGGGACTGGTCCTCCTCTGTGATGGGTGTCCCAGTTTCTGACCCTTCCCTCTGAAAAGTGTCTCAGTTGAAAGTGATAAGATAGTGAGAGAACTGGTTGGAGTGTGAGAGTCTCCGCCAAAGTCCTTGTCCACACAGACCCTCTGCATGAGTGGGTGTGTGCTGGTGGGTGAGTCAAAGTCCATCTGATGTGACACTTGCACCCAAGGCTCTCCTCCACAGGTGGCTGCAATTCACACGACCCTGAGATTGGAGCCCCTGGTGTGCAGGATTGTCTGCTGTTCTTAGGTATCTCTTGAAAGGAGGAAGCAGAGGATAGCTACTCTTCATCACCTGACACCTGGCCATACACCTTTGGAAGTTGGTCAAACATTAACAGCAGGGGCTGTGGAGAAGGCAGTGTGTTAAAATCTAGAAAGGGAATTACACCAGTGAGGACATGCTGACTGGCACCATTTTTTCATACTGGGACTGGGAAAAGACCTGCATTACTCCACCCAGCTCTATCCAGTTTCAAACCTGAGACCCAGAGGTCATTCCCACACCCCTCTGGGATCAACTATCAAACTTGGAGAAACTGATACCTCCCACTCTGGACCAGGTAGATAAATGTCTGATCTGAGTGGGAGACTTGACAGCAGTGGCTGCAGCAGACAAGTTAGTGAGTCAATATCTGATTCAGCTTCCTCCCACAGTACTCTGCAGTGCATCTGAGAGTGGAGGGAGAGGCTGGAGACTGCAATCACTCTTACATGGCAGCAGTCAAAAGTGGCAGCAGCCTAAAGCTGAGGCAATGCTTGGAAAATAAACCCGGAAATGGGGAAATGTCCACAGAGTGAGTTTTTCTCTCTCTTTGTTTTTGTTTGTGTTTTTATACTTGTTTTGTTTGCGCTACTTAAATATTTTTTTTAATTTCTGTTTGTATGTGGATATTTTTTAGCATGAGCATTCAATGGGGTTTTTATGTGTTTGTTTGTTTATATGATTGTCTGTATGTTTTTACTTTTTTCCTTTCTATCTTTGTAACTCTGCTATTTGTTAATTGGTACTCCTGTATGTATTCCCTCTTATTTTTCTCTCTCTTCACCTTCATTTCATTTTCCTCCTTCCTTTTTCTATTCTTTTTATATTTTGTATTATTTTACTTTCAGGGGACAAAATACATCCCCACTGCATGGTCAGACTATAAGGCAGTGGGAAACATGTTCCAGAAGACCCACACACCTGTTAGTGGATATTGTAATCTACAGATAGCTTCTGAATCACACTCCCCCTTAATCAAATCTCAAAACTGCGAAAAGCACAGCCCCCATCATCAGAACAGTTTCAAAATGGAATAAAACCAGAGGATCTACATAGGGAGGATTAGTTGATTGAGCAAACAGAAGTAAAAGTTATCCATCATCAATAAGCAACAGAATTATATCAGATGTAACAAAGGGGGAAGAAAACTTTTACAAATGAAGAAAAACCAAAGGAAGACTATAGGTCTTATGCAGACCCCTGGGAAGATAGCAACTGCAAATACAGACTTTGGAGCTCAAACAATGAAGAGCCCCCAGAATGGCTGGTCTCAAGCCACAAATCCAGATATTAGGACATTAATATATTGAATAAATTGAAATGAGGAAAGACCAAGAGGAAAAAATGAAGTAGTTGATAACTAAGATAACAGAAACAAAGAATACAGTGAAAGAAATAAATAAAAAACAATAAGCATGGAAAAAAGAATTAAGCAAGCAAGAGAAATAATCTCAGATTTCAAGAAACAAAATATGGGACTAATCCAAACTGTTAAAAACATAGAAAAGCATAAAAAGACAGAACAAGACCTCCAAGAGATGAGTGATTATATAAAGAGGAGAAACATAAGATTAATTGAAATCTCTGAGGCAGCTAAAGAGACACAGACCACCCTGGAACAACCACTCCATGAAATTATACATAAATCCTCCTAAATCTCTTCAGAGATGTGACCATTCAAACACAAGCAATTCAGACAACCCCTGCAAGCCAACAAATGAGAAGACCAACTCCTAGCCACCTGGTAATCCATTTACACAAAGTAGATATAAAAGAAAAATTCTAAAGGCAGAAAGGGAGAATGGTCAGACTCCTACCAGGGAAGACCAATTAGAATAGCAGCAGACTTATCTACAGAAACTCTTCAGCCTAAGAAGGACTGCAGTCCAATATTCAAAGGCCTCAAAGATAAATAATTTCAACCAAGAATTACCTACCGAGCTAAGCTAAGTTTCATCAACAATGGAAAGTTAAATTTCTTCCTATACATTCAATCCTTATAGTTTATGTCACCTCCAGACCAGTTCTGCAAGAATCACTTAAGAAAGTATTAAGCATAAAAGAAAGAAAATTAAACTCTCATGTTCTTCCCAAGAATTCAGGAAAAAGATTGAAAACACACGTAAGTAAACCCCCCAAACAAAAGAAAGACAACAAACAAATAAACGAACAAATAGCAGCAACAACAACAAACTCTATAAGAACCTCATGACAAGGATAAACTCTCATATCTCAATAATTAACCTGAATGTGAATGAACTAGAAGCGCCACTGAAAATACATAGAATGGCAAATTCGATAAAATGTCATGATGCAACTATATACTGTCTCCAGGAGACTTATCTCACCAGAAAGAAAACTCACAGACTCAAAGTTAGAGAATGGAAAACACATTTTCAGGCAAACAGAACACAAAAGAGAGCAGAAGTTGCAATACTTTATGAGACAAAATTAGACAAAAATACCCTGCAATATCAGACAAAATACCCTTTAAGATATCAAAAATTTAAAAAGATACAGGTTACTACATAATGATAAAAATTTCAATCCATCATGAATAAATATGAATATTAGGCATATATGCATCCAGCGTAAGAGCACCAACATTCATAAGGCAGCTTTTAGGTAAACTGAAATATATTGACTCTAACACTATCATAACAGGGAAATAAATGCCCCACTAACAAGCCTAGACAGATCATCAAGACAAAAAATCGATAACATGATCCAAAAATTTAGTATGATGTTCGAACAAATGGACTTAATAGACATCTACAGAACACTCCACTCAACAACAGTGGGATATACATTCTACTCATCACCACATGTGATCAGTCACATTCTTGGCCACAAACCAAGTATAAACACATTTCATAAGACTGAATTACTGCGAGCAGAAGGGGAGAATCATTTTTTTAAAACAGAGAAAAGTTGTCATTTGAAAAAGCAGAAGTGAGAAACTATTGTCCCAGATTCTCCCTCACCATTGAAATCCAGGCTTTGCCTCACAACTTTAGCACTTAGCAGTGTGCTGGCAGGGGCTGCAGTTGGAGTCCAGAGGCAAGTTCCCACAGAAGAGGACAAGAGAGGCACTCCACCACCATATTGAAGGTGTGGCAGGAAAGTGCTGTGATTTGCTCACTAAAGACCAACAGATCTGATCTCTGTGACTGGTGGATCAACTACTCAGGGATTGATCGTGGCCCAGAGGAAATATCTTGAAGCACAAACTTTAGAGGGACCTGAGGAGTGCTGATTTCCAGGAGCCACACTCACTACCTTGAATCAACCATGAGTGTGGCAAGAAAAGTTTAAGGAAGAACTCCAAAGAGATCAACGGTGATCTGAGTCTTACCCAAACCCCCACCTCCCCAGCAGTCATGGAAACATCAGACCCACACAGCTGGGCCACAGCTGAGAGGGACAAACTCAGACAGAGCCTGGACGTCAGTCTCAATAGAAAAAATACATTCCAGGATAGGCCTGGATGGTACAGCCTCCATGAGAGTACATGCCTGGGGAAGAAACAATACTGTACTCACCCACCAGAGATCCCACTGTCCATACAAGAGTGGGAGGGGAGGACTGCAACTCCCACTGCCCACCTCCTTCCTTGGTTCCTTCTCTGGGGAGAAATTGAAGAGGTGGCTCTGCAAGAGAGACATGATTAGAGGCACAATTACAGAGCCTGCCACTAGAGTGCAGGGCTTTTTTTGTTTGTTTGTTTTAATTTTCAATTATTTTTTAATTTAAATTTTTTTGACTGCTAATTCGTTGAGTTTTAAAATGTGTTCCCTTTGTGCATGAATTTGTATGTGAGGGTTTGATCTGCATCCTCCCAATTTTTTTATTTTCTAGTTCTTTCTTCTTTTATTTGTCATTTTCTGTTAATGAGTATATGTGAATGATTATGTGTTCATCTTTTGATTATGTTGTTGTTGGCTTGTGCTCTTTTTCTCCTCTGAGTATTTTTTCATAATCTTTTTATAGTTTAAGGGGTGTGTCAATATATGTGTGAGGATTCCACCTGAATCCCTTCCCCCTTGGACTTTCTGTCTTTCTTTTCCATTCACTTTGTGCTAGGCATGTGGGTGTGTGTTTAGTATTCTTGGGGGTTTTGGGGTGTGGTTTGTTTTGTTTCACTTTGTTGTTAATCCAGTTTGTTTTAGAATGTGTGTTGGTATGGACTCTGCATCATCATATAGACTGGTGGTGTGGAGTGGATCTTAGGGAACGTCACACTACAACAAGAGAACATTTTAATTTGTAAGTTGTATCTGATACTATTGCCCCATCTCCCACTTCATTAGAATTTCAAAAACTACAAAAGATAGCAAAGCTTTCCATCCACTATCCTATTTCAAAGTAGAACAAATCCAGAGCCTGGATCAGGGAAGAATAGAGGACTGAGCAAACATCAGAAAGGAAAGCCTTTCCCACTGACACTAAATAAAAGAACCAAAAAGAGATAAATAAGAGATCTGTCACAAGGGAGGAAAAGCCAAAGAAAACCTCAGGCAATTTCAAGCATACTAAAGACAAAACCTTTGAAAAATCATGCTTTGGTGTCCAAACAATGGAAGTCACCAACGACTGTCCCCAGAATACAACAGGGTTTAGGGAATGAATGGAAAGAGTGAATAAAACTCAAGAAAAACAAAATGTAACACTCAAAGAACTTTAAAGAGATTTTGGCAATAAAATATTTCATCCAGGAAATAAATAACAAGATGACAAACATGGAAAGCAGAACAAATCTAGCTGAAGAAAGAATCTCAGAACTTGAAGATCAAAACATGGAATTAACCCAATCTGTAAAAAAAAATAGAAAGAAAACATAGAAAGAACAAAGCCTACAAGACATGTGTGATTATATCAAGAGGCCAAACCTATGATTGGTATGTCAGAAGAAGAAAAGGAAAATGAGAACAACTTGGAGCAAATATTAGAGGAGGTAATCCAATAAAACTTTCCCCATCTCATAAGAGATGTGAACAGTAAAGCACAAGAGACATAGAGAAAGCACACAAGACACCAAATGAGAAGGCCAATCACCAGACACATAGTAATTCGCCTATAGAAAGTAGGCACAAAAGAAAAAATAATAAAGATGGCAAGAGAGAAAGGTCATAATACAGGGGAAAACCAAACAGAATAGCAGTAGACCTATCAGCAGAAATACTACAAGCAAGAAGGGACTAGGGTCCTATATTTAAAGTTCACAAAGATAAACAATATCAGCCAAGAGTTTCCTTACCAGCCAAGCTCAGCTTCATCAGTGACAGAGAATTAAAATTATTCCCAGGCATCCAATCCCTAAGATATTATGCAGCTTCCAGACCAACTCTGCAGTAGACACTTTAAAAAGTATTAATCACAGAAGAAAGGGGAAAAATAATGACCAAAAACTTCCCAAGAGAACAGCAGAGCACAGAATCAACAGAGAATACAGCACAACAAGAAACTTGAAAACACACACATACATTAACCCAAAGCCAAAAGAAAACAAGCAAACAAAAAAACTTTATAAGAACCTCATGACAGGAATAAACAATCACATTTGAAAAATCAACCTGAATATGAATGGACTAAATGCACCACTGAAAAGACACAGAATGGTGGACTGGAAAAAAATCATGGCCCAATTATTTGCTGCATCCAGGAGACTCATCTCACTTCAAGGGATGCACAAAGACTCAAAGTTAAAGAATGGAAAACGAGTTTCCAGGCAAATGTATCACATAAAAAAGACAGGTGTTGCCATCTTAATATCAAAGAAAACCTTTAAACTATCAAATATTTTAAGAGATGCAAAAAGACACTGCATAATGATAAAAGGTTCCATCCATCTATAAGAAATATCCATCATAAAATTATATGCACCCACAGAGGAGCATCAGCATTTATAAAGCAACTATTAAATAAACTGAAAAAAGATATTGACTCTAACACTATTATAGCAGGGGACTTGAATACCCCACTGACAGCCCTAGATAAATCATCAAGGAAAAAATCAAGAAGGCAATCCAGAACCTAAACTTGACACTCGACTAAATGGACTTAACAGAAATCTACAGATTATTTCTCCCAAAACCACAGAATATATATTCTACTCATCACCACATGGAACATATTCCAAGATCGATCACATCCTTGGCCATAAGTCAAGCATAAACAAATTCCATAAGTTTGAAATCTTTCCATGCACATTTTCAGAACACAGTGGAATGAAAATAAATATCAAAAACAACAACAGTTCCCCAAAGCCCACAAGATATGGACACTAAGCAGCATGATGCTGCACAACAACTGGGTCAACACTGAAATTAAAGCAGAAATTGAAAGATTCTTGGAACCAAATGAAAATTAAGAAACATCTTTTAAAAACCTCTGGAATGCCATGAAATCAGTTTTTAAAGGATGATTTATATTTCTACAAGCACACATCAAGGAAACGGAAAGATCAGAAGTGAAAAACCTAACAAATCATGTAAGGGAACTGGAACAAGAAGACCACCAAAACCCCAACTTTAGCAGAAGAATCCAAATCACAAAAATAAGAGCATAAATGCATGACATAGATGATAAAAATATCGTGGAAACATCAACAAAACAAAAAACTGGTTCTTTGAATGAATTAACAAGATTGATGGGCTTCTAGTCAGAATGACCAAGAAAGAGAGAAGAGGCCCAAATAAACACAACCAGAAATACAAAGGATCAAATCACAACTGATCCCAAAGAAATACATAAAATCATCAGAGATTACTACATACACCTATGTGGATACAAACTTGATAACCTTAATGAAATGGAGGACTTTCTGACATCACACAATCTCCCCAGGTTGAAACAAGAAGACATTGAGACGCTAAACAGACCAATAAAAACCCAAGAAATTGACCCTTATATGAAAACTACCTACAAAAATAAGCCCTGAACCAGATGGCTTTCCAGCAGAATTGTATAAAACGTACAAGAAGGAATTGATACCAATCCTATTGAAAGTATTCCAAGCAATTAAAAAAGATTACATTTTCCTCATATCACTTTGCAATGCTAACATTACACTGATACTCAAACCAGGCAAATATCAAACAAAAAAAGAGAACTACAGGCCAATATATCTTATGAAGATAGATGTAAAATCCTCAACAAGATTCTAGCAAATTAGATCCAAAAACACATCTCAAAAATCATTCACGATGACCAAGTAAGCTTCAACCCCAGGGTTGGCTCCACATTCCCAAGACCATAAATGTCATTAAATACATCAATAGATGTAGAAACAAGAACCACATGATTATATCATTAGATGTAGAAAATATTTTGATAAATTACAACATCCCTTCTCCATATAAACCCGCAAACACCTCGGTATAGAAGGAAAATACCTAAAAATAGTAAGTGTCATCTATGATAAACCTACAGCTACATATTGCTAATGGATAGAAACTGAAAAAATTTCCCCTGAAAGCTGGAGCAAGACAAGGCTGACCACTCTCACCCCTCTTGTCAATATTGTGTTGTAAGTCCTAGCTCAGGCAATTAGACAAGGGAAGGAAATCAGGGTTTCCGAATAGGAGAAGGGGAAGTCAAGTTATCCCTCTTTGTTGATGATATTATCTTATACCTTGAAAATACAAGAGAATCTGTAAAACACCTGCTTGCAATGATAAAAGACTTGTGCAGACTTCCGGCAAGATGGCAATGGGACAACCTGGTTGGTGAAACCCTCTGCAAAGGAGAACTGCAGTGGGTCTATGGCTGTCACCCCGGGGGCTGCAGACCCCAAAATCACAGCCTGTTCTTCATTCGGAGCATGGCCGTTTTCATCGCTGGGACATCGCAGTGGACTGGACAGCCACTGCAGCGCAGATGCCACCACCACCACCGTTGCCGCCGTGTCACTGCCACAGCCGCCGCAGCCACAGCCACAGAGGCTGCCGATGGTAGCACATCGCACCATCTGGGCTGGAGGTGATCCATGACTTCAGTCCTTGAAGCCCCTTCAGGAAGATCTGCTGGGACCGCTGCCACCTCTCCCGGGGCCGAGACATCCTGCCCACTGTGAGTCCCCTGCCTGTGCCCTGAGGCAGGCATCCATCTCCAGTCTCTGAGGTTCCTGTCTGGCCCCACCCCCTCTGAGGTGAGCAGCTGAGATAGCACCACTTGCTGGTGATTCAAGGTAACGACACCAAAATGGGAGAAACAAGATTGAAAAAGGCATAGGCCAGAGTGGTGAATGGAGGGTGATCTGAGCTGTCCTTCACAGCAGACCAGGGGAAACTGACCCTAACTGCAAACTAATTTGCCTGCTTGAAAAGAAAGCTAGAAATCAGAACTGAAAGGACATTGGACTTAAACGAAAAGTCTCAGAGTGTGCTTCATTGATTCTGTAAGTTTGATGACTTAATTCTATTCCTACTGTATTGTTCCTTTTTTTCCCCTCTTCCTTTTCTTCTCTTTTCTTCTCTCTGTAAACCATATCTTTGTATAGAGCAACAGCACACCAATAAGGTGGTTGGTTAGCTTGCATGCTAGCATCAATATATGTTTTATTTTTTTGTATGAGAATTGGTTCATCAGTAGCTGTGGTCTATTGTTTTTATCTGTTTCAGTATAGGTCTCTCTCTCCATTTGTTGGCACACGTTTGTATCCACCCTTACTCCTCTATCTCTCCACCCCCCCTTCAACCCACTGTCTGCTCCATTCTCTTCCCTCTGATACCACATTTTATTTCAGGGAGTAAACCTACAGCCCCACTGCATGGACAGATTCCAAGGCAGTGGGAAGTGGGTTCCAGACTATCCACACAACAGTCAGCGAATACCACGACCTGCAGATAGATTTTGAATCACAGCTCTCCCTTAAGTAAATCTCAAAATTGCAAAAAGGACCACCCCAACCTACAAAGCAACTCCAGAATTGAACAAAGAGGGCATACATAAAGAATAGGAGATTGAACAAACAGAAGCAAAACCAATCCCTTTACCCCTGAATAACAGAATTAAAGAAGACGGTGACATGAAAGGAAGGAGAAGGGAGGAAGGGGGAAAGCCGCACAAATGAAGAAAAACCTAAAGAAGAATATAGGTCTCACACAGACCCTGGAAGATCAGACACTGAGAAAACAGATTCTGGAAAACAAACAATGAAGAGCCCCCAGAATGGCTGGTCACATGCAACAAATGAAGACATCAAAACATTAATGGAGAGAATTAAAAAAAAATGAGGAGAGACAAGAGGAAATAGGAAGGAGCTGATGTCAGAAATAGCAGCAGTAAAGAATACTGTGATGGAAATGAATAACAGACTAATAAGCATGGAAAGCAGAATCAGCCAAGCAGAAGAAAGAATCTCAGAGCTCGAAGACCAAAACACAGAACTAGCCCAAACTGTCAAAAGCATAGAAAAGAGGCTCAGAAAGATAGAACAAAACCTGCAAGAGATGAATGATCACTTCAAGAGAACAAGCCTAAGAGTAATTGGGCTTCCTGAGGCAGAGAGGCAAAAGAAGCCACACTGGAACAAACATTTCATGAAATCATTCAAGAAAATTTCCCTCATCTCATCAAGGATGAAAAAGTTCAAACACAAGGGATTCAGAGAACCCCTGCAAGACAACAAATGAGAAGACCAACTCCCAGACACATAATAATTCGCCTAAACAAAGTAGCTATAAAAGAAAAAATCCTAAAGCAGCAAGAGAAAAAGGACAGACTACCTACCAGGGAAGACCAATTAGAATAGCAGCAGATTTATCCACAGAAACCCTTCAGGCTAGGAGAGCCTGGAGCCCTATCTTCAAAGTTCTAAAAGAGAAACAATTTCAACCAAGTATAATCTACCCAGACAAACTAAGCTTCATTAATGAAGGAGGATTGAAATTTTTTCAAGATATCCAATCCCTAAGAACCTACACTGCCACCAGACCACCTCTACAAGAAACACTTAAGAAAGTACTGAACACAGAAGGAAAAGAAAAAGGAACAACAACATTCTTCACAAGAGTACAGGCAAAAGATTAAAAACACACATGAGCGAACTCCAGAACCCAAAGAAAGACAACAAATAAACAGGAACAACTCTGTAAGAACCTTATGAAAGGGATCAACTCTTGCATTTCAATTATTAGCCTAAATGTGAACGGACTAAATGCACCACTGAAAAGACATAGAATGGCAAAATGGATAAAATATCATCAGGCAACAATCTATTGCCTTAAAGAGACTCACATCACTAGAAAGGACACCCACAGACTCAAAGTAAGAGGATGGGAAACAAACTTTCAGGCGAACGGAATACAAAAGAAAGGAGGAGTAGCGATCTTAATTTCAGACAAAATACCCTTCAAGCTATTAAAAATGAAAAAGATACAGAGGGCCACTACATAATGATAAAAGGCTCAATCCATCAACAAGAAATATCTATCCTAAATATATGTGCACCTAACATAGGTGTGCCAACTTTCATAAAGCAACTTCTAGGAAAACTAAAGAAAGATATTGACTCTAACACCATCATAGCTGGGGATTTTAATATCCCACTCATAACCCTAGACAGATCATCAGGACAAAAAATCAGCAAGGAGATCCAGAACCTCAATGTGACTTTGGATCAAATGAACTTAATTGATACCTACAGAACACTCCATACAAAGACCACATAATATACATTCTACTCATCACCGCATGGAACATATTCTAAGATTGACCACGTAATAGGCCGTAAATCAAGCATAAGCAAATTTAAAAAGACCGAAATTCTACCATGCACCTTCTCAAACCACAGTGGAATAAAAATAAACATTGACACCAACAAAGTCCCCACAAAACCCACAAAGACATGGATACTAAACAGCATGATGCTAAATAACTCCTGGGTCAATAATGAAATCAAAACAGAGATCAAAAGATACCGGGAAACAAATGAAAATGAAGAAACACCTTACCAAAATCTCTGGGACACCTTGAAAACTGTAGTAAGAGGGGAATTTATATCCCTCAAACACACATGTAGAAAATGGAAGGAACACAAATTAACAACCTAACAAGCCACCTAAAGAAGCTGGAAATGCAAGACCACAAAAACCCTAATTTCAGCAGAAGAATCCAGATCACCAAAATAAAAGCCCAAATCCAGGACATAGAAGACAAAAAGACAATACAAAAAAATCAATGAAACAAAAAGCTGATTCTTCAAAAGAATAAACAAGATGGTCCCCTAGCTAGACTGACCAAGAAAAAATAAGAAAAAAACCAAATAAGCACAATGAGAAACACAAAGATGAAGTCACATCTGACCCAGAAGAAATAAAAAAGATCATTAGAGACTACTACGTACACTTGTATGGAAACAAACTTGAAAACCTTAAGGAAATGGAGGACTTTCTGACATCACACAACCTACCTAGATTGGAACAAGAAGAAATTGAGACCCTAAATAAACCAATAACAATCAAGGAAGGCTGCGGTTTAAGATGGCGACTGGGCACCCCAGCGTCTGAAGCCCTCTGCAAGGGAGATCTGCAGTGGGTCTCTGACTCTCACCCCGGGGGGGCTGGGGACCCCAGCATTGCAGCCTGCTCTTCAGACAGAGCTCGGCCATCACCACAGCTGGAACATCAAAACAACTGGACAGTTTTACTGCATTGCACTGTCCCACCGCCACTGCAGCCCCTCCCCCCGCCGGCATTCCCATCGCCGCCACCGGCGCTCCTGTCACCACTGCCATGGCCTCTGGGACAGGGAGCTCATCACAACCCGGCCCGAGGGGATCCACACCAAACCGCTTCAAGGAAGATCTGCTGGGATCTCTGCCACCTTTCCTGACCCGAGACTATCCTGCCCGCCCGGCGTGGGACTCCTGTTGCCTGCTCGGAGGCAGGCAGCCATCTTGTTCCTGTCCGGCCCCACCCCCTCTGGGGCGAGCAGATGAGATAGCACCACCTGCTGGCGATTCAAGGGAGTAAACCTACAGCCCCACTGCACGGACAGATTCCAGGGCAGTGGGAAGTGGGTTCCACATTATCAACATGCCTGTCAGCGAATACCAGGACCTGCAGACAGATTTTGAATCACAGCTCGCCCCTTAAGTACATCTCAAAGCTGCAAAAAGGACCACCTCCAACCTACAGTGCAACTTCAGAATTGAACAAAGTAAGAGGACACACATAAAGAATAGGAGATTGAACAAACAGAAGTAAAACCAATCCCTTTACCCTTGAATAACAGAATTAAAGAAGATGGTGACGTGGAGGGAAGGAAAAAGTAGGGAGGGGGAAAAACCGCACATATGAAGAAAAACCAAAAGAAGAATATAGGTCTTACACAGACCCCTGGGAGATCAGACAATGAGAAAACAGATTCTGGAACACAGACAATGAACAGTCCCCAGAATGACTGGCTATATGCAACAAACCCAGACATCAAGACATTAAAGGAGAGAATTTAAAAAATTGAGGAGAGACAAGAGGAAAATAAGAAGGAGCTGTTGTCAGAAATGACAGCAGTAAAGAATACTGTGATAGAAATGAACAACAGACTAATAAGCATGGAAAGCAGAATCAGCCAAGCAGAAGAAAGAATCTCAGAGCTCGAAGACCAAAACACAGAACTAACACAAACTGTCAAAAGCATAGAAAAGAAGCTCAAAAAGACAGAACAAAACCTGCAAGATGAATGATCACTTCAAGAGACCAAACCTAAGAATAGTTGGGCTTCCCGAGGCAGAAAGAGAAACAGAAGCCACAATGGAACAAACATTTCATGAAAGCATTCAAGAAAACTTCCCTCATCTCATTAAGGATGAAAAAATTCAAACACAAGAGATTCAGAGAACCCCTGCAATACAACAAACGAGAAGACCAACTCCCAGACACATAATAATTCGCCTAAACAAAGTAGCTATGAAAGGAAAAATCCTAAAGGCAGCAAGAGAAAAAGGCCAGACTACCTACCAGGGAAAACCAATTAGAATAGCAGCAGATTTATCCACAGAAACCCTTCAGGCCAGGAGAGCCTGGACCCCTATCTTCAAAGTTCTAAAAGAGAAACAATTTCAACCAAGAATAACCTACCCAGCCAAACTAAGCTTTATTAGTGAGGGAGAATTGAAATCTTTTCCAGACATCCAATCCCTAAGAACCCTCGCCGCCAGCAGACCACCTCTACAAGAAACACTTAAGAAAGTACTGAACACAGAAGAAAAAGAAAAAAGAACAACAGCATTCTTCACAAGAGTACAGGCAAAAGATTAAAAACACACATGAAGCCGGGCTCGGTGGCTCAGCCTGTAATCCTGCGCCTTTGGGAGGCTGAGGTGAGTGAATTGCCTGAGCCCTCGGGTTTGAGACCCACCTGGGCAGTGAGACCCCATCACTACAATAAATCAAAAAATCAGCTGGGCATGGTAGTGTATGCCTGTAATTCCGGCTACTTGGAAGACTGAGGCGGAAGGATCGCCGGAGCCCACAAGGTCGAGGCTGTGGTGGCCGGAAGCGGCCACTGCACTCCAGTCTGGACGACCGAGTGAGACTCCAACTCAAAAAAAAACAAAACAAAACACATGAACCAACTCCAAAACCCAAAGAATGACAACAAATACACAGGAACAACTCTGTAAGAACCTTATGACAGGGATCAACTCTTGCATTTCAATTATTAGCCTAAATGTGAACGGACTAAATGCACCACTGAAAAGACATAGATTGGCAAAATGGATAAAATAACATCAGGCAACAATCTATTGCCTTCAAGAGACTCACCTCACTAGAAAGTAAGAGGATGGGAAAAAAACTTCCAGGTGAATGGAATACAAAAGAAAGGAGGAGTAGCCATCTTAATTTCAGACAAAATACCCTTCAAACTATTAAAAATCAAAAAAGATACAGAAGGCCACTACATAATGATAAAAGGCTCAAGCCATGAACAAGAAATATCTATCCTAAACATATACGCACCCAACATAGGTGCGCCAACTTTCATAAAGCAACTTCTTGGAAAACTAAAGAAAGATATTGACTCTAACACTATCATAACTGGGGACTTTAATACCCCACTCACAACCCTAGACAGATCATCAGGACAAAAAATCAGCAAGGAGATCCAGAACCTTAATGTGACTTTGGACCAAATGGACTTAATTGATACCTACAGAACACTCCATCCAAAGACCACAGAATACACATTCTACTCATCACCACATGGAACATATTCTAAGGTCAACCACATACTCGGTCATAAATCAAGTATAAGCAAATTTAAAAGGACCGAAATTCGACCAAACACCTTCTCGGACCACAGTGAAATAAAAATGAACATTGACACCAACAAAGTCCCCCCAAAACCCACAAAGATATGGACACTAAACAGCATGATGCTAAACAACTCCTGGGTCAACAACGAAATCTAAACAGGGATCAAAAGATACCTGGAAACAAATGAAAATGAAGAAACATC
Organism: Cephalopachus bancanus; assembly: GCA_027257055.1. NCBI lineage: Eukaryota > Metazoa > Chordata > Mammalia > Primates > Tarsiidae > Cephalopachus > Cephalopachus bancanus. The sequence continues at coordinate 50,246 of JAPVLO010001151.1, read as the reverse complement.
TTACCAAAATCTCTGGAACGCCTTGAAAACTGTAGAAAGAGGGGAATTTATATCCCTCAAACACCCACAAAAGACAAGGACACTAAACAGCATGATGCTAAACAATTGGGTAAATGATGAGAGCAAAACAGGGATCAAAAGATACCTGGAAACAAATGAAAATGAAGAAGCATCTTACCAAAACCCTGGGATGCCCTGAAAGCTGTAGTAGGAGGGAAATTTATATCCCTACAAACACACATGAAGAAAATGGAAGGAACAGAAATTCACAATGTAACAAGCCACCTAAAGAAGCTGGAAAAGCAAGACCACAAAAACCCTAATTTCAGCAGAAGAATCCAGATCACCAAAATAAAAGCCCAAATCCAGGACATAGAAGACAAAAAGATAATACAAAAAATCAATGAAACAAAAAGCTGGTTCTTCGAAAGGGTAAACAAGATTGATGGTCCCCTAGCTAGACTGACCAATAAAAAACGAGAAAAAAACCAAATAAGCATAATCAGAAACACAAAAGATGAAGTCACATCTGACCCTGAAGAAATACAAAATATCATTAGAGACTACTACGTACACTTGTACGGAAACAAACTTGAAAACCATAAGGAAATGGAGGACTTTCTGACATCACACAACCTACCTAGGTTGGAACAAGAAGAAATTGAGACCCTAAATAGACCAATAACAATCAAGGAAATTGACTACATAATAAGAAAACTTCCTACAAAAAAAAAGTCCTCGTCCACATGGCTTTCCAGAAGAATTCTACACGACATTCAAGGAGGAGCTGATACCAATCCTACTGAAGATATTCCAGGCGATTAAAAAAGATGGAACTCTCCCCAAATCATTTTATGAAGCCAACATCATACTGATACCCAAGTTGGGTAAAGATCCAACAAAGAAAGAGAACTACAGGCCAATATCTTTGATGAACATAGATGCTAAAATTCTCAACAAAATCCTAGCAAACCGGATTCAGCAATACATCTCAAAAATCATCCACCATGACCAAGTAGGCTTCATACCTGACATGCAAGGCTGGTTCAACATTCGTAAAACCATAAATGTAATTAAATACATCAACAGATGTCAAAACAAAAACCACATGATCATATCATTAGATGCAGAAAAAGCTTTTGATAAAATCCAGCATCCCTTCTTGATAAAAACCCTTGAACATCTAGGCATACGGGGAACATACCTCAAAATAGTAAAACCCATCTACGAGAAACCCACAACCAGCATACTCCTAAATGGACAAAAATTGGAACCAATTCCCCTGAAAACTGGAACTAGACAAGGATGCCCACTCTCTCCCCTCCTGTTCAACATAGTAATGGAAGTCCTGGCTAGAGCAATCAGAGAAGAGGAGGCAATCAGAGGTATTCAAATAGGAAAAGAGGAAGTCAAGTTATCTCTCTATGCAGATGATATGATGGTGTACCTTGAAAACCCAAGAGAATCTGTCAAAGGCCTCCTTACATTGATAAAGGCCTTTGGCAAAGTCTCAGGATACAAAATAAATGTACAAAAGACAATCGCATTTCTCTACACCAATAATAAACAAACAGAATCCCAAATAAAAAACACAATTCCATTCACAATAACCAAAAAAAAATGAAACACCTTGGCATCTTCCTAACCAGAGACGTGAAAGACCTTCACAATGAAAATTCCAAAACACTACTCAAGGAAATCAAAGCTGACACGAACAAGTGGAAAAATATCCCATGCTCATGGATCAGAAGATTCAACATTGTGAAGATGTCCATCTTACCTAAGGCAATCTACAAATTCAATGTAATACCCATCAAATTACCAACAACATTCTTCTCAGACCTAGAAAAAAAACACAGGAATTCATATGGAAACACAAACGTCCAAGAATAGCCAGAACAATACTCAGCAAAAAAAACAAAGCAGGTGGTATCACAATACCAGACTTCAAGCTTTACTATAAAGATACAATCATCAAAACAGCTTGGTATTGGTACAGGAACAGGCATATAGATAAATGGAACAGAATTGAGATTCCAGAAGCAAAACCTCAATTCCTCAACCAACTCATCTTCAACAAAGCCCCCACCACCTACCAATGGGGAGAGGAGAACTTACTCAGTAAATGGTGCTGGGAAAACTGGCTAACCACATGCAGAAGATTGAAACAGGACCCCTATCTATCCCCATGCACAAAGGTTAACTCCAAAAGGATCAGAGACATAAATGTAAAACCTCAAACCATAAGAACCTTAGAAAAGTAAGGAAATACTCTCATGGAAATCGGAACTGGCATCCAATTCCTGTACAAAACCCGAAACCCACAGGATTTAAGAGAGAAGATAGACAAATGGGACCTTATTAAACTGACAAGCTTCTGCAAACCCAAAGAAACCATCAAGAGAGCAGGGAGACAGCCTACAGACTGGGAAAAAATATTTGCCAACTCTAGGTCTGACAAAACCTTAACATCCTGGATCTACAAGGAACTGAAACATACTGAAAAGAAGTAAACAAACAGCCCCATTATAAAAAGGGCAAAAGATATGAACAGACACTTCACAAAAGAAGACATTCGAGCAGCCAACAAACACATGAAGAAATGTTCAACCTCACTAATCATCAGGGAGATGCAAATCAAAACCACATGAGATACCACCTAACTCCAGTCAGAATGGCAATTATCAACAACTCAAAAAATAACAGCTGCTGGAGAGGGTGTGGTGAAAAGGGAACACTTCTACACTGTTGGTGGGAGTGTAAACTAGTGCAACCTCTGTGGAAAACAGTGTGGCGATTCTTAAAAGCTCTAAAAATTGACCTTCCATATGATCCTGCAATCCCCCTACTGGGAATATACCCTGAAGAACACAAATCACTCTATAAAAAAGATACCTGCAAACGTTTGTCTATCGCAGCATTGTTCACAATAGCAAGAACCTGGTAACAACCATGCTGCCCATCAAAAGAGGACTGGATTAAAAAAATGTGGTACATATACACGATGGAATACTACGCAGCCATAAAAAAGAACAAAATCATGAATGTTGCAGCAACTTGGATGAAACTAGAGTCTATAATACTGAGTGATCTCTCACAGAAACAAAGATCAGAATATCACATGTTCTCACTCATATAATGGACCTTGAACATCCAATGTAATACTATAAGAAAATGACGGTACTGGGAAATTATGGGGGGGAGGGGGATGGGATTAACAGTAGCAAATATCTGTCTGGGACTGGGAAAACACCTCTTATCAACAGGGTGCCTGAATGAAACGTAATTGTACACCTAACCCTTAATTGTACCCCACAAAACCATAATAAAAAATACTGATTAATTTAAAAAAAAAATCAAGGAAATCGACTACGTAATATTCCTACAAAAAAAGTCCTGGTCCAGATGGCTTTCCAGCAGAATTCTACAAGACATTTAAGGAGGAACTGATACCAATCCTACTGAAGGTATTCCAGGCGATTGAAAAAGATGAAAATCTCCCCAAATCATTTTACAAAGCCAACATCACATTGATACCCAAGCCAGGTAAAGATCCAACAAAGAAAGAGAACTACAGGCCAATATCTTTGATGAACATAGATGCTAAAATTCTCAACAAGATCCTAGCAAACCGAATTCAGCAATACATCTCAAAAATCATCCATCATGACCAAGTAGGCTTCATCCCTGGGATGCAAGCCTGGTTCAACATTCGTAAAACCATAAATGTAATTAAATACATCAATAGATGTCAAAACAAAACCACATGATTATATCATTAGATGCAGAAAAAGCTTTTGATAAAATCCAGCACCCCTTCTTGATAAAAACCCTTGAACATCTAGGCATATGGGGAACATACCTCAAAATATTAAAACCCATCTATGAGAAACCCACAGCCAGCATACTCCTAAATGGGCAAAAGTTGGAACCATTTCCCCTGAAAACTGGAACAAGGCAAGGATGCCCACTCTCACCCCTCCTGTTCAACATAGTATTGGAAGTCCTGGCTAGAGCAATCAGAGAAGAGAAGGCAATCAGGGGTCTCCCAATAGGAAAAGAGGAAGTCAAGTTATATCTCTTTGCAGATGATATGATTGTGTACCTCGAAAACCCAAGAGAATCTGTCAAAAACCTCCTTACACTGATAAAGGCCTTTGGCAAAGTCTCAGGATACAAAATAAATGTGCAAAAGAGAATCGAATTTTTTACCCCAATAATAAACACACAGAAATCCTAATAAAAAACGTAATTCCTTTCATAATAGCCACACAAAAAAAGAAATACCTTGGCATATTCCTAACCAGAGATGTGAAACACCTTTGCAATGAAAACTAGAAAACACTGCTCAAAGGAATCAAAGATGACACAAACAAGTGGAAAAATATCCCATACTCATGGATTGGAAGAATCAACATTGTGAAGATGTCCATCTTACCTAAGGCAATCTACAAATTCAATGTAATACCCATCAAATTACCAGCAACATTCTTCTCAGACCTAGAAAAGACAACACAGGAATTCATATGGAAACACAAACGTCCAAGAATAGCCAGAACAATCTTCAGCAAAAAAAAAAAAAAACAAAGCAGGTGGTATCACATTACCAGACTTCAAACTTTACTACAAAACTACAATCATCAAAACAGCTTGGTATTGGTATAGGAACAGGCATATAGATCAATGGAATAGAATTGAGATTCCAGAAGCAAAACTTCAATTTCTCAACCAACTCATCTTCGACAAGGCCTCCACCACCTACCACTGGGGAGAGGAAAACCTATTCAGTAAATGGTGCTGGGAAAACTGGCTGACCACATCCAGAAGATTGAAACAGGACCCCTATCTATCCCCATTCACAAAAGTTAACTCCAAATGGATCAGAGACCTAAATGTAAAACCTCAAACCATAAGAACCTTAGAAAATGAAGGAAATACCCTCATGGAAATCGGAACTGGTATCCAATTCCTGAACAAAACTTGAAACCCACAGGTCATAAGAGAGAGGATAGACAAGTGGGCTTTTATTAAACTGATAAGCTTCTGAAAGGCCAAATAAACCATCAAGAGAGCAGGGAGACAGCCTACAGACTGGGAAAAAATATTTGCCAACACCAGATCTGACAAAGGCTTAACATCCAGGATCTACAAGGAATACAAACGTGCTGAAAAGAAAAAAACAAACAACTCCATTATTAAATGGGCAAAAGATATGAACAGACACTTCACAAAAGAGGACATCCAAGCAGCCAACATGAAGAAATGCTCAACCTCACTAATCATCAGCAAATCAAAACCACACTGAGATACCACCTAACTCCAGTCAGATGGCAATTATCAACAACTCAAAAAATAGCAGCTGCTGGAGAGGGTGTGGCAAAAAGAGAACACATCCACACTGTTGGTGGGAGTGTAAACTATTGCAACCTCTGTGAAAAGCAGGGTGACGATTCCTAAAAGCTCTAAATATCAACCTCCCATATGACCCCGCAATCCCCCTACTGGGAATATATCCCGAAGAACTCAAATCACTCTATAAAAAAGATACCTGCACACGTATGTTTATCTCAGCATTATTCACAATAGCAAGAACCTGGAAACAACCATGCTGCCTATCAAAAGAGGACTGGATTAAAGAAATGTGGTACATATACATGATGGAATACTACGCAGCCATAAAAAATAACAAAATCATGAATTTCACAGCAACCTGGATGGAACTTGAGTCTATAATACTGAGTGACCTCTCACAGAAACAAAGATTTGAGTATCACATGTTCTCACTTATATAATGGACCTTGAACATCCAATGTAATACTATAAGAAAATTACTGACAGTACTGGGATACTATGGGGGTATGGGATTAACAGTAGCAAATATCTGTCTGGGGAAAGGGAAACACCTCTTATCAACAGGGTGCCTGAATGAAACGTAATTGTACACCTAACCCTTAACTGTACCCCACAAAACCATAATAAAAAATATTGTTTAAAAAAAAAAGACGTGCAAAGTCTCAGAGTACAAAATAAATGTGCAAAAAATAGTTGCATTACTATACAACAAAAACAAGCAGGCAGAGACCTAAATAAAAAGCAAATTTCCATTCACAATAATAACAAAAAGATGAAATACCTCAGTGTCTTCCTAACCAGAGAGTTGAAATACCTTTATAATGAGAACTGCAAAACACTGTTCAAAGAAATCCAAGAAGACACAAGTAAATGCAAATAAAATCCATGTTCATGAATAGGAAGAACCAACATTGTTAAGATGTCAATCCTACCAAAGACAATCTCTAGATTCAATGCAATACCCATTAAGTCACCAACATCATTCTTCTCAGCTCTGGAAATGACAATACAGAAATGTATATGAAAACATAAATGACCAAAAATAGCCAAAACAAACCTCAGCAAAAGAAACAAAGCAGGAGGTATCACACACTCAGACTTCAAAATTTACTATAAAGCTACAATAATCAAACACCTTGATATTGGAGCAAGAACAGGCACATAGGCCAATGGAACAGGATAGAAATTCCAGATTCAAAGCTTCAATTCCTCAACAAACTCATGGTTGACAAAACCTCCAACAACCACTGGGGAGAGGAGAATCTATTCAGTAAATGGTGCTGGGAAAACTGATTGACCACATGCAGAAGATTGAAACAGGACACCTAGCTATCGCCATACACAAAAATTAACTCTAAACGGATCAAAGACCTAAACACAAACCCTCAAACTATAAGAATCTCAGAAAATGCAGGAGACACTCTTATGAAAATTGGAACTGGCAACCAACTCCTTTTCAGAACCCTAAAAGCCAATGCCTTGAAAAATAAAATAGACAAGTGGGACCTCATCAAACTAAAGAGCTTCTGCAAAGCAAAATAAACCATCCAGAGAGCAGGGAGACAGCCCACAGACTGGGAAAAATTATTTGCCAACTGTATATGTGACCAAGGTCTAACATCTAGGATCTACAAGGTACTCAAACATGCTGAAAGGAAAAAAACAAACAGTCCTTTTAAAAATGGACAAAAGGCATGAATAGACACTTCTCAAAATAAGATATACAGGAAGTCAACAGACACATGAAAAAGTGTTTAGCCTCACTTAACATCAGATAAATGCAAATCAAAACCACATTGAGAAACCAACTAACCCTAGTACAAATGACCTTCATTAATAAAACAGACAACAACTGATGCTGGCAAGGATGTGGAGAGAAAGGAGTGCCTCTACACTACTGGTGGGAATGCAAACTAGTACAACCTCTTTGGAAGATGGTGTGGTAATTTTTGAAAGAACTAGAAATTGACCCTCATATGACCCAGCAATTCGCCTATTGGGAATATAACAAGAGGAACTCAAATCATTCTACAAAAAAAGATGCCTGCATACGTTTTTTGTTGCAGTCCTATTTGCAATTGCAAAAACATGGAACCAACCATGTGACCGATTGAACTTGGGCTGAATTTAAACACATGTGGTACACTTACACAATGGAATATTATGCAGCCACAAAGAAGGACAAACATATGGACTTTGCAGCAACTTGGATGGATTTGGAATCTATCATATTCAGTGATTTATCACAGAAACAAATAACAGATTACTATATGTTCTCACTTTTAAGTAGACCTTGAACAATTATAATGCTATAAGAAAGCACATGGCAATAATGAGAAACTGTCAGGAGAGGGGGATGGGGTTGGGAATTGAGGGAAACTGCTAGGGGGAAAAGGGCATACCTCATCAATAAGTGTACATGAATAATTAATAATTGTATATCTAATCCTGAATTTTACCCCACATCTTTGTAATAACAAAAAGTTATCACTCTAGTAAGCTGCAAATACATATGTTCTACCAAAATCTACAGAGAAAAAGAAATACTACCAATCACCTTATTAAATTACATTGGGATAAAAATAAATATCAGCACCAACGATGCTCTCCCCCATCCCACAAACACTTAGACGATAAACAATCTGATTCTAAGGAACTCTCAGGTCAGCATGGAGATCAAAAAAGAAATTTAAAGATTCCTACAAACAAATGAAAACAAAGAAACTTCTTACCAAAATCCGGAGTGCCATGAAATCAGTACTAAGAGGGAAATTTATATGTCTATGAACACAGATGAAGAAGCTGGAAAGGTCAAAAGTTAACAGCATAACAAATCATCAAAGGAAGCTGAGAAATCAAGTCCATCAAAATGATAATTTTGGCAGAAAAATACAGATCACCAAAATAAAAGGCCATATATGGGACATGGAGGACAAAATATAATAGAAAAAAACAAGAAAACACAAATCTGGTTCTTTGAAAGGATAAACAAGATCTTTGAACCTCTAGCAAGACTAACCAAGAAAAAGAGAGAAAAAGTCCAATGAACACAATTACAAAATATATTCACAACTGACCCTGAAGAAATAGAAACCATTATCAGAGATTATTATATACATACACTTGTATAGAAACAAACCTTAAAACCTAAATGAAATAATGGACTTTGTGACATCACACTACATTCTTAGGTTGAAACAAACAAAAATTAAGACCGAAAATAGACGAATAACAACCCAGAATATTAACTACATCATAAGAAAACTACCTACAAAGGAAAACCCTGGATCAGATGGCTTTTGAGCAGAATTCTATGAAACATACAAAAAGGAACTGATACAAATCCTATTGAAAATTTTTCAGACAATCTAGAAAGATTAGAACTCTCCACAAATTATTTTAGGAAGCATATGTCACATGGATATCCAAACCCAATAAAGTTCCAACAAAGAAAGTGTACATCAGGCCAATATCCTTGATGAACTTAGATGCTCAAATTCTCAACAAGATCTAGCAAACCAGATCCCACAACACATCTCAAAAATCATCCGCCATGACCAAGGAATGTTTGGCTGGTTCAACATCTGCAATATCATAAACGAAATTAAATACATCAACAAATGAAAAAGAAAAACCACATGATTATATCATTAGACACAGAAAAGGCTTTTAATAAAATCCAATATCCTTTCTTGATAAAAACCCTAGAACTTTCAGCAAGATGGGGCTGCTTGGTCTGTGAGAATCTCCCTGAAAGAGAACACACACAAAGATTCTAGCTCTCTCCTGGGGGCTGCAGCTCCCATCGTCAGCAGCCTGCCCTTCACAGGGAGCTCAGCCATGGCCACCACTCAAACATCATGGTGGTCTGGGTGGCCACCACAGCTGTAGATGCTGCCACCGCAGCCATCACCCCACCCATGCCTGAGGCAACCCACAACTTCAGACCATGAAGCCCCTGCAAGCATGATCTACTGAGATCACCACCACTGCCACTGCCATGCCATGCCCCTAGTCTGGAGCCAGGCTTATGGAGCTCCTTCTGTGTACTGTGAAGTGGCTGCCACCACAGCCACTACCACTGCCTGCTCCCTCCTATCCTGGGTGCCATCCAACTTCTGCCCTGCCTGGCTTGCATTGACTTGCAGGCTTCAGCAGCTGCAAATAAAGATCAATTGGAGTGGCCAGATAGCACCACCTGCTGGGTATCCAAGGTAACAACATCAAAATGGGAAAGACAGAAGCCTTTCCCCTTTGATAAATACACACAGGCCAGATCTGAGTGATAGACTGGGAAGGGAGCCCAGATCTGAACTGTCCTTCACAGCAGGCCAGGGGCAACTGACCCTAACTGTGAATAAATCTACCAGCCTGCAAAGACAGCAGAAATCAAAGCTGAAAGGATATTGGACTTAAAGGAAAAGTCTCAGAGTGTGCTTGGTTGGTTCTGTTAGTTTACTGTCTTTATTCTATTTCCTTTTTTAAATTTCTTTTTATTCTATTTCCTTTTATTCTATTTCCTTTTTTAAAATTTCTCTGTAAACTCCATCTTTGTATAGAGGAATAGTACACCAATAAGGAGGTTAGTTAGCTTGTACACTGGCATCTTTGGATGTTTTAGTTTTTTTGTATGGTTGTTGGTCAGTTTGTAGTCATGGTTATTGTTTTTCTTTTTATTTGTTTCAATCTTTGTATCTCTTTTCACTTGTTAGTTGGTATGACTGTTTTCCCTCTTACTCCTCTCTCCACCTCCCTCTTCCCCCACTGCTTACTCCATTATCTTCCTTCTGTTAACCTCATTTTGCTTTCAGGGAGAAAACCTACAACCCCATTGCATGGACATATTCAAAGGCAGAGGGTAGTGGATTTCAGATTATCCATACACCTGTCAGAAGATACTGGGATCTGCAGATACATTTTGAATCACAGCTTCCCCCTAATAAATTATCAAAACTGCGAAAAGGATTGTCCCCAACCTACAGCCCAACTCCAGAATTGAACAAAGCAAGTAAAAGCAACCCCTCCAGCCCTGAATAACAGAATCAAAGAAGACAGGGAAGTGGGGGAAAGGAAATAGTATGGAGGAAAAATATGCACAGATGAAGAAAAGCCAAAAGAAGAATATAGGTCTCACACAGACCCCTGGAAGTTAGGACACTGAGAAAACACACTTTGAAACACAATGAAGAGCCCCCAGAATGACTGGTCACATGCAACAAACCCAGACATCAAGATATTAATAGATTTTAAAAATTGAGGAGAGGCAAGAGGAAAATAGGAAGGAGTTGATGACTGAAATAACAGCAGTAAATAAAACTGTGTTGGAAATAAATAACAAACTAATAAGCATGGAAAACAGAATTAGTGAAGCAGAAGAAAGAATCTCAGGGCTTCAAGACCAAAATACAGAACTAACCCAAACTGTCAAAAACCTAGAAAAGAAGCTTAAAAAGACAGAACAAAACCTTGAAGAGATGAATGACTACTTAAGGAGACTGAACCTAAGAGTAATTGACCTTCCTGAGGCAGAAAGAGACAGACAGAGGTCACACTAGAACAAACATATCATAAAATCATTCAAGAAAACTTCCCTCATCTCATCAGATATGCAAAAATTCAAACAAAAGACATTCAGGGAACCCCAACAAGACAACAAATGAGAAGACCAACTTTCAGAACATAATAATTCACCTACACAAAGTAGGTATAAAAGAAAAACTCCTAATGGCAGCAAGAGAAAAAGGTCAGACTATCTACCAGGGAAGACCAGTTAGAATAGCAGCAGATTTATCTACAGAAACCCTCAAGGCTAGGAAAGCTTGGAGCCCTATCTTCAAATTTCTAAAAGATAAACAATTTCAACCGAAAATAACCTACCTAAACAAACTAAGCTTCAATAGTGAGGGAGAATTGAAATCTTTCCCAGATATCCAATTCCTAAGACTCTATGCTGCCACCAGACCACCTCTACAAGAAACACTTAAGAAAGTATTGAAAACAGAAGGAAAGGCAAAAAGAACAGCAATGTTCTTCACAAAAGTACAGGCAAATGATTAAAAACACACATGAACCAACTCCAAAACCAAAAGAAAGACAACAAACAAACAGGAACAACAACAACTCTGAAAGAACCTTATGATAAGGATCAACTCTCATATTTCAATAATTAACCTAAATGAGAATGGACTAAATGCACCACTGAAAAGACATAGAACAACAAAATGGATAAAATATCACCAGGTAAAAATTTATGGCCATCAAGAGACTAATCTCCCTAGAAAGGACACTCATAGACTCAAAGTAGGAGGATGGGAAACAAATTTTCAGGCGAATAAAACACAAAAGAAAGGAGGAGTCATGATTTAATCTCAGATTAAAAAACCCTTTAAGCTATCAAAACTTAAAAAGATACAGAAGGCCACTACATAATGATAAAAGGTTCAATCCATCGACAAGAAATAGCCATCCTAAACATATATACTCCCAACAAAGGAGTGCCAACTTTCATAAAGCAGCTTCTAGGTAAACTCAAAAAAGATATTGACTCTAACACTATCAGAGCTGAGGACTTCAATACCCCACTCACAACCCTAGACAGATCATCAGGACAAAAACTCAGCAACGAGATTCAGAACCTCAATGTGACTCTTGAACAAATAGACTTAATTGATACCTACAAAACACTCCATCCAACAACCACAGAATATACATTCTACTCATCAACACATGGAATGTACTCTAAGATCAAACAAATGCTTGATCATAAACCAAGCATAAGCAAATTTTAAAAGATCGAAATTTTGTCATGCACCTTCTCGGACCACAGTGGAATAAAAATAAACATCAATACCAAAAATATTCCCCCCAAAGCCACAAAGACATGGACAGTATACAGCGTGGTGTTAAACAACTCCTGGGTCAATGATGAAATCAAAACAGAGATTGAAAAATACCTGAAAACAAATGAAAATGAAGTAACATCTTACTAAAATCTCTTGGATGCAATGAAAGCTGTAGCAAGGGGAATACATATCGCTACAAATGCACATGAAGAAAATGGAAGGATCACAAGTTAACACCCTATCAAGCCACCCAAGGAAGCTGGAAAAGCAAGGCCACCAAAATCATAACTTCAGCAGAAGAATCCAGATCACCAAATAAAAGCCCAAACCCAGGACATAGAAGACAAAAAGATAATACAAAAAAATTAATAAAATAAAAAACTGATTCTTTGAAAGGATAAACAAGATCAAAGGTCCCCTAGCTAGACTAACCAAGAAAAAGAGAGAAAAAGCCCAAATAAATACAATCAGAAGCAAAAAAGATGAAGTCACATCTGACCCTGAAGAAATACAAAAGATCATTAGAGACTATTATGTACACTTGTATGGAAACAAACTTGAAAACCTTAAGGAAATGGAGGATTTTCTGACATCACACAACCTGCGTAAGGTTGAAACAAGAAGAAATTGAGACCCTAAATAGACCAATAACAATCAAGAAAATTGACTATGTAATAGGAAACTACCTACAAAAAAACCTCTGGACAAGATGGCTTTCCAGCAGAATTCTACATGACATTTAATGGTGTTGATGCCAATCCTACTGAAAGTATTCCAGGCAATTGAAAAATATAGAACTCTCCCCAAATCACTTTATGAAGCTAACACCACATTGATACCCAAGCCAGGAAAGACCCAACAAAGAAAGAGAACTGCACGCCAGTATCTTTGAACACGATGAAAATGATGCCAAAATTCTCACCAAGATCCTAGCAAATCGTATGCAGCAACACATCTCAAAAATCATCCATCATGACCAAGTAGGCTTCATCCTTGGGACGCAAGGCTGGTTAACATACACAAGACCATAAATGTAATTAAATATATCAACAGACGTCAGAACAAAAACCACATGATTATATCATTAGATGCAGAAAAACCTTTTGATAAAATTCTGCACCCCTTCTTGATAAAAACCCTTGAACATCTAAGCATACATGAAACATACCTCAAAATAGTAAAAGCCATCAATGAGAAACCAACAGCTAGCATATTCCTAAACAGAAAAAATTTGGAACCATTTCCCCTGAAAACTGGAAAAAGACAAGGATGCCCACTCTCTTCCCTCCTGTTTAATATAATATTGGAAGTACTGGCTAGAGCAATCAGAAAAGAGAAAGCGATCAGGGTATCCAAATAGGAAAAGAAGAAGTCAAGTTATCTCTCTTTGCAGATGACATGATTGTGTACCTTGAAAACCTAAGAGAGATTTCAGTGGCAAGATGGTGATGGGGCAACCATGTCTATGAGACCCTCTGCAAAGGAGAATGCAGAGGGTCTCTGGCTCTCTCCCCGGGGGCTGTCGATCCCAACATCAGCAGCCTGCTCTTCACACGGAGCTCAGCTGTGGCCATCACTGGGGCATCACAACAGTCTGGACAGCCACTGCAGCCACAAACACAGCAGTCGCTGGTGCCACCAGGGCCTCCATGGCAGCCATAGTGCATTGCACCACCCGTGCCTGAGGCAATCCACGACTTCAGTCCTTGAACCCACTGCAGGCAAGATCTGCTGGGAACACTGCCACCTCTGCTGTCACCTTGACGTCCTACTGGCCATGGGTCTCCCCCCATGTGCCCTGAGGCAGGCTTCCATCTCCAGCCTCTGTCCGGCTCCTGTCCAGCTCCACCCCCTCTGGGGCGAGCAGCTGAGATAGCACCACTGGCTGGCGATTCAAGGTAACAACACTGAAATGGGAAAAACAAGTTTTAAAAACAGACAAAGGCCAAATTTGACTGACAAACTGAAAATGATCTGATCCCTAACACTCAGTGGGCCTACGTGGCTGGCTCCCAACAAGAGAGAGAAACAGAGACCACATTGGAACAAACATTTCTGAAATCATTCAAGAAAACTTCCCTCATCTCATCAGACATGCAAAAATTCAAACACAAGAGATTCAGAGAACCCCCGCAAGACAACAAATGAGGAGACAAACTCCCAGACACATAATAATTCACCTAAACAGAGTAGGTATAAAAGAAAAAATCCTAAAGGCTGCAAGAGAAAAAGTCAGACTACCTACCAGGGAAGATCAATTTGAATAGCAGCAGATTTATCTGCAGAAACCCTCCAGGCTAGCATAGCTTGAGACTTATCTTCAAAGTTCTAAAAGATAAACAATTTCAACCGAGAATAACCTACCCAGCCAAGCTAAGCTTCATCAGTGAGGGAGAATTGAAATCTTTCCCAGATATCCAATTCCTAAGAACCTACGCTGCCACCAGACCACCTCTACAAGAAACACTTAAGAAAGTATTGAACACAGAAGAAAAGGAAAAAAGAACAACAACGTTCTTCACAGGAGTACAGGCAAAACATTAAAAACACACATGATCCAACTCTAAAACCAAAAGAAACAGGAAGAACAACAACTCTGTAAGAATATTATGATAGTGATCAACTCTCACATTTCAATAATTACTTTGAATGTGAACGGACTAAATGCACCACTGAAAAGACATAGAATGGTAAAATGGATAAAACATCACCAGGCAATAATTTATTGCCTTCAAGAGACTCACCTCACTAGAAAGGACACTCACAGACTCAAAGTAAGAAGATGGGAAATAAATTTTCAGATGAATGGAACACAAAAGAAAGGAGGAGTTGTGATCTTAATCTCAGACAAAATACCCTTTAAGCTTCAAAAATATAAAAAGATACAGAAGGTCACTACATAATGATAAAAGGTTCAATCCATCAACAAGAAATATCCATCCTAAGCATATATGCACTGAACATAGGAGCACCAACTTTCATAAAGCAGCTCCTAGGTAAACAAAAAAAAGACATCGACTCCAATACCATCATAGCGGGGGACTTTAATACTCCACTCACAGCCCTAGACAGATCATCAGGACAAAAAATCAGCAACAAGATCCAAAATCTCAATGTGACTCTTGATCAAATGAACTTAATTGATACCCACAGAACCCTCCAATCAAAGACCACAGAATACACATTCTACTCATCACCGCATGCAACGTCCTCTAAGATCAGCCACATACTTGGCCATAAATCAAGCATAAGCAAATTTAAAATGACTGAAATTTTATCATGCACCTTCTCTGACAACAGTGGAATAAAAATAAACATTAACACAACAAGGTCCACCCAAAACCTACAAAGACATGGACACTAAACAGCATGACGATAAACAACTCCTGGGTCAATGATGAAATCAAAACAGAGATTAAAAGATACCTGGAAACAAATGAAAATGAAGAAACATATTACCAAAATCTCTAGGATGCCATGAAAGCTGTAGAAAGAGGGAAATTTATATCCCAACAAAAGCACATGAAGAAAATGGAAGGATCATAAATTAACAGCCTAACAAGCCACTTAAGAAAGTTGGACAAAAAAGGCCACAAAAACCCTAATTTCAGCAGAAGAATCCAGATCACCAAAATAAAAGCCCAAATCCAGGACATAAAAGACAAAAAGATAATACAAAAAAACCATGAAACAAAAGGCTGGTTCTTCAAAAGGATAAACAAGATCAATGGTTCCCTAGATACACTGACCAAGAAAAACAGAGAAAAAGCCCAAATAAACACAATCAGAAACACAAAAGATGAAATCACATCTGATCCTGAAGAAATACAAAAGATCATTAGAGACTAATATGTACACTTGTATGGAAACAAACTTGAAAACCTCAAGGAAATGGAGGACTTTCTGTCATCACACAACCTGCCTCGGTTGAAACAAGAAGAAATTGAGACCCAAAATAGACCAATAACAATCAAGGAAATTGACTACGTAATAAGAAACTACCTACAAAAAAAAAGCCCTGGACCAGAAGGCTTTCCAGCAGAATTCTACAAGACATTTAAGGAGGAGGTTATACCAATCACACTGAAAGTATTCAAGGCGATTGAGAAAGATGGAACTCTCCCCAAATCATTTTATGAAGCTAACATCACATTGATACCCAAGCCAGGTAAAGACCCAACAAAGAAAGAGAACTACAGGCCAATATCTTTGATGAACATAGATGCTAAAATTCTCAACAAGATCCTAGTGAACCAGATTCAACAACACATCTCAAAAATCATCCATCATGACCAAGTAGGCTTCATCCCTGGGATGCAAGGCTGGTTCAACATTCGTAAAACCATAAATGTAATTAAATATATCAACAGATGTCAAAACAAAAACCACATGATTGTATCATTGATGCAGAAAAAGCTTTTGATAAAATCCAGCACCCCTTCTTGATAAAAACCCTCGAATATCTAGGCATGTGGGGAACATACCTCAAAATATTAAAACCCATCTATGAGAAACCCACAGCCAGCATACTCCTAAACGGACAAAAACTGGAACCATTTCCCCTGAACACTGGAACCACACTAGGATGTCCACTCTCACCCCTTCTGTTCAATATAGTGTTGGAAGTCCTGGCTAGAGCAATCAGAGAAGAGAAGGCAATTAGTGTATCCAAATAGGGAAAGAGGAAGTCAAGCTATCTCTCTTTGCGATGACATGTTCCTGTACCTTGAAAACCAAAGAGAATCTGCCAAAAACCTCCTTCCACTGATAAAGGACTTAGGCAAAATCTCAGGATATTAAATAAATGTGCAAAAGACAATCGCATTTTTACACCAATAATAAACAAACAAAAACTCAAATAAAAACCACAATTCCATTCACAGTAGCCACAAAAAAAAATGAAATACCTTGGCATTTTCCTAAACAGAAACGTGAAGGCCATTTGCAATGAAAACTACAAAACACTGCTCAAGGAAATCAAAGATGGCACAAACAAGTGGAAAAATATCCCATGTTCATGGATTGGAAAAATCAATATTGTGAAGATGCCCATCTTACCTAAGGCAATCTACAGATTTAATGCAATACCCATCAAATTACCAACAATGTTCTTCTCATACCTAGAAAAACCAACACAGGAATTCATATGGAAACACAAACAACCAAGAATAGCCAGAACAATCCTCAGCAAAAAAAAAAAAAAAAAAAAGCAGGTGGTATCACATTACCAGACATCAACCCACCTGGGCAGGTGAGACCTCATCTCTACAATAAATCAAAAAATTAGCCAGACATGGTAGTGCACACCTGTAATTCTAGCTACTCAGAAGCCTGAGGCAGAAGGATCACCGGAGCCCAGCCAGTCGAGACTGCGGTGGCTGGGAGCAGCCACTACACTCCAGTGTGGGGGACAGAGTGAGATTCCAACTCAAAAAAAAAAAAGATAATGACTAGCCAGGCTCAGTGGCTCAGCCTGTAATCCTGCATCTTTGGGAGGCTGAGGTGAGTGGATTGCCTGAGCCTGTGGGTTCGAGACCCGCCTGGGCAACCTGGCGAGACCTCATCTCTACAATAAAAAAATAACTTTACTATGAAGCTACAATAATCAAAACAGCTTAGTGTTGGTACAGGAATAAGAGTATAGACCAATGGAATAGAATTGAGATTCCAGAAGCAAAACTTCAATTTCTCAACCAACTCATCTTCAACAAAGCCTCCACCACCTACCACTGGGGAGAGGAGAACCTATTCAGTAAATGGTGCTGGGAAAACTGGCTGACCACATGTAGAAGATTGAAACAGGACCCCTATCTATCCCCATATGCAAAATTAACTCTAAATGGATCAGAGACCTAAATGTAAAACCTCAAACTATAAGAACCTTAGAAAATGAAGGACATACCCTCATGGAAATTGGAACTGGCATCCAATTCCTGAACAAAACCAGAAACCCACAGGCCATAAGAGATAAGATAGACAAGTGGGACCTCATTAAACTGACAAGCTTCTGCAAAGCCAAAGAAACCATCAAGAGAGCAGGGAGACAGCTTACAGACTGGGAAAAAGTATTTGCCAACTCCAGGTCTGACAAAGGTTTAACATCTTGGATCTACAGTAACTCAAATGTGCTGAAAAGAAAAAAACAAACAACCCTATTATAAAGTGGGCAAAAGATATGAACAGACACTTCACAAAGGAAGACATCCGAGCAGCCAACAGACACATGAAGAAATGCTCAACCTCACTAATCATCAGGGAAATGCAAATCAAAACCACACTGAAATACCACCTAACTCCAGTCAGAATGGCAATTATCAATAACTCAAAAAATAACAGTTGCTGGATAGGGTGTGGCAAAAAGGAAAAACTTCTACACTGTTGGTGGGAGTGCAAACTAGTGCAAGCTCTGTGGAAAACAGTATGGGGATTCCTAAAAGCTCTAAATATTGACCTCCCATATGACCCCGCAATCCATTTACTAGGATATACCCTGAATAACTCAAATCATTCCATAGAAAAGATACCTGCACACATATGTTAATAGCAGCATTGTTCACAATAGCAAGAACCTGGAAGTAACCATGCTGCCCATCAAAAGATGACTGGATTTTTTAAAATGTGCATATTAAAAAAAAGGTACATATACACGATGGAATACTATGCAGCAATAAAAAAGAACAAAATCATGAATTTCACAGCAACCTGGAAGGAACTAGAGTATATAATACTGAGTGACCTCTCACAGAAACAAAGATCTGAGTATCACATATTATCACACATATAGTGGACCTTGAACATCCAATGTAATACTATAAGAAAACGACTGACAGTGGGAAACTATGGGGGGGAGATGGGATTGATGGTAGTAAATATCTGTCTGGGGACGGGGAGACACCTCTTATCAACAAGGGTGCCTGAAAGAAGCATATTTGTATACATAACCCTTAACTGTACCCCACAATATCATAATAAAAAATATTGATTAAATAAATAAAATGTTATTCCTTTTGACACTTCCCTCTAATACTGAATACTCTGCAGTTTCATTACTCTGCAGTTTCATTTGCCAGTAAGCTCTGACAGCGTTTCTTATGGTTGTTGTGAATAAGCATCTCCCTTGGGACATGTCTTTCAAATGTGTGCTGCACAGTGTGGGAAAATCAGTATCATACTGGCTTTGTGTCTGCTGTAATACCTGATTCTCACTGTTTCCCTTTTATCTATATTATACTATACTGAGTGCATATATTAGGGGAGCCGTATGACAGTGTTTCGTATATAGAAAAGTGCAACTACCTGTTGCCACACTGAGAGAAATGAGCAGTTAACAGTGATTTTTAGGAAAGCATGATTTGTTCATTGGTTGAATTCTAAAAGTTTTGCATTTTTACATTTCCACTTTATACGAAATGCAATTTACCATTTGTATTTAGGAATAAGATCTACAGGTTTTGTTTGCTTGTTGTGAATGTGTATCACATTGGGACACGCTGTGTCAAATGTGTTCTGCACTATTGACTGGCAATAAGTAATAATTGTCCTTGGTGCATGCTGTAATACCCATTCTCACAGTTTCTCTTCTATTTTTATGATACTCAACAGGATGCCTTTGCTTAGGAAAGCAGTATTTCAATGTTTCCCTCTAACCCAGAATACAATTACTTGGCAGATTGCATTTACGAATCAGAGCTGAAAAACTTTATTCTGCTAGTTGTCAATGCCCGTCTTCCTTGGGCAATGCGCTGTCAAATGACAGCTGCACTTTTGATTGGCAATGAGTAATAATCTTCAGTGGTGCTTGCTGTAATACCGCATACTCATGGTTTCTTTTTATTTATTTATTTTCATACAGGGTGCATTTTGTTAGGAGAGCACGATGTCAATCATTGAAATTTAAGAATATGCAATTCTATAGAACCACACCGAGTGAAACAAGTGCTCGCCAGTCATCGTGGGAGCGCATTATTTGTTCACTGAGTGAGTTGCAAAATGATTTTACTTTACATCTCTGTGTCATAAGAAATGTCATTACTGTGCCGCTTCTTTTATGAATTAGAACGAACGGCCTTTGTTATGCCTGTTGTGACACTGCAACTTCTTTGAATCACACATTGTCATTTACTGACAATAATTATTATTCTAACATGGGAAGGCTACTTTACCTAATTCTCTCAGTTACCCCTTTCTATTTATAAGAAAACAGGGTGTAGCTGGGCTCAGTGGCTCAGCCTGTAATCCCACACCTTTGGGAGGCTGAGGTGAGTGGATTGCCTGAGCTCGCGGGTTCAAGACCCGCCTGGGCAGCGAGACCTCATCTCTACAATAAATAAAAAAATCAGCCAGGCGTGGTAGTGCATGCCTGTAATTCCGGCTACTTGGAAGGCTGAGGCGGAAGGATTACCGGAGCCCAGCAGGTCGAGACTGCAGTGGCCAGAAATGGCCACTGCACTCCAGTCTGGGCGACAGAGTGAGACTCCAACTCAAAAAAAAAAAAAAAAGAATACAGGCAGTATACAGGAATGGCAATGTTTCTCTTCTCGGAATGTGCAACTCAGTTGTGGCACACAAGGAGTGAAATGAGTGCTCCACAGTTGTTTGTGGGAAAGCATTATTTGTTCACCAGGGTAAATTCTAAAATAATTTTCCTTTTTAAGCAGGACCCCTATCTATCCCCATACACAAAAATTTACTCTAAATGGATCAGAGACTTAAATGTAAAACCTCAAACCATAAGAACCTTAGAAAATGAAGGACATACCCTCATGGAAATTAGAACTGGCATCCAATTCCTGAACAAAACCCGAAACCCACAGGCCATAAGAGATAAGATAGACAAGTGGGACCTCATTAAACTGACAAGCTTCTGCAAAGCCAAAGAAATCATCAAGAGAGCAGGGAGACAGCCTACAGACTGAGAAAAAGTATTTGCCAGCTTCAGGTCTGACAAGGGTTTAACATCTTGGATCTACAAGGAACTCAAACGTGCTGAAAAGAAAAAAAAACAAACAACCTCATTATAAAATGGGCAAAAGATTTGAACAGACACTTGACAAAGGAAGACATCCAAGCAGCCAAGAGACACATGAAGAAATGTTCAAACTCACTAATCATCAGGGAGATGCACATCTAAACCACACTGAGATACTACCTAACTCCAGTCAGAATGGCAATTATCAATAACTCAAAAAATAGCAGTTGCTGGAAAGGGTGTGGCAAAAAGGGAACACTTCTACACTGTTGGTGGGAGTGTAAACTAGTACAACCTCTGTGGAAAGCAGTGTGGCAATCCCTAAAAGCTCTAAATATCAGCCTCCCATATTACCCTGCAATCACCCTACAGTGAATATACCGTGAAGAACTCAAATTACTCCATCGAAAAGATATCTGCACATGAATGTTTATTCCAACATTGTTCACAGTAGCAAAAATCTGGAAGTTACCATGCTGCCCATCAAAAGAGGTCTGGATTTTTAAAATGTAGTACATATACATGATGGAATACTATGCAGACATTAAAAAAAACAAAATCATGGATTTTGCAGCAACCTGGATGGAACTAGAGTATATAATAGTGAGTGACCTCTCACAGAAACAAAGATCTGAGTATCACATGTTATCACTCATATAGTGGACCTTGATCATCCAATGTATTACCATAAGAAAATGACTGATAGTGGTGGGAAACTATGGGGGGGAAGGAGGGGAAGGGAGATGGAATTAATGGTAGTAAACATCTCTCTGGGATGGGGAGACACCTTTTATCAACAAAGATGCCTCAACAGAGCATATTTGTATACCTAAACCTTAACTGTACCCCACATTATTATAATAATAATATCGATTATAAAAATAAAATAATAAATCAATATGAGACCCCCCCAAAATAAATTTGCATATTATGGGAAATACAATTATTCTGCCATTTCATTTATGAACCAGAGCTGACAGCTTTGGTTATGCTTTCCTGGAAGGAGCACCTTCCTTGGGAAATGCTGTGTGAAAAGGGTGTTGCTCTGTTATATACTGGCATTGAGCATTATTCGTCATAGGTGCATGCAGTAATACTGATTCTCAGTTCTTCTCTTTTATTTATATTATTCTCTACAGGATGAATTTGCTTTGGAATGCGGTATGTCCACTTTCACATTTAGGAATCTTCAACTTCATTGGGCTACACTGAGTAATTTGTGGACTCCACAGCTACTGGTAGGAAAGCAGTATTCGTTCACTGGGTGAATTCTAAAACATGTTTTCCTTTTATATTTCCCTATTATATGAATTGCAATTACACTGTTGTTTACTTTTAGGAATAAGGGCTGACAGCCTTTGTTATGCTTGTTTTGAATTGGCATCTTCCTTGGGTAATGGTCTGTAATGTGTGCTGCACTGTTTTCTATTGGCAATGAGTATTATTCTTCATTGGTGCATGCTGTAATATCTGATTCTCACAGTTTCCCTATTATTTATATTATGTTACCTAGAGTGCCTTTGCTTACCAGAGTGCAATGTCAAGGTTTCACATAGATGAATTTGCAAATACATGGGACCCAATGAGTGAAATGAGTGCTCCAAGTTTCTTGTCGGCAAGCATTATTGGTTTATGAGTTGAATTCTAAAATGTTTTCCTTATTACACTTCCATCTAAAAAGAAATGCCATTACTGGTCAGTTTTCATTTATGAATAAGCGCTGACAGCCTTGGTTATGCTCGTTGTGAATGTGTATCTTCCTTAAGACATGCTTGTCAGCAGTGCGCTGCACTGTATTTATTGGCAGACAGTATTAACTTGACTTGGTGCATGCTGAAATACCTGCTTCAAACAGTTACCCTTTTCTATATATTATGTTCTACAGGGTGTGTTTGCTTAGGAGAGAGATGTGTCAATATTTCACTATTTTTTTTTGAGTTGGAGTCTCACTCTGTCACCCAGACTGGAATGCAGTGGCTGCTCCTGGCCACCACAGCCTCAACCTGCTGGGCTCTGGTGATCCTTCCACCTCAGCCGTCCAAGTAGCTGGAACAACAGGTGGATAATACCACGCTAGACTAATTTCTGGATTTATAGTAGAGATGAGGTCTCTCCAAGTTGAAAAGGTGGGTCTTGAACTCGTGGGTTCAGGCAATCCACTCACCTCAGCTTCCCAAAGCGTGGGATTACAGACTGAGTCACAGAGCTCAGCTAATGTTTCACTTATAAAAAACTGAAAGTACATGTGCCACACTGAGTTCAATCGGTACTCCACAGCTATTGGTAGGAAAGCAGTATTCGTTCACCAGGTGAATTATAAAATGTTATTACTTATGACACTTCCTTCTAATACTGAATACAATTACTCTGCAGTTTCATTTGCCAGTGAACTCTGACAGCCTTTCTTATGGTTCTTGTGAATAAGCATCTCCCTTGGGACACGTCTTACATATGTGTGCTGCACTATTGTGTCTGCTGTAATACCTGATTCTCAAGGTTTTCCTTTTATCTATATTTTACTCTACTGGGTGTATATGCTTAGGAGAGCCATGTGACAGTGTTTGGCGTATAGAAGATTGCAACTATCTATTGCCACACAGAGAGAAATGAGCGATTCACAGTGATTTTCAGAAAAGCATCATTTGTTCACCAGTTGAATTCTAAAAAGTTTTGCATTTTTACATATCCACCTTATAGAAATGCAATTACTCCACCATTTGTATTTAGGAATAAGATCTGACAGGCTTTGTTTGCTTGTTGTGAATGTATATCCTGTCAGGACACTAAGTGTTGAATGTGTTCTGCCAGTTATTGACAGGCAATTGAGAAATAATTGTCCTTGGTGCACGCGGTAATACCCGATTCTAACATATTCTCTTCTTTTTATGATACTCAACAGGATACCTTTGCTTAGGATCGCAGTATTTCAATGTTTCCCTCTAATACAGAATAAAATTACTCTGCAGATTGCATTTAGGACTCAGAGCTGAACAAAATTGTTCTGTTAGTTGTCAATGTCTGTCTACCTTGGGGCACACGCTGTCAAATGAGAGCTGCATTATTCATTGGCATTGAATAACAATCTTCATTGGTGCCTGCTGTAATACTGCACTCTCACAGTTTCTCTTTTATTTATATTTTTCCATACTGGGTGCATTTGATTAGGAGAGCACGATGTCAATCATTCACATTTAAGAATGTGCAATTCTACTGAACCACACTGAATGAAATGAGGGCTACCGGGTCATTGTGGAAAAAATTATTTGTTCACTGGGTGAATTGGAAAATGTTTTTACTCTTTACATCTCCATGTCTTAAGAAGTGTCATTATTGGGCCATTATTTATGAATTAGAGCAGACGTCCTTTGTTATGCTTGTGACACTGCAACTTCTTTGAATCACACAGTGTCATTTACTGGCAATCAATATTATTCTAACATGGCAATACTACAATACCTGATACTCTCAGAGAACCCTTCTCATTTATTAGAATACCAGGTGTATACAGGAATGGCAATGTTTCACTTACCGGAATTTGCAACTCAGTTGTGCCACACAGTGAGTGAAATGAGTGTTCCACAGTTATTTGTGGAAAAGCATTATTTTTTTAGCGGGGTAAATTGTAAAATATTTTTTCATTATAAATTTCCGTATAATGTGAAATAAAATTATTCTGCCATTTGCATTTATGAATCAGAGTTGACAGCCTTTGTTATGCTATTCTGGAAAAAGCACCTTCCTTGAGAAATGCTGTGTGAAAAGATGTTGCCCTGTTATATACTGGCATTATTATCATCATTGGTGCATGCTGTAATACCTGATTCTCAGTTCTTCCTTTTTATTTATATGATTCTCTACAAGGTGAATTTCTTTGGAGGACAGTATGTCCATCTTTCTTTTTTAAGAATGTTCAACTTCATTGGGCCACATTGAGTGAAAAGTGGACTCCACAGTCATTGGGAGGAAAGCAGTATTCATTCACTGGGTGAATTCTAAAATATTTTTTCCTTCATATTTCCCCGTTATATGAGATACAATAACAGTGTCATTTGCTTTTAGGAATAAGGGTTAACAGCCTTGGTTATGCTTGTTTTGAATTGGCATCTTGCTTGGGTAATGGTCTGCAATGTGTGCTGCACTGTTTTCTATCGGCAATGAGTATTATTCTTAATTGGTGCATGCTGTAATACCTGATTCTCATGGTTTCCCTATTATTTGTATGATGCTACCTAGACACCTTTTCTTAGCACAGTGGAAGGTCAAGGTTCCACGTAGAAGGATGTGCAAATACATGGGACCCAAATAATGAATTGAGTGCTCCAAGTTTCTTGTCGGTAAGCATTATTGGTTTACGAGTTGAATTCTAAATGTTTTCCTTATTACATTTCCATCTAAAGAGGAATGTCATTGCTGTTTGGTTTTCATTTATGAATAAGCACTGACAGCCTTGGTTATGCTCATTGTGAATGTGTATCTTCCTTAGGACACGCTTGTCAGCAGTGCGCAGCAATTTATTTATTGGCAGTCAGTATTAACCTGGCTTGGTGCATGCTGTAATACCTACTTCTCACAGTTTCCCATTTATTTATATTATGCTGTAGAGAGTTGATTTGCTTAAGAGAGATTGTCGATGTTTCACTTATAAAAAAGTGCAAGTACATGTGCCCCACTGAATGAAACCAGTACTCCACAGCTATTGGTAGGAAAGCAGTATTTGTTCACCGGGTGAATTATAAAAAGTTACTACTTATGACCCTTTCCTCTAATTCTGAATAAAATTACACTGAGGTTAAAATTGTCAGTAAACTCTGACAGCCTTTTTCTTATGGTTCTTGTAAATATGCATCTCCCTTGGGACAAGTCTTTCATATGTGTGCTGCTCTAGGTAGATAAAACAGTGTCATACTGACTTTGGGTCTGCTGTAATACCTGATTCTCACTGTTGCCATTTTATCCATATTTAACTCTACTGGGTGCATATGCTTAGGAGAGCCATATGACAGTGTTTCACATATAAAAATTTGCAACTACCTGTTGCCACACTGAGAGAAATGAGCGAATCACAGTGATTTTTAGGAAAGCATGAATTGTTCACCGATTGAATTCTAAAAAGTTTTGCATTTTTACAATTCCACCTTATACGAAATGTAATTAATGCACCATTTGTATTTAGGAATAAGATCTGACAGGCTTTGTTTGCTTGTTGTGAATGTGTGTAATGCCGGGCCACGCTGTGTCAAATGTGTTCTGCACTATTGACTGGCAATTGAGTAATAATTGTCCTTGGTGCGTGCGATAACACCCTATTCTCAGTCTCTCTTCTAGGTTTATGATACTGAACAGGATGCCTTTGCTTAGGAGACCAGTATTTCAAAGTTTCCCTCTAATACAGAGTACAGTTACTCTGCATATTGCATTTGCGAATCAAGCTGAACAACTGTCTTCGCTAGATGTCAATGTCTGTCTATCTTGGGACATGCGCTGTGAATTGAGAGCTGCACTATCCATTGGCCTTGAATAATAATCTTCAGTGGTGCCAGCTGTAACACCACATTCTCACAGTTTCTCTTTTATTTATAATGTTCCATACAGGGTGCATTTGGCTAGGAGAGCATGATGTCAATCATTCACATTTAAGAATGTGCAACACTATTGAACTACACTGAGTGAAATGAGTGCTCCCCAGTCATTGAGGGAAACCAGTATTTGTTCACTGGATGAATTGCAAAGTGTTTCTACTCTTTACCTCTCCGTGTCATAAGAAATGTCGTTACTGTGCTGTTTCTTTTAGAAATTAGAGCGGACGGCCTTTGTTATGCTTGTTGTGACACTGCAACTTCTTTGAATCATGCAGTGTCAGATACTGGCAATCAGTATTATTCTAACATGACAATGCTGCCATTCCTGATATTCTCAGTGATTCCTTCTTATATATTAGAATAAGGGGGTGTATACGTGAATGGCAGTGTTTCACTTCCCGGAATGTGAAACTCAATTTTGCCACACAGTGAGTGAAATGAGTGCTCCACAGTTATCTGTGGGAAAGCATTATTTGTCCAGTGGGGAAAATTCTAAAACATTGTTCCTTTATAAATTTCCATATAATGGGAAATACAATTCTTCTGTCATTTCCATTTATGAATAAGAGCTGACAGCCTTTGTTATGCTTTTCTGGAAGAAGCACATTCCTTGGGAAATGCTGTTTGAAAAGGGTGCTCCCCTGTTATATACTGGCATTGAGTATTTTTCATCATTGGTGCATGCTGTAATACCTGATTCTCAGTTCTTCCCTTTTATTTATATTATCCTCTACAGTGTGAATTTCTTTGGAGTGTGCTACGTCCATCTTTCTTTTTTAGGAATGTTCAACTTCATTGGGCCACCTTGAGTGAAATGTGGACCCCACAGCTATTGGGAGGAAAGCACTATTTGTTCACCAGGTGAATTCTAAAATATGTTTTCTTTTATAATTCCCTGTTATAAGTATTACAAATACACTTTAGGAATAAGGGTGGACAGCCTT
Source organism: Cephalopachus bancanus (assembly GCA_027257055.1). Classification (NCBI taxonomy): domain Eukaryota; kingdom Metazoa; phylum Chordata; class Mammalia; order Primates; family Tarsiidae; genus Cephalopachus; species Cephalopachus bancanus. The sequence continues at coordinate 22,561 of JAPVLO010001151.1, read as the reverse complement.
TGTTACGCTTGCTTTTAACTGACATCTCCCTTGAGTAATGGCCTGTAATGTGTGCTGCACAGTTTTCTATTGGCAATGAGTATTATTCTTCATTGGTGCATGCTGTAATACCTGATTCTTACAGTTTCCATTTTATTTATATCATACTGTACAGGCTGCATTCACTTAGGAGAGTGATTGGCAAAGAGTCACTTATGAAAAAGTGCAACTACATGTGCCACACTGAGTGAAATCAGTACTCCACAGCTATTGGTAGGAAAGCAGTATTCGTTCAGCAGGTGAATTATAAAATGTTATTACTTATGATACTTCCCTCTAATACTGAATACAGTTACTCTGCAGTTTCATTTGCCAGTAAACTCTGAGAAACTTTCTTCTGTTTCTTCTGAATAAGCATCTTCCTTGAGACACGTCTATCAAATATGTGCTGCACTATGTAGGAAAATCAGTATCACACTGACTTTGGGTCTTCTGTAATACCGGATTCTCGTGGTTTCGCTATTATTTATATTATACTACCTAGACTGCCTTTGCTTAGCAGAGTGGAATGTCAAGACTTCACGTAGATGTATGTGCAAATACATGGGGCCTCGATGAGTAAAATGAGTGCTCTAAGTTTCTTGTAGGAAAGCATTTTCGATTATGAGTTGAATTCTAAAGTGTTTTCCTTATTACATTTCCATCTAAAGAGGAATGCCATTGTTGTTCGGGTTTCATTTATGAATAAGCACTGACAGCCTTGGTTATGCTCATTGTGAATGTGTATCTTCCTTAGGACACGCTTGTCAGCAGTGCGCAGCAATTTATTTATTGGCAGTCAGTATTTACCTGGCTTGGTGAATGCTGTAATACCTACTTCTCACTGTTTCCCATTTATTTATATTATGCTGTAGAGGGTTGATTTGCTTAGGAGAGAGATTGTCGATGTTTCACTTATAAAAAAGTGCAAGTACATGTGCCCCACTGAGTGAAACCAGTACTCCACAGCTATTGGTAGGAAAGCAGTATTCGTTTGTCGGGTGAATTATAAAATGTTATTACTTATGACACTTCCCTCTAATACTGAATACAATTACTCTGCGGTTTCATTTGCCTGTAAACTCTGACAGTCTTTCTAATGGTTCTTGTGAATAAGCATCTCCCTTGGGACACGTCTTTCATATGTGTGCTGCAGTATGTAGGAAAATCAGTATTATACTGGCTTTGTGTCTGCTGTAATATCTGATCCCCACTGTTTCCATTTTATCTATATTTTACTCTACTGGGTGCATACGCTTAGGAGAGCACATATGACAGTGTTTCATGTATAGAAATTTGCAACTCCCTGTTGCCACACTGAGAGAAATGAGCGATTGACAGTGATTCTAGGAAAGCGTGATTTGTTCGCCGGTCGAATACTAGAAAGTTTTGCATTTGTACATTTCCACCTTATATGAATTTCAATTACTCTACCATTTCTCTTTAGGGATAAGATCTGACAGGCTTTCTTTGCTTGTTGTCAATGTGTATCATGTCGGGACATGCTTTGTCAAATGTGTTCTGCACTATTGACTGGCAATTGAGTAATAATTGTCCTTGGTGCATGTGGTAATACCCAATTCTCACAGTTTCTCTTCTATTTTTATGATACTCAACAGGATACCTTTGCTTAACAGAGCAGTATTTCAATGTTTCCTTCTAATACAGAATACAATTACTCTGCCGACTGCATTTACGAATCAGATCTGAACAACTTTGATCTGCTAGTTGTCAATGTCTGTCTTCCTTGGGACACAGATTGTCAAATGAGAGCTGCACTCTTCATTGGCATTGAATAATAATCTTCAGTGGTGCCTGCTGTAATACTACGTTCTCACAGTTTCTGTTTTATTTAAATTTTTCCATACAGGGTGCATTTGGTTAGGAGCTCGATGTCAATAATTCACATTTAAGAATGTGCAATTCTATTGAACAAAGATGTTTGAAATGAGTGCTCCCCAATCATTGATGGAAAACATTATAAGTTCACTGGGCAAACTACAAAATGTATTTATTGTTCACATCTCCTTGTCATAAAAAAAATGTAATTACTATGCAGTTTCTTTTTTGAATTAAAGCGCACGGCCTTTTTTATACTTGTTGGGACACCAACTTCTTTGAATCACGCAGTGTCATTTCCTGGCAATCTGTATTATACTAACATGGCAATGCTGCTATACCTGATACGGTCAGTGACCCCTTCTTATTTACTGGAACACAGGGTGTATACAGGAATGGCAATGTTTCAATTATCGGAATGGGCAACTCAATTCTGGGCAACTGTGAGTGAAATGAGCACTCTGCAGTTAATGTGGGAAAGCATTATTTGTTCAGCAGTGTAAATTTTGAAATATGTTTCCTTTATAAATTTCCGTATTATGGAAATACAGTTACTCTACTATTTGCACATATGAATCAGAGCTGACAGCCTTGTTTATTCTTTTCTGGTAGGAGCACCTTCCACAGGAAATGCTGTTTGGAAAGATTGCTGCCCTGTAGTATGCTGTCCTTGAGTATAATTCATCATTGTTGCATGCAGTAATACCTCCTTCTCAGTTCTTCCATTTTATTTATATTATCATCTACAGGCTGAATTTGCTTTGGAGTGCAGTTTGTCCATCTTTTACATTTAGGAATGTTCAACTTCATTGGGCCACACTGAGTGAAATTTGCACTCCACAACAATTGGGAGGAAAGCAGTATTCCTTCACCGGGTAAATTCTAAAATATTTTTTCCTTTTATATTTCCCTGTTATATGAGATACAGTTACAATGTCATTTCCTTTCAGGAATTAGGGCCGATAGCTTTGTTATGCTTGTTTTGAATTGCTATCTTCCTTGGGTAATGGTCTGTAATGTGTGCTGTAATGTTTTCTATTGGCAATGAATACTGTTCTTCATTGGTGCATGCTGTAATACCTGATTCTCATGGTTTCCCTATGATTTATATTATGTTACCTAGAGTGCCTTTGCTTCGCAGAGTGGAAAGTAATGGTTTCATGTAGATGCAAATTCATAGGGCCCCGATGAGAAAATGAGTGCTCAAAGTTCCTTGTAGGCAAGCATCATTGGTTTACGAATTGAATTCTAAAATGTTTTCCTCATTACATTTCCATCTAAAGAGGTATGCCATGACTGTTCGGTTTTTATTTATGAAAAAGTACTCCTTGATTATGCACATTGTGAATGTGTCTCCCTTAGGAAATGCTTGTCATCAGTGTGCTGCACTGTAGTTTGTGAGTCTCAGTATTAACCTGGCTTGGTTCATGCTGTAATACCAGCTTCTCACAGATTCCCTTTTATTTCTATTATGCTCTACAGGGTGTATTTATTTAGGAGAAAGACATGTCAATGTTTCACTTATAAAAAAGTGCATGTACATGTGCCCCACTGAGTGAAACCAGTACTCCACAGCTATTGGTAGGAAAGCAGTATTCGTTCACCGGGTGAATTATAAAATGTTATTACTCATAGCACTTCCCTCTAATACTGATAGCAATTACATGGGAGTTTCATTTGCCAGTAAACTCTGAGAGCCTTTCTAATGGTTCTTGTGAATAAGCATCTCCCTTGGGACATGTCTTTCATATGCGTGCTGCACCATGTAGGAAAATCAGTATCATACTGGCTTTGTGTCGTCTGTAATACCTGATTCTCACTGTTTCCATTTTATCCATATTTTACTCTACTGGGTGCATATGATTAGGAGAGGTATATGACAGTGTTTCACATGTAGAAATTTGCAACTACCTATTGCCACACTGAGAGAAATGAGCAATTCACAGTGATTTTTAGGAAAGCATGATTTCTTAACTGGTTGTAGTCTAAAAAGTTTTGCATTTTTATATTTCCACTTTATATGAAATGCAATTGCTCCATCATTTGTATTTAGGAAAAAGATATCGCAGGTTTTGTTTGCTTGTTGTGAATGTGTCTCTTGTCGGGACATGCTGTGTCAAATATGTTCTGCACTATTGACAGCAATTGAATAATAATTGTCCTCGGTGCATGCGGTACACCCAATTCTCACAGTTTCTCTTCTATTTTTATGATACTCAACAGGATGTCTTTGGTTAGGAAGCAGTATTTCAATGTTTTCCTCTAATACAGAATACAATTACTCTGCAGATTGCATTATGAATCAGAGCCGAACAACTTTGTTCCGCTAGTTGGCAATGTTCATCTGCCTTGGGACATGCACTGTCAAATGAGAGCAGCGCTATTCATTGGCCTTGAATAGTAATCTTCAGTGGTGCCTGCTGTAATACCGCATTCTCACAGCTTCCCATTATTTATATTTTTCCATACAGGGTTCACTAGGTTAGGAGAGTGTGATGTCAACCATTCACATTTAAGAATGTACAATTCTATTGTACCACCCTAAGTGAAGTGAGTGCTACTCAGTCATTGAGGGAAATTATTATTTGTTCACTGGGTGAATTGCAAAATGTTTTACTGTTTTAATTTCCATGTCCATAAGAAATGTCATTACTGTGTCATTTCTTTTATGAATTAGAGTGAACCGCCTTTGTTATGCTTGTTGTGACACTGCAACATCTTTGAATCATGCAGTGTCATTTGCTGGCAATCAGTATTATTCTAACATGGTAATGCTGCAATACCTGATACTCTCAGTGAACGCTTCTTATTTATTGGCTTACAGGGTGTATACAGGAATGGCAATGTTTCACTTACAGAAATGTGCAACTCGATTGTGCCAGTGAGCAAAATGAGTGCTCTGCAGTTATTGGTGGGAAAGCAATTCTAAAATATTTTTCTTTTATAAATTTCCATATTATGGAAATATAATTATTCTTCCATTTACATTTTAGAATCAGAGCTGACAGCCTTTGTAATGCTTTTCTGGGAGGAGGACCTTCCTTGGGAAATGCTGTGTGAAAGGGGTGTGACCCTGTTATATACAGGCATAGAGTATTATTCATCAATGGTGCATGCAGTCATACCTGATTCTCAGTTCTTCCCTTTTATTTATATCAAGGGTCCTCAAACTTTTAAAACAGGGGGCCAGTTCACTGTCCCTCAGACCATTGGAGGGGCAGACTATGGTTTAAAAAAAAACTATGAGCCAGGTTTGGTGGCTCAGCCTGTAATCCTGCACCTTTGGGAGGCTGAGGTGAGTGGATTGCTTGAGCCCACGGGGTCGAGACCCACCTGGGTAACTTGGTGAGACCTCATCCCTACAATAAATCAAAATATCAGCTGGGCGTGGTAGCACATGCCTGTAATTCCAGCTACTCGAAAAGCTGAGGCGGCAGGATCGCCAGAGCCCTGCAGGTCGAGGCTGTGGACCGGGAGTGGCCACTGCACTCAAGTCTGGGCAACAGAGTGAGACTCCAACTCAAAAAACAACAAAACTATGAACAATCCCTATGCACACTGCACGTATCTTAATTTGAAGTGAAAAAACTAAATGGGAACAAATACAATATTTAAAATGAAGAACAAGTAAAGTTAAATCAACAAACTACCAGTATTTCAATGGGAACTATGGGCCTGCTTTTGGCTAATGAGATGGTCAATGTCTGGTTCCATAATTGTCACTGCTAGTCATAACAAGTGATGCAAGCATGCATCAGTTACTCTAGATTTAGTTGGAGATTTCAGATGTTTCATTCTGGAAAAAGTCTGTTCACAGACATAAGTGCTGCCAAAGATGCTTGTCATTTTGAGTGCATGGTTCCTGAGATTACTGAGAGGAGGAGTCGAGAGACAGAGAGAAAGAGGGGAGTCGAAGAGTGCGACGTACATTACACACATGTGCACTGCAGGCCCGGACGAGTTGGATGCTAGGCAGGAAAGGAAGCGGCGGCAAAAACACCCGGTGGGCCGGATAAATGTGCTCAGCGGGTCCCATGTGGCCCGCGGTCCAAAGATTGAGAACCCATGTTTTATATTATCCTCTACAGGGTGAATTTGCTTTGGAGTGCCGTATGTCCATCTTTCACATTTACGAATGTTCAACTTCATTGGGCAACATTGAGTGAAAAGTGGACTCCACAGTCATTGGGAGGAAAGCAGTATCGTTCACAGGGTGAATTCTAAAATATTTTTTTCTTTTCTATTTCCCTGTTATATGAGATACAATGACAGTGTCATTTGCTTTTTGGAATAAGGACTGACAGCCTTGGTTATGCTTGTTTTGAATTGACATCTTGCTTGGGTAAGGGTCTGCAATGTGTGCTGCACTGTTTTCTATTGGCAATGAGTATTATTCTTCATTGGTGCATGCTGTAATACCTGATTCTCATGGTTTCCCTATTATTTATACGATGCTACCTAGACTCCTTTTCTTACCACAGTGGAAGCTCAAGGTTCCACCTAGATGAATGCGCAAATACATGGGGCCCCGATGAGTGAAATGAGTGCTCGAAGCTTTTTGTCGGCAAACATTATTGGTTTACGAGTTAAATTCTAAAATTTTTCCTTATTACATTTCCATCTAAAGAGGAATGCCATTTCTGTTTGGTTTTCATTTATGAATAAGCGCTGACAGCCTTGGTTATGCTCATTGTGAATGTGTATCTTCCTTAGGACATGCTTGTCAGCACTGTGCTGCACTTTATTTACAATATTAAGCTGGTTTGGTGCATGCTATAATACCTACTTCTCAGAGCTTCCCATTTATTTATATTATGCTATACAGGGTTGATTTGCTTGGGAGAGAGATTGTCAATGTTTCACTTATGGAAAAGTGCAAGTACCTGTGCCACACTGAGTGAAATCAGTACTCCACAGCTATTGGTAGGAAAGCCATATTCATACACTGGGTGAATTATAAAACGGTACTACTTATGACCCTTTCCTTTAATACTGAATAAAATTACTCTGAGGTTACAACTACCAGTAAACTCTGACAGCCTTTCTTATGGTTCTTGTAAATAAGCATCTCCCTTGGGACACGTCTTTCATATGTGTGCTACTCTATGTAGGAAAATCAGTATCATACAGGTTTTGTGTCTGTTGTAACACCTGATTCTCACTGTTTCCATTTTATCCATATTTAACTCTACTGGGTGCGTATGCTTAGGAGAGCCAAATGACAGTGATTCACGTACAGAAATTTGAAACTACCTATTGCCACACTGAGAGAAATGAGCGAATCACAGTGATTTTTAAGAAAGCATGAATTGTTCACCGATTGAATTCTAAAAAGTTTTGCATTTTTACAATTCCACCTTATGCGAAATGTATTTAATGCACCATTTGTATTTAGGAATGAGATCTCACAGGTTTTCTTTGCTTGCTATGAATGTGTGTAATGTTGGGCCATGCGGTGTCAAATGTGTTCTGCACTACTGACTGGCAATTGACTAATAATTGTCCTTGATGCGTGTGGTAACACCCGATTCTCACAGTCTCTCTTCTAGGTTTGTGATACTGAACAGGATGCCTTTGCTTAGGAGAGCAGTATTTCAATGTTTCCCTCTAATACAGAGTACAATTACTCTGCAGATTGCATTTGGGAATCAAGCTGAACAACTTTCTTCGCTAGATGTCAATGTCCGTCTATCTTGGGACACACGCTGTGAAATGAGAGCTGCACTATACATTGGCCTTGAATAATAATCTTCAGTGGTTCCTGCTGTAATACCACATTCTCACAGTTTCTCTTTTATTTATGTTGGTCTGTACAGGGTGCATTTGGTTAGGAGAGCACGATGTCAATCATTCACATTTAAGAATGTGCAATACTATTGAACCGCACTTAGTGAAATGAGTGCTCCCCAGTCATTGAGGGAAACCAATGTTTGTTGACTGGATGAATTACAAAATGTTTCTACTCTTTACATCTCCGTGTCATAAGAAATGTTGTTACTGTGCTGTTTCTTTTAGGAATTAGAGCGGACGGATTAGTTGTGCTTGTTGTGACAATGCAACTTCTTTGAATCACGTAGTGTCAGATACTGGCAGTCAGTATTATGCTTTTCTGAAAGAATCACCACTCTTGGGAAATGCTGTTTGAAAAGGGTGTTCTCCTGTTTTTTACTGGCATTGATTGAGTCTTAGTTCCTTGCTTTTATTTATATTATCCTCTACAGGGTGAATTTCTTTGGAGTGCGATATGTCCATCTTTCTTTTTTAGGAATGTTCAATTTCATTGGGACACTTTGAGAGAAATGCGGACCCCACAGTTATTGGGAGGAAAGCAGTGTTCGTTCACCGGGTGAATTATAAAAAGTTATTACTTATGATACTTCACTCTAATACTGAATACAATTGCTCTGCGGTTTCATTTGCCAGTAAACTCTGACAGCATTTCTTCTGTTTCTTCTGAATAAGCATCTCCTTTGGGACACGTCTATGAAATGTGTGCTGCACTATGTAGGAAAATCTGTATCATACTGAATTTGGGTCTTCTGTAATACCTGATTCTCACGTTTTCCCTATTATTTATATTATGCTACCTAGAGTGCCTTTGCTTAGCAGTGTGGAATGTCAAGGTTTTACATAGACATGTGCAAATACAATGGGCCTGATGAGTGAAATGAATGCTCTTTCTTGTAGGAAAGCATTATTCGTTTAGGAGTTGAATTCTAAAATGTTTTCCTTATTACATTTCCATCTAAAGATGAATGGCATTGCTGTTCAGGTTTCATTTATGAATAAGCGCTGACACTCTTGGTTATGCTCATTGTGAATGTGTATGTTCCTTAGGACATGCTTGTCAGCAGTGTGCTGCAGTGTATTTATTGGCTGTCAATACTAACCAGACTTGGTGCATGCTGTAATACCTGCATCTCACAGTTTCCCTTTTCTTTCTATTATGCTCTACAGGGTGCATTTGCTTAGGAGAGAGATGTGTCAATGTTTCACTTTTTAAAAAGTGCAAGTAAATGTGCCAAATTGAGGGAAATCAGTACTCCACAGCTATTGGTAGGAAATCAGTATTCTTTCCTCAGGGGAATTATAAAATGTTAAGACTTATGACACTTCCCTCTAATACTGAATACAATTACTCTGCGATTTCATTTACCTGTAAGCTCTGACAGTTTTTCTTATGGTTCTTGTGAATAAGCATCTCCCTTGGAACACGTCTTTCATATGTGTGCTACAGTATGTAGGAAAATCAGTATCATAATGGCTTTGTGTCTGCTGTAATACCCGATTCCCATTGTTTCCGTTTTATCTATATTTTACTCTACTAGATGCATATGCTTTGGAGAGCCGTATGACAGTGTTTCGCGTATACAAATTTGGAACTACCTGTTGCTACACTGAGAGAAAAGAGCAATTGTCAGTGATTCTAGGAAGCATGATTTGTTCACCGGTCGAATACTAAAAAGTTTTGCATTTGTACACTTCCACCTTATGCGAACTGCAATTGCTGTACCATTTCTCTTTAGGGATAAGATCTGACAGGCTCTGTTTGCTTGTTGTGAATGTGTGTCATGTTGGGAGACGCTGTGTCAAATGTGTTCTGAACTCTTGGCTGGCAATTGAGTAATAATTGTCCTTGCTGCATGCAGTAATACCCAATTCTCACAGTTTCTCTTCTATTTTTATGATACTCAACAGAATGCCTTTGCTTAGGAGAGCAGTATTTCAGTGTTTCCTTCTAATACAGAAAACAATTACTCTGCAGATTGCATTTACGAATCAGAGGTGAACAACTTTGATCTGCTAGTTGTCAATGTCCGTCTTCCTTGGGACACGCGCTGTCAAATGAAAGCTGCAGTATTCATTGGCATAGAATAATAATCTTCAGTGGTGCCTGCTGTAATACTGCGTTCTCACAGTTTCTGTTTTATTAATATGTTTTCATACAGGGTGCATTTTTTAGGAGAGCGTGATGTCAGTAATTCACATTTAAGAATGTGCAATTCTATTGAACAAAGATTTTTGAAATGAGTGCTCCCCAGTCATTGAGGGAACGCATTATTCGTTCACTGGGCAAACTAGAAAACGTATTTACCGTTTACATTTCCATGTTATAAAAAAACGTAATTACTGTGCCATTTCTTTTTTTTTTTTTTTTTGAGTTGGAGTCTCACTCTGTCGCCCAGACTGGAGTGCAGTGGCCGCTTCCGGCCACCGCAGCCTCGACCTGCTGGCTCCGGCGATCCTTCCGCCTCAGCCTTCCAAGTAGCGGAATTACAGGCATACACTACCATGGTCCTGCTGTTTTTTAAATTTCTTTTATTAATATTTTTCTCGGGTGCATTTAGGCGGGTGTTTCGTAATTCACTTTGGGCTTCATTGCAATCCATTTTAACCTGAGTGCCCCCCAAAGGGCGGGATTACCAGGGCCTGAAAACAACCGACCCGGCTTGAAACATTTTCTTTTTTGAATTAGAGCGCATGGCCTTTTTATACTTGTTGGGACACCAGCTTCTTTGAATCACGCAGTGTCATTTCCTGGCAATCTGTGTTATACTAACATGGCAATGCTGCTGTACCTGATAGTGTCAGTGACCCCTTCTTATTTACTGGAACACAGGCTATATACAGAATGGCAATGTTTCAATTATCAGAATGTGCAACTCAATTCTGGGAAACAGTGAGTGAAATGAGCGCTCCACAGTTATATGTGGAAAAGCATTATTTGTTCAGCGGGGTAAATTCTAAAATATTTTTTCTTTATAACTTTCCATATTATGGGAAATACAATTACTCTACTACTTGCAAATACGAATCAGAGCTGACAGCCTTGTTTTATGCTTTTCAGGAAGGAGCACCTTCCATGGGAAATGCTGTGTTAAAAGACTGCTGCCTTGTTATATACTGTCATTGGGTATAATTCATCATTGTTGCATGCTGTAATATCCTTTATTCTTCCAAATTTTTATTATCATCTACAGGCTGAATTTGCTTTGGAGTATGGTTTGTCCATCTTTCACATTTAGGAATGTTCAACTTCATAGGGCCACATTGAGTGAAATGTGCACTCCACAGCAATTAGGAGGAAAACAGTATTCCTTCAGGAATAAGGGACGATAGCCTTTGTTATACTTGTTTTGAATTGCCATCTTCCTTGGGTAATGGTCTGTAATAGGTGCTGCACTGTTTTCTATTGGCAATGAGTTTTCTTCTTCATTGTTGCATGCTGTAATACCACGGTTTCCCTATTATTTATATTATGCTACCTAGAGTGCCTTTGCTAAGCAGAGTGAAAAGACATGGTTTCATGTAGATGCAAATTCATGGGGCCCCGATGAGTGGAATGAGTGCTCAAAGTTCCCTGTAGGCAAGCATCATTGGATAACGAATAGAATTCTAAAATATTTTCCTCATTACATTTCCATCTAAAGAGGTATGCCATGGATGTTCGGTTTTCATTCATGAATAAGCACTGACAGCCTTGTTTATGCTCATTGTGAATGTGTCTCCCTTAGGAAAAGCTTTCAGCAGTGCACTGCACTGTAGTTTGTGACTCTCAGTATTAACCTGGCTTGGTGCATGCTGTAATACCTGCTTCTCACAGTTTCCCTTTTCTTTCTATTATGCTCTATGGGGTGCATTTGCTTAGGAGAGAGATGTGTCAATGTTTCACTTATAAAAAGTGCAAGTACATGTGTCCCACTGACTGAAACAAGTACTGCACAGCTATTGGTAGGAAAGCAACATTCGTTCACCTGATGAATTACAAAATGTTATTATGACATTTCCCTCTAATACTGATTGCAATTACACTGGGTTTTATGTGCCAGTACACTCTGAGAGGCTTTCTAATGGTTCTTGAGAATAAGCATCTCCCTTGGGACACGTCTTTCATAGGCGTGCTGCACTATTTAGGAAAATCAACATCATACTGACTTTGTGTCAGCTGTAATACCTGATTCTTACTGTTTCTCTTTTATCTATATTTTACTCTACTGGCTGCATATGCTTCAGAGAGCCGTATGACAGTTTTTCAAATATACAAATTTGCAACAACCTGTTGCCACACTGAGAGCGATTCAAAGCGATTTTTAGGAAAGCATGATTTCTTATCTGGTTGATTTCTAAAAAGTTTTGCAATTTTCCATTTCAACTTTATATGAAATGCAATTGCTCCATCATTTGTATTTAGGAAGAAGATATCACAGACTTTGTTTGCTTGTTGTGAATGTGTATCATGTCGGGACACGCTGTGTCAAATATATTCTGACTATCGACCACAATTGAGGGATAATTGTCCTTGGTGCATGGGGTAATACCCAATTCTCACAGTTTCTCTTCTGTTTTTATGATACTCAACAGGATGTCTTTGGTTAGGAAAGCAGTATTTCAATGTTTTCCTCTAATACAGGATACAATCACTCTGCAGATTGCATTTGTGAATCACAGCTGAACAACTTTGTTCCACTAGTTGGCAATGTCCATCAGCCTTGGGACACGTGCTGTCAAATGAGAGCTGCGCAATTCATTGACATTGAATAGTAATCTTCAGTGGCGCCTGCTGTAATGCCGCATTCTCACCGTTTCCCTTTTATTTATGTTTTTCCATAAAGGGGGCACTTGTTTAGGAGAGCGTGATGTCAACCATTCACATTTATGAATGTGCAATTCTACTGAACCACACTGAGTGAAATGAGTGCTACCCAGTCATTGAGGGAAAGCATTATTTGTTCACTGGGTGAATTGCAAAATGTTTTTACTGTTTTCATCTCCATGTCCATAAGAAATGTCATTACTGTGCCTTTTTTTTATGAATTCGAGCGGACCGCCTTTGTTATGCTTGTTGTGGCACTGCAACCTCTTTGAATCATAGAGTGTCATTTACTGGCAATTAGTATTATTCTAACATGGGAGTGCTGCAATACCTGATACCCTCAGTGACTGCTTCTTATTTATTGGTATACAGGGTGTATATGGGAATGGCAATGTTTCACTTACAGAAATGTGCAACTCGATTGTGCCAAACAGTGAGTGAAATGAGTCCTCCGCAGTTATTGGTGGGAAAGCATTATTCGTTCAGCGGGGTAAGCTCTAAAATATTTTTCCTTTATAAATTTCCGTATTATGGAAATACAATTATTCTTCCATTTGCATTTATGAATCAGAGCTGACAGCCTTTGTAATGCTTTTCTGGAAGGAGGACCTTCCTTGGGAAAGGCTGTGTGAAAACGGTATGGCCTTGTTCAATATAGACATTGAGTATTATTCATCAATGGTGCATGCAGTCATACCTGATTCTCAGTTCTTCCCTTTCATTTATATTATCCTCTAAAGGGTGAATTTGCTTTGGAGTGCAGTATGTCCATCTTTCACACTTAGGAATGTTCAACTTCATTGGGCCACACTGAGTGAAAAGTGGACTCCACAACTATTGAGAGGAAAGCAGTATTCGTTCACTGGGTGAATTCTAAAATATTTTTTCCTTTTATATTTCACTGTTATATGAGATACAATGACAGTGCCATTTGCTTTTTGGAATAAGGGCTGACAGTCTTGGTTATGCTTGTATTGAATTGGCATCTTGCTTGAGTAATGGTCTGCAATGTGTGCTGCACGGTTTTCTATTGGCAATGTGTATACAGTCTATGCCATATATGTGCTGCACTGTGATCTTTTTGCTACGACTATTATTCTTCATTGCTGCCTGCTGTAATAACTCATTCTCACTCGTTCCCCTTGATTTGTGTTCCTTTCCAGAGAGGGCCTTTGCTTAGGAGAGTGTAATGTCTGTGTTTCACAGATAAGAATATGAAATACATAGTGCTCCAATGAGTGACATAAGTGCTCCAAGGTTACGTGCTGGAGAGCATCATTTGTTTTTGGGGAGAATTCTAAATGGTTTTTCCTTATTGCATTTCCACCTAATAAGGAATACCAGTCCTGGGCAGTTTTCATTTATGAATAAGCACAGAGAGCTGACGTTAAACTTGTGGTGAATGTGGGTCATCCTTGGGACACGCTATTCGAGGGTGCACTGACATGCTCTTCGTTTGCAGTCTGTAGTAAGCTAGCTTTGTGCTTGCTGTCATCCCTGATTCTAAGAGGTTTCTTTCAAATACACTTACTAGTCAGGGGGCATTTGGTGAAGAGAGTGCAACTTCATGTGCTGCACCAACTGGAACTAGATCTCCACAGCCATTTGTAGCAAAGCGTGCTTCATTGATCGGTGAATTCTGAAATATTTTCTCTTTTTACATGGGCATCTAAATCTGAATAAAATGGCTCTGCGGTTTCCTTTGCCAACAAGGCCTGAATGCCTTTGTTGTGTTTCCGGAAAACAAGCGCCTTCCATCGGAGACATTCTTCTAAAGTGCACTTCCTTGTATAGGGCAATAAGTATTACACTGGCTTTGTCTTTTGTGTAATACCTGATTCTCCCTGTTTCTCTTTAATGTATAATATACTAAACTGAGAGCATTTGCCTTGGAGAGCTGTATTACAGTGCTTCCTGTATACAAACGTGCAACTCCCTGGTTCCACACTGAGTGAAATGACCCCTTCACTGTCATTTTGGGGAAAGCATTACTTGTTCACCTATTGAATTCTAAAAGGTTTTTGATTTTACATGTGCATCTTATATGAAAAGCAATTGCTCTTCCGTTGGCATTTATGGCTAGGAGCTGACAGGCTTCACTTGCTTGTTGTGAGTGTGTATCAGGTTGGGAAACGCCGTGTTAAACGTTTGCTTCATTGTTATTTATTATCAAGTAATTTTATTCTTGCTTGGGGTACGGTGTAATAAATGATTCTCAAGGTAAAGGTTGATTTACCACAACAGAGCGATATGTCAATACTTCACGTGTCGGAAAAAGCACCTAAATTGTGCCACACTGAGTAAAAGAGTGCTACACACTGATTGTAGAAGAACACTATTTGTTTTCTGTTTGAATACAAAATGTTTTTCCCGTTGCCGTTTCTTTATACCATGAAATGCAATTACAGTGCCGTTTGCATTGCTGAATCAGCATAGACAGCCTCTGTTTTAACTGTTGGGAATGTGCATCCTCCTTGGGAAATAAGTTTTCAAATGTGTGCTGCCACTATTTATTGGCTATCAATGTTAGTCTAACTTGGTGCATGCTGCAATACATGAGGCTCAAAGTTTTCTTCTCATTTTCAGTTGTGCTATGCAGATTGCATTTGTATGACCTAAGAGTACTTTAGTAGGTCACTTATTGGAATGTACAACTAAATGGTGCCACCCGGTGTGCAATGGGAACTCCAGAGTAGAGTAAGAATGCAGTACTTGGTGAATTCACTTGGTAAATTCTAAAATGTTTCTCCTTTTCAAATTTCTCTGTTGTAGGAAACACAATTGCTCTGCCATATGCATTGAAGAAAAAGAACTGACTTCCATTGATGTACTTGCTTTGAATGTTAATTTTCCATGAAAAATGCTGTGTGAAGTGTGTGCTGCACTGTTATTTACTGGCATAGAGACCTATAATGCACTGTTCCATGCTGTAATTCCTGATTCTCACTTGTTCCCTTTCATATAAAATATGCTCTAGAGGGTGACTGCTTTGGTGTGCGGCCTGTGAACCTTTCACATTAAGGATTGCTCAACTCCATTGTGCCACAATGAGTGATCTGAGACATTCACTGTTACTTGTGGGAAAGCATGTGTGACCCGGGCGAATTCTGAAATATTCTCTTTATACTTTTTTGTGTTATGGGAAAGGTATATACACTGTTGATTGATTTTGGAATAGCCTTTCTTAGGCCTGTAGTGAATAGGCATTTTCCTTGTGTAAGTCTGTGCCAAATGTGTTCTGCACTGTGATCTCTTTGCTACGACTATTATTCTTCATTGCTGCCTGCTGTAATACCTCATTCTCACTCGTTCCCCTTGATTTGTGTTCCTTTACAGAGAGGGCATTTGCTGAGGAGAGTGTAACATCCGTGTTTCACGGATAGGAATATGCAATAGGTAGTGCCCCAATGTGTGACATAATGCTCCACAGTTACATGCTGAAGAGCATTTGTTTATGGGGAGAATTCTAAAAGGTTTTTCCTTGTTGCATTTTCACCTAATAAGGAATACCAGTTCTGGGCAGTTTTCATTTATGAATAAGCACGGGAAGCCGATGTTAATCTTGTGGTGAATGTGGGTCTTCCTTGGGACACACTATTCGAGGGTGCACTGCCATGCTATTCATTTGCATTCTGTAGGAAGCTAGGTTTGTGCATGCTGTCATCCCTGATTCTAAGAGTTTTCTTTCAAAACACTATACTACTTGTCAGGGGGCATTTGGTGAAGAGAGTGCAACTTCATGTGATGCACCGACTGGAACCAGATCTCCACAGCCATTGGTAGCAAAGTGTGCTTCATTCACCGGTGAATGCTGAAATGTTTTCTATTTTTACACTGGCGTCTAATACCAAATAAAATGGCTCTGAGGTTTCCTTTGCCAACAAGTCCTGAATGCCTTTGTTTCATTTCTGAAAAACAAGCGTCTTCCATTGGAGACATTCTTCTAAAGTGCACTTCATTGTATAAGGGCAATAAGTACTATACTGGCTTTGTCTTCTGTGTAATACCTGATTCTCCGTTTCTCTTTAATGTATAGTATACTTCATTGAGTTCACATGCCTAGGAGAGCTGTATTACAATGTTTCCTGTACAAAAACTTCCAGCTCCATGGATCCTCACTGAGTGAAATGACTCCTTCACTGTCATTTTGGGGAAAGCATTATTTGTTCGCCTATTGAATTCTAAAAGGTTTTTGATTTTACATGTCCGTCTTATATGAAAAGCAGTTGTTCTTCGTTGGCACTAATGGTCAAGAGCTGACAGTCTTCGCTTGCTTGTTGTAAGTGTTTATTATGTTGGGAAATGCCGTGTTAAAAGTTTGCTGCATTGTTATTTGTTTTCAAGTAGTTTTATTCTTGCTTGGTGTATGGTGTAATCAATGGTTCTCAAGGTACAGGTTGATTTAGCGCAGCAGAGCGATATGTCAATACTTCACGTGTCGAAAAGAGCACCTAAATTGTGCGACAGTGAGTAAAATGAGTGCTACACACTTACTTGTAGAAGAGGATCATTTGTTTTCTCATTGAAAACAAAAAGTTTTTCCCATTGCCGTTTCTCTATGCTACGAAACGCAATTACAGTGCCGTTTGCATTGCTGAATCAGTGTAGACGGCGTCTGTTTTGCTGTTGGGAATGTATATCTTCCTTGAGAAAAAGGTTTTCAATGTGTGCTGCACTATTTATTGCCTATCAATGTTATTCTAACTTGGTGCATGCTGAAATACACGAGGCTCAATGTTTTCTCATTTTCTGTTATGTTATGTACATTGCATTTGTGTGAACTAAGAGTACTTTAATAGGTCTCGTATTGAAATGTGCAACTAAATGGTGCAACCAGGTGTGCAATGGGAACTCCACAGTAGAGTAAGAATGCAGTTCTTGGTGAATTCACTTTGTGAATTCTAAAATGGTTCTACTTTTCAAATTTTTGTGTTGTAGGAAACACAATTGCTCTGCCATATGCATTGACGAAAAAGAGCTGACTGCCCTTGATGTGCTTGCTTTGAATGTTAATCTTCCTTGGAAAATGCTGTGTGAAAAGTGTGCTACACTGTTATTTACTGGTATTGAGTCCTATAATGCACTGTTCCATGCTGTAATTCCTGATTCTCACTTGTTCCCTTTCGAGGATGTTAGGCTCTAGAGGGTGACTGCTTTGGCCTGGAGCTTGTCAACCTTTCACATTTAGGAATGCTCAACTCTATTGTGCCACAATGAGTGATCTGGAACACTCACAGTTACTTGTGGGTCAGCATTATATGTGACCCCTGTGAATTCAGAAATAATCTTTCTTTAAACATTTTCGTGTTATGGGAAAGGTAATTACACTGTTGATTGCTTTTCAGAATAGCTTTTCTTAGGCCTGTAGTGAATAGGCATCTTCATTGGGTAAGTCTGTGCCAAATCTGTGCTGCACTGTTATCTCTTTGCTATGACTATTATTCTTCATTGCTACCTGCTGTATTACGTCCTCCTTCTCACTCATTCCCCTTGATTTGTGTTCCTCTCCAGAGAGGACCTTTGCTTAGGAGAGTGTAACATCTGTGTTTCATGGTTAGGAATATGCAATACACAGTGGCCCAGTGAGTGACATAAGTGCTCCACAGTTACTTGCTGGAGAGCATCATTTGTTTATGGGGAGAATTCCTATGGTATTTCCTTATTTCATTTCCACCTAATAAGGAATAACAGTGCTGTGCAGTTTTCATTTATGAATAAGCACTGAGAGTCGATGTTAAAGTTTTGGTGAATGTGGGTCTTCCTTGGGACACGCTATTCGATGGTGCACTGCCATGCTATTCATTTGCAGTCTGTAGTAAGATAGCTTTGTGCGTGCTGTCATCCCTGATTCTAAGAGTTTCCCTTTATATACACTATCCTAGCCAGGGAGCATTTGGTGAACAGTGTGCAACTTCATGTGCTGCATTGACTGAAACCATATCTCTACAGCCGTTGGTAGCAAGGCGTGCTTCATTCACCAGTGAATGCTGAAAAGGTTTCTCTTTTTACACTGGCGTCTAATACCGAATAAATTGGCTCTGCAGTTTCCTTTGCCAACAAGGCCTGAATGCCTTTGTTTCTTTTCCAGAAAACAAGCGTCTTCCACTGGAGACATTCTGCTAAAGCACACTTCATGGTATACGGCAATATGTATTACACTGGCTTTGTCTTTTGTATAATACCTGATTCTCCCTATTTCTTTTTAATGTATAGTATACTACACTGAGTGCATATGCCTTGGAGAACTGTATTACCATGTTTCCTGTGTAAAAACGTGCAACTCCATGGTTCCACACTGAGTGAGATCACCCATTCACTGTCATTTTAGGGAAAGCATTATTTGATCACCTATTGAATTCTAAAATGTTTTTGATTTTACATGTCCATCTTATATGAAAAGCAATTGTTCTTCGATGGCATTAACGGCTAGGAGCTGATAGGCTTCGTTTGCTTGTTGTGAGTGTGTATCAGGTTGGGAAACGCCGTGTTAACTGTTTGCTGCATTGTTATTTATTTTCAAGTAGTTTTATTCTTGCTTGGTGTAGAGTGTAATAAATGATTCTCATGGTTCAGGTTGATTTAGCGCAGTAGAGCGATATGTCAATACTTCACGTGTTGGAAAGAGCACCTAAATTGTGCCACACTGAGTAAAATGAATGCTACACACTGAATTGTAGAAGAGGATCATTTGTTTTCTCTTTGAATACAAAAAGTTTTTCACGTTGCCATTTCTCTATGCAATGAAACGCAATTACACTGCCATTGCATTGCTGAATCAGCATAGAAGACCTCTGTTTTGCCTGTTGGGAATGTGTATCTTCCTTGGGAAACAGGTTTTCAAATGTTTACTGCACTATTTATTGGCTATCGATGTTATTCTAACTTGGTGCATGCTGCAATATATGAGGCTCAAAGTTTTCTCATTTTCAGTTATGCTATGCACATTGCATTTGTTTGACCTAAGAGTACTTTAATAGGTAACGTATTGGAATGTGCTACTAAATGGTGCCACCCGGTATGCAATGGGAACTCCACAGTAGAGTAAGAATGCAGCACTTGGTGAATTCACTTGGTGAATTCTAAAATGTTTCTCCTTTTCAAATTGTCATGTTGTAGGAAACACAATTGCTCTGCCATATGCATTGATGAAAAAGAGCTGACTGCCCTTGATGTGCTTGCTTTGAATGTTAATCTTCCTTGGAAAATGCTGTGTGAAAAGTGTGCTGCACTGTTATTTACTGGCATTGATTCCTGTAATGCACTGTTGCATGCTGTAATTCGTGATTCTCACTTGTTCCCTTTCATTGATATTATGCTCTAGAGGGTGACTGCTTTGGCGTCAACCTTTCACATTTAGGAATGCTCAGCTCCATTGTGCCACCATAAGTGATCTGGGACATTCACAGTTTCCTGTGGGAAAGCATTCTTTGTGAGACCGGCGAATTCTGAAATATTCTTTCTTTATATATTTTCGTATTATGGGAAAGGTAATTACACTGTCGATTGCTTTATGGAAAAGTCTTTCTTAGGCCTGTAGTGAATAGGCGTCGTCCTTGGGTAAGTCTGTGTCAAATGTGTGCTGCACTGTGATCTTTGCTATGACTATTATTCTTCATTGCTGCCTGCTGCAATACCTCCTTCTCACTCGATCCCCTTGATTTGTGTACCTTTCCAGAGAGGGCCTTTGCTTAGAGGAGTGTAACATCCGTGTTTCACGTATAGAAATATGCAATACATAGTGCCCCAATGAGTGACATAAGTGCTTCACACTTACTTGCTGGAGAGCATCATTTGTTTATGGGGAGAATTCTAAATGGTGTTTCCTTATTGTATTTCCACCTAATAAGGAATACCAGTGCTGTGCAGTTTTCACTTATGAATATGCATGGAGAGCTGATGTTAAAGTTGTGATGAATGTGGGTCTTCCTTGGGGCACGCCATTCGAGGGTGCATTGCCATGCTATTCATTTGCAGTCTGTAGTAAGCTACCTTTGTGCGTGCTGTCATCCCTGATTCTAAGAGTTTCCCTTTATATACACTATCCTAGTCAGAGAGCATTTATTGAAGAGCGTGAAACTTCATGTGCTGCACTGACTGGAACCAGATCTCCACATCCATTGAAAGCAATGCGTGCTTCATTCACAGGTGAATGCTGAAAAGTTTTCTCTTGTTACACTGGCATCTACTACCGAATTAAATGACTCTGCGGTTTCCTTTGCCAACAAGGCGTGAATTCCTTTGATTCATTTCCAGAAAACAAGCGTCTTCCCCCAGAGACATTCTGCTAAAGTGCACTTCATTCTACAGGGCAATAAGTATTACACTGCCTTTGTCTTTTGTGTAATACCTGATTCACCCTATTTCTCTTCAATGTATAGTATACTACACTGAGTGCATATGCCTTGGAGAGCTGTATTACCATGTTTCCTGTATAAAAAGGTGCAACCCCATGGTTCCACACTGAGTGAAATGACCCATTCACTGTCATTTCGGGGAAAGCATTATTTGCTCACCTATTGAATTCTAAAAGGTTTTTAATTTTACATGTCCGTCTTACATGAAAACAATTGCTCTTCATTGGCATTAACGGCTAAGAGCTGACAGGTTTCGCTTGCTTGTTGTGAGTGTGTATCAGGTTGGGAAACGCCATGTTAACCGTTTGCTGCATTGTTATTTATTTTCAAGTTGTTTTATTCTTGCCTGGTGTATGGTGTAATACATGATGATCATGATACAGGTTGATTTAGTGCAGTAGAGTGATATGTCAATACTTCACGTGTCGGAAAGAGCACCTATATTGTGTCACACTGAGTAAAATGAGTGCTACACAGTGAATAGTAGAAGAGGATTATTTGTTTTCTCTTTGAATACAAAAAGTTTTTCCCGTTGCCATTTCTCTATGCTATAAAACGCAATTACACTGCCGTTTGCATTACTGACTCAGCATAGACGGCCTCTGTTTTGGCTGTTGGGAATGTGTATCTTCCTTGGGAAACAAGTTTTCAAATGTGTGCTGCATTATTTATTGGCTAACTAGGTGCATGCTGCAATACATGAGGCTAAAAGTTTTCTTCTCATTTTCAGTTATGCTCTGCAGATTGCATTTGTTTGACCTAAGAGTACTTTAATAGGTCACGTATTGGAATGTGCAACTAAATGTTGCCACCCGGTGTGCAATGGGAAATCCACATTAGAGTAAGAATGCAGTACTTAGTGAATTCACTTGGTGAATTCTAAATGTTTCCCCTTTTCAAATTTTTGTGTTGTAAGAAACACAATTGCTCTACCATATGCATTGACGAGAAAGAGCTGACTGCCCTTGATATGCTTGCTTTTAATGTTAATCTTCCTTGGAAAATGCTGTGTGAAAAGTGTGCTGCATTGTTGTTTACTGGGATTGAGTCCTACAGTGCACTGTTGCAACCTGTAATTCCTGATTCTCACTTTTTCCCTTTCATTGATGTTATGCTCTAGAGGGTGACTTCTTTGGCGTGCGGCTTCACAACCTTTCACATTTACAAATGCTCAACTCCATTGTGCCACCATGCGTGATCTGGGACATTCACAGTTTCTTGTGGGAAAGCATTATTTGTGACTCCGGCCAATTCTAAAATATTCTTTCTTTATATATTTTCTTGTTATGGGAAAGGTAATTACACTGTCGATTGCGTTTCTGACTAGCCTTTCTTATGCCTGTAGTGAATAGGCATCTTCTTCGGGTAAGTCTGTGCCAAATGTGTGATGCACTGTTATCTCTTTGCTATGACTATTATTCTTCATTGCTGCCAGCTGTAATACCTCCTACTGACTCATTCCTCCTGATTTTTTCCTTACCAGAGAGGGCCTTAGCTTAGGTGAGTGTAACGTCTGTGGTTCACGGATAGGAATATGCAATACATAGTGCCCCAATTAGTGACATAAGTGCTTCACACTTACTTGCTGGAGAGCATCATTTTTTTATGGGGAGAATTCTAAATGGTGTTTCCTTATTGCATTTCAGCCTAATAAGGAATACCAGTGCTGTGCAGTTTTCATATATGAATAAACACGGAGAGCCGATGTTAAAGTTGTGATGAATGTGGGTCTTCCGTGGGACACGCCATTTGAGGG